>CM053783.1:124777252-125377252 GCA_028749045.1 Cupressus sempervirens
ATTTAAAAGACCCTCATCTCTTTATTTTGAAAGGTTGAATGAGAATTTGCATCGAATTGTTGCTAGAATTCATACTCACATTTACTCATATTCACATACGCAAAGAACAAGTTTGACCAAAAGTTGACCAGATTTAACCATGGTTGACTTGAGTTGACTAGTTTTGAAAAGAATTTTGAAATAGTTAGACGAAATTATTTAATTAAATGGAGTACTTACTTCTAATTAATTTAAAAAAGTTATTTAATTAAATGAGAAGCCATTTCTAATTAATTAAATGAAGTTATTTAATTAAACAAGAAAAGTGTCTCTAATTAATTAAAGATTATTTAATTAAATAGAAAAAGTAATTATGAGAGCATATCTCATTTTATTCAATTAAATATCTAAGCAAAATCTCTCTTCAGTTCAAAAAGGAAAATTTCCAGTTCACTATTGATAAAAAATGAGTTAAATTAGTTAACTCCTTTTTCTACTCAAATTGAATCCGTTAACTCCTTATTTTACTTAAATTAAACCTGTTAACTCCTTTTAATTCAGAAATCTCCCTTTATGACTGAACTTCACCTTTAATATTGATCGTTGATTGAAATCAATCTCAACCATTGATAAATTTCAGGAAAGTCTATTTAAGAGACCCTCATCTCTTCATTTTGAGAGGTTGAATGAGAATTTGCATCTAATTGTTGCTGGAATTCATACTCACATTTGCTCATATTCACATACGCAAAGATCAAGTTTGACCAAACGTTGATGGGAACACAACCCAACAACCAGAATAGACACAATAGAAAGGGGAAATTATATTAACTAAGAAAATAAGCTGGTACAAACAGTGCAGAGAAAATAAACTCAAAACATGCCCTGCGGGCTTACAATAGCATAAATCTGGAGAATATTTCTCCTTTTAGCACCTCCTCTCAAGCTCCAATCCGAACTGCCTTTTACAATGCCAGAAATCCCTTTAAATAGACCCCGGAGGGTTAAGGACTAGGAGTACATTCTAGAAAGTGCTAGTAGGCATCCACCGACAAAATAGAAGGTTTCGGAAGCTGCGCTAGAAGTCGGTGCAATTCTAGAAGAATCCAGAAACGGTAGCCGAACTTCCGAGAGGCATAACTTTTGAACCGTAACTCCGATTGACGAACCGTTTACATTTTCGAAAAGCTCTCGAAGCGCTCTATAGCCCTATGGACCAGCTTCGCTCGTCCCCCATTTTTTGACCCTTTTCGAGGTCATTTAATGCCCCAAACCTGACTTCGAAGCATTCTTAGGAGGTCTCCAAAACCCGAAAAACTGCAATAACTTTCAAACCGTGAGGCCTTTTGACCTGATTCTTTTTCTAGAATGCTCTAAATCTCAATTACATTCATCTGGCCAAGTCGCACCTTCTAGGTCACCAAAATGATGGTCAAATTGCATGCTCCTATTTTTTTAGGATTTTCAATATGCACTGATAGTTGAACTATGAGAGTTGGAACCTTTATTTGAGCCAAATGGGTATCCAAAAATGTAAAGACATAAAACAGAAACTAAGTCTAAGTACATTTTTTTGGGTAACATAGGATTGCCCTTATACCTCTGGATGCTCCTGCATCAAACGTTGACCAGATTTAACCACGGTTGACTTGAGTTGACTAGTTTCGAAAAGAACTTTGAAATAATTAGATGAAATTATTTAATTAAATGGAGTACTTACTTCTAATTAATTAAACAAAGTTATTTAAATAAATGAGAAGCCATTCCTAATTAATTAAATGAAGTTATTTAATTAAATTAAAAAAATGTCTCTAATTAATTAAATATTATTTAATTAAATAGAAAAAGTAATTATGAGAGCATATCTCATTTTATTAAATTAAATATCTAAAAAAAATCTCTTTTCAGTTTAAAAAGGGAAATTTCCAGTTCACTATTGATAAAAAATGAGTTAAATTAGTTAACCCCTTTTTCTACTCAAATTGAATTACTTAACTCCTTATTTTACTCAAATTAAATTTGTTAACTCCCTTTAATTTGGAAATCTCCCTTCATGACTGAACTTCACCTTTAATACTGACTGTTGATTGAAATCGATCTCAACTGTTGATAAATTCCAAGAAAGTCTATTTAAGAGACCCTCATCTCTTAATTTTGAAAGGTTGAATGAGAATTTGCATCGAATTGTTTCTAGAATTCATACTCACGTTTGCTCATATTCACATACACAAAGATCAAGTTTGACCAAAAGTTGACCAGATTTAACCACGGTTGACTTGAGTTGACTAGTTTTGAAAAAAAATTGAAATAATTAAACGAAATTATTTAATTAAATGGAGTATTTACTTCTAATTAATTAAACAAAATTATTTAATTAAATGAGAAGCCATTCCTAATTAATTAAATGAAGTTATTTAATTAAATAAGAAAAGTGTCTCTAATTAATTCAAGATTATTTAATTAAATAAAAAAAGTAATTATGAGAGCATATCTCATTTTATTCAATTAAATATCTCAACAAAATCTCTCTTCAGTTCAAAAAGGGAAATTTTTAGCTCATTGTTGACAAAAAATGAGTTAAATCAGTTAACTCCTTTTTCTGCTCAAATTGAATCAGCTAACTCCTTATTTTACTCAAATCAAAGCAGTTAACTCCCTTTAATTTGGAAATCTCCCTTTATGATTGAGCTTCACCTTTAATCCTGACCGTTGATTGAAATCGATCTCAACCATTGATGAATTCCAGGAAAGTCTATTTAAGAGACCCTCATCTCTTCATTTTGAAAGGTTGAATGAGAATTTGCATCGAATTGTTGCTGGAATTCATACTCACATTTGCTCATATTCATATACGCAAAGATCAAGTTAGACCAAAAGTTGACCAGATTTAACCACGGTTGACTTGAGTTGACTAGTTTCGAAAAAAAATTTGAAATAATTAAATAAAATTATTTAATTAAATGGAGTACTTACTTCTAATTAATTAAACAAAGTTATTTGATTAAATGAAAAGCCATTCCTAATTAATTAAATGAAGTTATTTAATTAAATAAGAAAAGTGTCTCTAAGTAATTAAAGATTACTTAATTAAATAGAAAAAGTAATTATGAGAGCATATCTCATTTTATTAAATTAAATATCTCAAGAAAATCTATCTTCAGTTAATAAAAGGAAATTTTCAGTTCAATATTGATCAAAAATGAGTTAAATCAATTATCTCTTTTTTCTACTCAAATTGAATCAGTTAACTCCTTATTCCACTCAAATTAAATCTGTTAACTCCCTTTAATTTGGAAATCTCTTTTTATGACTGAACTTCACCTTTAATCCTAACCGTTGATTGAAATCGATCTCAACCGTTGATGAATTTTAGAAAAGTCTATTTAAGAGACCCTCATCTCTTCATTTCGAAAGGTTGAATGAGAATTTGCATCGAATTGTTGCTGGAATACATACTCACATTTGCTCGTATTCATATACACAAAGATCAGGTTTGACCAAAACTTGACCAGATTTAACTACGATTGACTTGAGTTGACTAGTTTCGAATTTTTTTTTGAAATAATTAAACAAAATTATTTAATTAAATGGAATACTTACTTCTAATTAATTAAACAAAGTTATTTAATTAAATGAGAAGCCATTCCTAATTAATTAAATGAAGTTATTTAATTAAATAAGAAAAGTGTCTCTAAGTAATTCAAAATTACTTAATTAAATAGAAAAAGTAATTATGAGAGCATATATCAGTTTATTAAATTAAATATCTCAACAAAATCACTCTTGAGTTCAAAAAGGGAAATTTCCAGTTCACTATTGATCAAAAATGAGTTAAGTCAGTTAACTCATTTTTGTACTCAGATTGAATCAGTTAACTGCTTATTTTACCCAAATTAAATTTGTTAACTCCCCTTAATTTGGAAATCTTCGTTTATGACTGAACTTCAACTTTAATCTTGACCGTTGATTGAAATCGATCTCAAACGTTGATGAATTCCAAGAAAGTCTATTTAAGAGACCCTCATCTCTTCATTTTGAAAGGTTGAATGAGAATTGGCATCGAATTATTTTTGGAATTCATACTCACATACGCAAAGATCAAGTTTGACCAAAAGTTGACCAGATTTAACTGCAGTTGACTTGAGTTGACTAGTTTTGAAAAAAAAATTGGAATAATTAAATGAAATTGTTTAATTAAATGGAGTACTTACTTCTAATTAATTAAAAAAAAATATTTAATTAAATGAGAAGCCATTTCTAATTAATTAAATGAAGTTATTTAATTAAATAAGAAAAGTGTCTCTAATTAATTAAAGATTACTTAATTAAATAGAAAAAGTAATTATGAGAGCATATCTAATTTTACTAAATTAAATATCTTAACAAAATCTCTCTTTAGTTCAAAACGGAAAATTTCCAGTTCACTATTGATAAAAAATGAGTTAAATCAGTTAACTTCTTTTTCTACTCAAATTGACTCAGTTAACTCCTTATTTTACTCAAATTAAATCTGTTAACTCCCTTTAATTTGAAAATCTCCCTTTCTGACTAAACTTCACCTTTAATCCTGACCGTTGATTGAAATCGATCTCAATCGTTGATGAATTTCGAGAAAGTCTATTTAAGAGACCCTCATCTCTTCATTTTGAAAGATTGAATGAGAATTTGCATCAAATTATTGCTAGAATTCATTCTCACATTTGCTCATATTCACATACGCAAAGATCAAGTTTGAACACATTTAACAAAATCTCTTTTCAGTTCAAAAAGGGAAATTTTTAGCTCATTATTGATAAAAAATGAGTTAAATCAGTTAAATCCTTTTTCTACTCAAATTGAATCAGTTAACTCCTTATTTTACTCAAATTAAATCTTTTAACTTCCGTTAATTTGAAAATCTCCATTTATGACTGAACTTCACCTTTAATCCTGACCGCTAATTGAAATCTATCTCAACCGTTGATGAATTCCAGGATAGTCTATTTAAGAGACCCTCATCTCTTCATTTTGAAAGGTTGAATGAGAATTTGCATCAAATTGTTGCTGGAATTCATACTCACATTTGCTCATATTCACATACGCAAAGATCAAGTTTGATCAAAAGTTGTCTAGATTTAACCACGATTGACTTGAGTTGACTAGTTTCAAAAAAAAAATTGAAATAATTAAACGAAATTATTTAATTAAATGGAGTACTTACTTCTAATTAATTAAACAAAGTTATTTAATTAAATGAGAAGCCATTCCTAATTAATTAAATGAAGTTATTTAATTAAATAAAAAAGTGTCTCTAATTATCTAAAGATTATTTAATTAAATAAAAAAAGTAATTATGAGAGCATATCTCATTTTATTAAATTAAATATCTCAACAAAATCTCCCTTCAGTTGAAAAAGGGAAATTTTCAATTCATTATTGATTAAAAATGAGTTAAATCAGTTAACTCCTTTTTCTACTAAAATTTAATCAGTTAACTCCCTATTTTACTCAAATTAAATCTGTTAACTCCTTTTAATTTGGAAATCTCCCTTTATGACTAAACTTCACCTTTAACACTCACCGTTGATTGAAATCGATCTCAACCGTTGATGAATTGCAGGAATGTCTATTTAAGAGACCCTTATCTCTTCATTTTAATAGGTTGAATGAGAATTTGCATCGAATTGTTGCTGGAATTCATACTCACATTTGCTCATATTCACATACGCAAAGATCAAGTTTGACCAAAAGTTGACCAGATTTAACCACGGTTGACTTGAGTTGACTAGTTTCAAATTTTTTTTAAAAAATAGTTAGACGAAATTATTTAATTAAATGGAGTGCTTACTTCTAATTAATTAAAAAAAGTTATTTAATTAAATGAGAAGCCATTCCTAGTTAATTAAATGAAGTTATTTAATTAAATAACAAAAGTGTCTCTAATTAATTAAAGATTATTTAATTAAATAGAAAAAGTAATTATTAGAGCATATCTCATTTTATTAAATTAAATATCTCAACAAAATCTCTCTTCAATTCAAAAAGAGAAATTTCCAGTTAAATATTGATAAAAAATGAGTTAAATCAGTTAACTCCTTTTTCTACTCAAATTGACTCAGTTAACTCTTTATTTTACTCAAATTAAATCTGTTAACTCTCTTTAGTTTTGAAATCTCCCTGTATGACTGAACTTCACCTTTAATCCTGACCATTGATTGAAATCGATCTCAACCTTTAATGAATTCCGAGAAAGTCTATTTAAGAGACCCTCATCTCTTCATTTTGAGAGGTTGAATGAGAATTTGCATCGAATTATTGCTGGAATTCCTACTCACATTTTCTCATATTCACATACGCAAAGATCAAGTTTGACCAAAAGTTCACCAGATTTAACCATGGTTGACTTGAGTTGACTAGTTTCAAAAAGAATTTTGAAACAATTTAACGAAATTATTTAATTAAATGGAATACTTACTTCTAATTAATTAAAAAAGTTATTTAATTAAATGAGAAGCCATTCCTAATTAATTAAATGAAGTTATTTAATTAAATAAGAAAAGTTCTAGTTCACTATTTTAAAAAAATGAGTTAAATGAGTTAACTCCTTTTTCTACTCAAATTGAATCAGTTAACTCTTTATTTTACTCAAATTAAATCTGTTAACTCCCTTTAATTTGGAAATCTCACTTTATGACTGAACTTCACCTTTAATCTTGACCGTTGATTGAAATCAATTTCAACTGTTGATGAATTCTAAGAAAGTATATTTAAGAGACCCTCATCTCTTCATTTTGAAAGGTTGAATGAGAATTTGCATTCAATTGTTGCTGGAATTCATATTGACATTTGCTCATATTCACATATGCAAAGATCAAGTTTGACCAAAAGTTGACCAGATTTAAGCACGATTGACTTGAGTTGGCTAGTTTCGAAAAGAATTTTGAAATAATTAAACAAAATTATTTAATTAAATGGAGTACTTGCTTCTAATTAATTAAACAAAGTTATTTAATTAAATGAGAAGCCATTCCTAATTAATTAAATAAAGTTATTTAATTAAATAAGAAAAGTGTCTCTAATTAATTAAAGATTATTTAATTAAATAGAAAAAGTAATTATGAGAGCATATCTTATTTTATTAAATTAAATATCTCAACAAAATCTCTCTTCAATTCAAAAAGGGAAATTTCTAGTTCACTATTGGTCAAAAATGAGTTAAATCAGTTAACTCCTTTTTCTACTCAAATTGAATCAGTTAACTCATTATTTTACTCAAACTAAATTTGTTAACTGCCTTTAATTTGAAAATCTCCAGTTATGACTGAACTTCACCTCTAATCCTAACTGCTGATTGAAATCAATCTCAACCTTTGATGAATTCCAAGATAGTCTATTTAAGAGACCCTCATCTCTTCATTTTGAAAGGTTGAATGAGAATTTGCATTGAATTGTTGCTGGAATTCATACTCAAATTTTCTCATATTCACATATGCAAAGATCAAGTTTGACCAAAAGTTGACCAAATTTAACCACGATTGACTTGAGTTGACTAGTTTCAATTTTTTTTTGAAATAATTAAATAAAATTATTTAATTAAATAGAGTACTTACTTCTGATTAATTAAACAAGGTTATTTAATTAAATGAGAAGCCATTCTGAATTAATTAAATGATGTTATTTAATTAAATAAGAAAATTGTCTCTAATTAATTAAAGATTATTTAATTAAATAGAAAAAGTAATTATGAGAGCATATCTCATTTTATAAAATTAAATATCTCAACAAAATCTCTCTTCAGTTCAAAAAGGGAAATTTTCAGTTCATTATTGATAAAAAATGAGTTAAATCAGTTAACTCCTTTTTCTACTGAAATTGAATTAGTTAACTCCTTGTTTTACTCAAATTAAATCTCTTAACTCCCTTTAATTTGGAAATCGCCTTTATGACTGAACTTCACCTTTAACCCTGACCGTCGATTGAAATCGAGCTCAACCGTTGATGAATTTCAAGAATGTCTATTTAAGAGATCCTCATCTATTCATTTTAAAATGTTGAATTAAAATTTGCATCGAATTGTTGCTAGAATTTATACTCATGTTTGCTCATATTCACATACGCAAAGATCAAGTTTGACCAAAAGTTGACCTGATTTAACAACGTTTGACTTGAGTTGACTAGTTTCGAAAAGAATTTTGAAATAGTTAGACGAAATTATTTAATTAAATGGAGTAATTACTTCTAATTAATTAAACAAATTTATTTAATTAAATGATAAGATATTCCTAAATAATTAAATGAAGTTATTGAATTAAATAAGAAAACTATCTCTAATTAATTAAAGATTATTTAATTCAATAGAAAAAGTAATTATGAGACCATATCTGATTTTATTAAATTAAATACTTCAACAAAATCTCTCTTTAGTTCAAAAAGGGAAATTTCCAGTTCACTATTTATCAAAAATGAGTTAAATAAGTTAACTCCTTTTTCTACTCAAATTGAATCAGTTAACTCCTTATTTTACTCAAATTAACTCTATTAACTCCCTTTAATTTGGAAATCTCCCTTTATGACTGAATTTCACCTTTAATCTTGACCGCTGATTAAAATCGATCTCAACCATTAATGAATTCCAAGAAACTCTATTTAAGAGACCCTCATCTCTTCATTTTGAAAGTTTGAATGAGAATCTGCATCGAAATGTTGCTGGAATTCATACTCACATTTGCTCATATTCACATACGCAAAGATCAAGTTTGACCAAAAGTTGACCAAATTTAACCACGATTGACTGGAGTTGACTAGTTTTGAAAAGAATTTTAAAATAATTAAATAAAATTATTTAATTAAATGGAGTAGTTACTTCTAATTAATTAAACAAAGTTATTTAATTAAATCATAAGTCATTCCTAATTAATTAAATAAAGTTATTTAATTAAATAAGAAAAGTGTCTCTAATTAATTAAAGATTATTTAATTAAATAGAAAAAGTAATTATGAGAGCATATCTCATTTTATTAAATTAAATATCTCAACAAAATCTCTCTTCAGTTCAAAAAGGGAAATTTTCTGTTAATTATTGATAAAATATGACTTAAATATGTAAACTCTTTTTTCTACTCAGATTGAATCAGCTAACTCCTTATTTTACTCAAATTAAATTTGTTAACTCTTTTTAATTTGGAAATCTCCCTTTATAACTGAACTTCACCTTTAATCCTGACCGTTGATTGAAATCGATCTCAATCGTTGATGAATTTTAGAAAAGTCTATTCAAGAGACTCTCATCTCTTCATTTTAAATGGGTGAATGAGAATTTGCATTGAATTACTGCTAGAATTCATACTCACATTTGCTCATATTCACATACGCAAATATCATGTTTGACCAAAAGTTGACCAGATTTAACCACGGTTGACTTGAGGTGACTAGTTTCAAAAAGAATTTTGAAATAATTAAAAAAAATTATTTAATTAAATGGAGTACTTACTTCTAATTAATTAAACAAAGTTATTTAATTAAATGAGAAGCCATTCCTAATTAATTAAATGAAGTTATTTAATTAAATAAGAAAAGTGTCTCTAATTAATTAAAGATTACTTAATTAAATAGAAAAAGTAATTATGAGAGCATATCTCATTTTCTTAAATTAAATATCTCAACAAAATCTGTCTTTAGTTCAAAAAGCAAAATTTCTAGTTCACTATTGATCAAAAATGAGTTAAATCAGTTAACTCCTTTTTCTTCTCAAATTGAATGAGTTAACTCCTTATTTTACTCAAATTAAATCTGTTAACTCCCTTTAATTTGGAAATCTCCCTTTCTGATTGAACTTCACCTTTAATCCTGACCATTGATTGAAATTGATCTCAACCGTTAACGAATTCCAAGAAATATTATTTAAGAGTCCCTCATCTCTTCATTTTGAAAGGTTGAATGAGAATTTGCATCAAATTGTTGCTAGAATTCATTCTCACATTTGCTCATATTCGCATACACAAAGATCAAGTTTGATCAAAACTTGACCAGATTTAAGCATGGTTGACTTGAGTTGACTAGTTTCGAAAATTTTTTTTAAATAATTAAATAAAATTATATAATTAAATGGAGTACTTACTTCTAATTAATTAAACTAAGTTATTTAATTAAGTGAGAAGTCATTCCTAATTAATTAAATGAAGTTATTTAATTAAATAAGAAAAGTGTCTCTAATTAATTAAAGATTACTTAATTAAATAGAAAAAATAATTATGAGAGCATATCTCATTTTATTAAATTAAATATCTCAACAAAATCTCTCTTCAGTTCAAAAAAGAAAATTTCCAGTTCACTATTGATCAAAAATGAGTTAAATCAGTTAACTCCTTTTTCTACTCAAATTGAATCAGTTAACTCCTTATTTTACTCCAATTAAATCTGTTAACTAACTTTAATTTGGAAATCTCTCGTTATGACTGAACTTCACCTTTAATCCTGACCGTTGATTGAAATCGATCTCAACCGTTGATAAATTTCAGGAAAGTCTATTTAAGAGACCCTCCTCTCTTCATTTTGAAAGGTTGAATGAGAATTTGCATCGAATTGTTGTTGGAATTCATACTCAAATTTACTCATATTCAAATACACAAATATCAAGTTTGACCAAAAGTTGACCAGATTTAACCAGGGTTGACTTGAGTTGACAAATTTTGAAAAGAAATTTGAAATAATTAAACGTAATAATTTAACTAAATGGAGTACTTATTTCTAATTAATTAAACAAAGTTATTTAAGTAAATGAGAAGGCATTCCTAATTAATTAAATGAAGTTATTTAATTAAATAAGAAAATTGTCTCTAATTAATTAAAGATTACTTAATCAAATAGAAAAAGTAATTATGGGAGCATATCTCATTTTATTAAATTAAATATCTTAACAAAATGTCTCTTCATTTGAAAAAGGGAAATTTCCAGTTCACTATTGATCAAAAGTGAGTTAAATCAGCTAACTCTTTTTTCTACTCAAATTGAATCAGTTAACTCCTTGTTTTACTCAAATTAAATTTGTTAACTCCCTTTAATTTGGATATCTCCCTTTATGACTGAACTTCACCTTTAATCCTGACTGCTGATTGAAATCGATCTCAACCGTTGATGAATTCCAAGAAAGTCTATTTAAGAGACCCTCACCTCTTCATTTCGAAAGGTTGAATGAGAATTTGCATCGAATTGTTGCTGAAAGTTGAATGAGTTGACAATTTTTGAAAAGAATTTTTAAATAATTAAACGAAATTATTTATTTAAATGGAGTACTTACTTCTAATTAATTAAACAAAGTTATTTAATTAAATGAGAAGCCTTTCCTAATTAATTAAATGAAGTTATTTAATTTAATAAGAAATGTGTCTCTAATTAATTAAAAATTACTTAATTAAATAGAAAATGTAAAAATTAAGAAATGTGTCTCTAATTAATTAAAGATTACTTAATCAAATAGAAAAAGTAATTATGGGAGCATATCTCATTTTATTAAATTAAATATCTTAACAAAATGTCTCTTCATTTGAAAAAGGGAAATTTCCAGTTCACTATTGATCAAAAGTGAGTTAAATCAGTTAACTCCTTTTTCTACTCAAATTGAATCAGTTAACTCCTTGTTTTACTCAAATTAAATTTGTTAACCCCCTTTAATTTGGAAATCTCCCTTTATGACAAAACTTCACCTTTAATCCCAACCGTTGATTGAAATCGATCTCAACCATTGATGAATTTTAAGAAAGTCTATTTAAGAGACCCTCATCTCTTCATTTTGAAAGGTTGAATAAAAATTTGCATTGAATTGTTGCTGAAATTCATACTCACATTTTCTCATATTCACATACGCAAAGATTAATTTTGACCAAAAGTTGACCAGATTTAACCATGGTTGACTTGAGTTGACTAGTTTCAAAAAAAAATTGAAATAATTAAATAAAATTATTTAATTAAATGGAGTTCTTACTTCTAATTAATTAAACAAAATTATTTAATTAAATGAAAAGCCATTCCTAATTAATTAAATGAAGTTATTTAATTAAATAAGAAAAGTGTCTCTAAGTAATTAAAGATTACTTAATTAAATAGAAAAAGTAATTATGAGAGCATATCTCATTTTATTAAATTAAATATTTCAACAAAATCTATCTTCAGTTAATAAAAGGAAAATTTCAGTTCAATATTGATAAAAAATGACTTTAATCAGTTATCTCTTTTTTTTACTCAAATTGAATCAATTAACTCCTTATTCTACTCAAATTAAATCTATTAACTCCTTTTAATTTGGAAATCTCTCTTTATGACTGAACTTCACCTTTAATCCTAACCGTTGATTGAAATCGATCTCAACCGTTGATGAATTTTAGGAAGGTCTATTTAAGAGACCCTCATCTCTTCATTTTGAAAGGTTGAATGAGAATTTGCATCGAATTGTTGTTGGAATACATACTCACATTTGCTCATATTCATATACACAAAATTCAAGTTTGACCAAAACTTGACCAGATTTAACTACAATTGACTTGTGTTGACTAGTTTCGAATTTTTTTTTGAAATAATTAAACAAAATTATTTAATTAAATGGAATACTTAATTCTAATAAATTAAACAAAGTTATTTAATTAAATGAGAAGCCATTCCTAATTAATTAAATGAAGTTATTTAATTAAATAAGAAAAATGCCTCTAAGTAATTCAAAATTACTTAATTAAATAGAAAAAGTAATTATGAGAGCATATCTCATTTTATTAAATTAAATATCTCAACAAAATCTCTCTTGAGTTCAAAAAGGGAAATTTCCAGTTCACTATTGATCAAAAATGAGTTAAATCAGTTAACTCATTTTTGTACTCAGATTGAATCAGTTAACTACTTATTTTACCCAAATTAAATTTGTTAACTCCCCTTAATTTGGAAATCTTCGTTTATGACTGAACTTCAACTTTAATTTTGACCGTTGATTGAAATCGATCTCAACCATTGATGAATTCCAAGCAAGTCTATTTAAGAGACCCTCATCTCTTCATTTTGAAAGGTTGAATGGGAATTCGCATCGAATTGTTTCTGGAATTCATACTCACATACGCAAAGATCAAGCTTGACCAAAAGTTCACCAGATTTAACTGCGGTTGACTTGAGTTGACTAGTTTTGAAAAAAAATTGAAATAATTAAATGAAATTATTTAATTAAATGGAGTACTTACTTCTAATTAATTAAACAAAATTGTTTAATTAAATGAGAAGCCATTCCTAATTAATTAAATGAAGTTATTTAATTAAATAAGAAAAGTGTCTCTAATTAATTAAAGATTACTTAATTAAATAGAAAAAGTAATTATGAGAGCATATCTCATTTTATTAAATTAAATATCTTAACAAAATCTCTCTTTAGTTCAAAACGGGAAATTTCCAGTTCACTATTGATCAAAAATGAGTTAAATGAGTTAACTCTTTTTTCTACTCAAATTGAATCAGTTAACTCCTTATTTTACTCAAATTAAATCTGTTAACTCCCTTTAATTTGAAAATCTCCCTTTCTGACTGAACTTCACCTTTAATATTGACCGTTGATTGAAATCGATATCAACCGTTGAAGAATTTTAGGAAAGTCTATTTAAGAGACCCTCATCTCTTCATATTGAAAGGTTGAATAAAAATTTGCATCAAATTGTTGTTGGAATTCATACTCACATTTGCTTATATTCACATACGCAAAGATCAAGTTTGACCAAAATTTTACCAGATTTAGCCACGATTGAGTTGAGTTGAGTAGTTTCGCAAATAATTTTGAAATAATTAAATGAAATTATTTAATTAAATGGAGTACTTACTTAAAATTAATTAATCAAAGTTATTTAATGAAATGAAAAGCCATTCCTAATTAATTAAATGAAGTTATTTAATTAAATAAGAAAAGTGTCTCTAATTAATTAAAGATTACTTAATTAAATAGAAAAACTAATTATGAGAGCATATCTCATTTTATTAAATTAAATATCTCAACAAAATCTCTCTTCAGTTCAAAAAGGGAAATTTTCAGTTCACTATTGATTAAAAATGAGTTAAATTAGTTAACCCCTTTTTCTACTCAAATTGAATCAGTTAACTCCTTATTCTACTCAAATTAAATCTGTTAACTCCTTTTAATTTGAAAATCTCTCTTTATGACTGAACTTAACCTTTAATCCTAACCGTTGATTGAAATCGATCTCAACCGTTGATGAATTCTAGGAAAGTCCATTTAAGAGACCCTCATCTCTTCATTTTGAAAGGTTGAATGAGAATTTGCATCGAATTGTTGCTAGAATTCATATTCACATTTGCTCATATTCATGTACGCAAAGATCATGTTTGACCAAAAGTTGACCAAATTTAACTACGGTTGACTTGAGTTGACTAGTTTCGAAAAGAATTTTGAAATAAGTAAACAAAATTATTTCATTAAATGGAGTACTTACTTCTAATTAATTAAACAAAGTTATTTAATTAAATGAGAAGCCATTCCTAATTAATTAAATGAAGTTATATAATTAAATAAGAAAAGTGTCTCTAATTAATTAAAGATTATTTAATTCAATAGAAAAAGTAATTATGAGAGCATATCTCATTTTATTAAATTAAATATCTCAACAAAATTTCTGTTCAGTTCAAAAAGGGAAATTTTCAATTCACTATTGATCAAAAATGAGTTAAATCAGTTAACTCCTTTGTCTACTAAAATTTAATCAGTTAACTCCTTATTTTACTCAAATTAAATCTGTTAACTCCCTTTAATTTCAAAATCTACCTTTATGACTGAACTTCACCTTTAATCCTAACTGTTGATTGAAATCGATCTGAACCGTTGATGAATTCTAAGAAAGTCTATTTAAGAGACACTCATCTCTTCATTTTGAAAGGTTGAATGAGAATTTGCATTGAATTGTTGCTAGAATTCATACTCACATTTGCTTATATTCACATACACAAAGATCAAATTTGACCAATAGTTGACAAAATTTAACCATGGTTGACTTGAGTTGACTAGTTTCGAAAAGAATTTAGAAATAATTAAACAAAATTATTTAATTAAATAGAAAGAGTAATTATGAGAGCATATCTCATTTTATTAAATTAAATATCTCAAAAAAATCTCTCTTCAATTCAAAAAGGAAAATTTTTAGTTCACAATTAATCAAAAATGAGTTAAATCAGTTAACTCATTTTTCTACTCAAATTGAATCAGTTAACTCCTTATTTTACTCAAATTAAATCTGCTAACTCCCTCTAATTTTGAAATCTCCCTTTATGACTAAACTCCACCTTTAATCTTGACTGTTGATTGAAATCGATCTCAACCGTTGATGAATTAAAGGAAGGTCTATTTAAGAGACCCTCATCTCTTCATTTTGAAAGGTTGAATGAGAATTTGCATCGAATTGTTGTTGGAATTCATATTCACATTTGCTCATATTCACATACGCAAAGATCAAGTTTGACCAAAAGTTGATCAGATTTGACCACGGTTGACTTGTGTTGACTAGTTTCGAAAAGAATTTTGAAATAATTAAACGAAATTATTTAATTAAATGGAGTACTTACTTCAAATTAATTAAACAAAGTTATTTAATTAAATGAGAATCTATTCCTAATTAATTAAATGAAGTTATTTAATTAATTAAAAAAAGTGTCTCTAATTAATTAAAGATGATTTAATTAAATTGAAAATGTAATAATGAGAGCATCTCTCATTTTATTAAATTAAATATCTCAACAAAATCTCTCTTCAGTTCAAAAAGGAAAATTTCCAATTCACTATTGATCAAAAATGAGTTAAATCAGTTAACTCCTTTTTCTACTCAAATTGAATCAGTTAACTCCTTATTTTACTCAAATTAAATCTATTAACTCCCTTTAATTTGGAAATTTCCCTTTATGACTGAACTTCACCTTTAATCCTGACCGTTGATTGAGATCGATCTCAACTTTTGATGAATTTTAGGAAAGTCTATTTAAGAAACCCTCATCTCTTCATTTTAGAAGGTTGAATGAGAATTTGCATCGAATTGTTGTTGGAATTGATACTCACATTTGCTCATATTCACATACGCAAAGATCAAGTTTGACCAAAAGTTGACCAGATTTAACCACAGTTGACTTGAGTTGACTAGTTTCGAAAAGAATTTTGAAATAATCAAACAAAATTATTTAATGAAATGGAGTACTTGTAATTAAGTAAATAAAGTTATTTAATTAAATGAGAAGCCATTCCTAATTAATTAAATCAAGTTATTTAATTAAATAAGAAAAGCGTCTCTAATTAATTAAAGATTATTTAATTAAATAGTAAAAGTAATTATGAGAGCAAATCTCATTTTATTAAATTAAATATCTCAACAAAATCTCTCTTCAGTTCAAAAAAGAAAATTTTCAGTTCACTATTGGTCAAAAATGAGTTAAATCAGTTAACTCCTTTTTCTACACAAATTGAATTAGTTAACTCCTTATTTTACTCAAATTAAATCGATTAACTCCTTTTAATTTGGAAATCTCCCTTTATGACTGAACTTGACCTTTAATCCTGACCGATGATTGAAATCGATCTCAACCGTTGATGAATTCCATGAATGTCTATTGAAGAGACCCTCATCTTTTCATTTTGAAAAGTTGAATGAGAATTTGCATCGAATTGTTGCTAGAATTCATACTCACATTTGCTCATATTCACATACGCAAAGATCAAGTTTGACCAAGAGTTGACCAAATTTAACCACGTTTGACTTGAGTTGATGAGTTTCGAAAATTTTTTTGAAATAATTAAATGAATTTATTTAATTAAATAGAGTACTTACTTATAATTAATTAAACAAAGTTATTTAATTAAACGAGAAGCCTTTCCTAATTAATTAAATGAAGTTCTTTAATTAAATAAGAAAAGTGTCTCTAATTAATTAAAGATTACTTAATTAAATAGAAAATGTAATTATGAGAGCATATCTCATTTTATTAAATTAAATATCTCAACAAAATCTCTCTTCAGTTCAAAAAGAGAAATTTCCAGTTCACTATTGATCAAAAATGAGTTAAATCAGTTAACTCCTTTTTTTAACTCAAATTGAATTAGTTAACACCTTATTTTACTCAAATTAAATTTGTTAACTCCCTTTTGTTTAGAAATCTCCCTTTAAGACTGAACTTCACCTTTAATCCTGACCGTTGATTGAAATCGATCTCAACCGTTGATGAATTTTAGGAAAGTCTATTTAAGAGACCCTCATCTCTTCATTTTGAAAGGTTGAATGAGAATTTACATCGAATTATTGCTAGAATTCATTCTCACATTTGCTTATATTCACATACGCAAAGATCAAGTTTGACCAAAGTTGACAAGATTTAACCACGGTTGACTTGGGTTGACTAGTTTCGAAAAAATATTTGAAATAATTAAACAAAATTATTTAATTAAATGGAGTACTTACTTCTAATCAATTAAATAAAGTTATTTAATTAAATGAGAAACCATTCCTAATTAATTAAATGAGGTTATTTAATTAAATAAGAAAAGCGTCTCTAATTAATTAAAAATTCCTTAATTAAATAGAAAAAGTAATTGTGAGATCATATCTCATATTATTAAATTAAATATCTCAACAAAATATCTCTTTAGTTCAAAAAAGAAAATTTTTAATTCTCTATTGATCAAAAATGAGTTAAATCAGTTAACTCCTTTTTCTACTCAAATTGAATCAGTTAACTCCTTATTTTACTCAAATTAAATCTGTTAACTCCCTTTAATTTGGAAATCTCCCTTTATGACTAAACTTCACCTTTAATCCTGGCTGTTGATTGAAATCAATCTCAACCGTTGATGAATGCCAAGAAAGTATATTTAAAAGACCCTCATCTGTTCATTTTGAAAGGTTGAATGAGAATTTGCATCGAATTGTTGTTGGAATTCATACTCACATTTTCTCATATTCACATACACATAGATCAAGTTGGACCAAAAGCTGACCAGCTTTAACCACGGTTGACTTGAGTTGACAAGTTTTGAAAAGAATTTTGAAATAATTAAATGACGTTATTTAATTAAATGGAGTACTTATTTCTAAGTAATTAAAAAAAGTTATTTAATTAAATGAGAAGCCATTCCTAATTAATTAAATGAAGTTATTTAATTAAATAAGAAAAGTGTCTCTAATTCATTAAAGTTTACTTAATTAAATAGAAAAAGTAATTATGAGAGCATATCTCATTTTATTAAATTAAATATCTCAAAAAAATCTCTCTTCAGTTCAAAAAGGGAAATTTCCAATTCACTATTGATCATAAATGAGTTAAATCAGTTAACTCCTTTTTCTGATCAAATTGAATAAGTTAACTCCTTATTTTACTCAAATTAAATCTATTAACTCCTTTTAATTTGGAAATCTCCCTTTATGACTGAACTTCACTTTTAATCCTGACCGCTGATTGAAATTGATCTCAACCGTTGATGAATTCCACGAAAGTCTATTTAAGAGACCCTCATCTCTTCATTTTGAAAGGTTGAATGAGAATTTGCATCGAATTGTTGCTAGAATTCATACTTACCTTTTCTCATATTCACATACCTAAAGATCAAGTTTGACCAAAAGTTGACCAGATTTATCTACGGTTGACTTGAGTTGACCAGCTTCAAATTTTTTTTTTAAATTGTTAGACGAAATTATTTAACTAAATGGAGTACTTACTTCTAATTAATTAAACAAATTTATTTAGATAAATAAGAAGCCATTCCTAATTAATTAAATGAAGATATTTAATTAAATAAGAAAAGTGTCTCTAATTAATTAAAGATTATTTAATTAAATAGAAAAAGTAATTATGAGAGCATATCTCATTTTATTAAATTAAATATCTCAACAAAATCTTTCTTCAGTTCAGAAAGGGAAATTTTTAGTTCACTATTGATTAAAAATGAGTTAAATGAGTTATATCTTTTTTCTACTCAAATTGAATCAGTTAAGTCTTTATTTTACTCAAATTAAATTTGTTAACTCTCTTTAATTTGAAAATCTCTTTTTATGACTGAACTTCACCTTTAATATTGATCGTTGATTGAAATCGATCTCAACTATTCATGAATTCTAGGAAAGTCTATTTAAGAGACCTCCATCTCTTAATTTTGAAAGGTTGAATGAGAATTTGCATCAAATTGTTGCTGGAATTCATACTCACATTTGTTCAATTCACATATGCAATGATCAAGTTTAACCAAAAGTTGACCAGATTTAACCATAATTGAGTTGAGTTGACTAGTTTCGAAAAGAATTTGTAAATAATTAAACGAAATTATTTAATTAAATGGAGTACTCACTTCTAATTAGTTAAACAAAGTTATTTAATTAAATGAGAAGCCATTCCTAACTAATTAAATGAAATTAATTAATTAAAAAAGAATAGTGTCTCTAATTAATTAAAGATTATTTAATTAAATAGAAAAAGTAATCATGAGAGCATATCTCATTTAATTAAATTAAATATCTCACCAAAATGTCTCTTCGGTTCAAAAAGAAAAATTTCTAGTTCACTATTGATAAAAAATGAGTTAAATCAGTTAACTCCTTTTTCTACTCAAATTGAATCAGTTAACTCTTTATTTTACTCAAATTAAATCTGTTAACACCCTTTAATTTGGAAATCTCCCTTTATGACTGAACTTCACCTTTAATCCTAACCATTGATTGAAATCGATCTCAACCATTGATGAATTCTAGAAAAGTCTATTTAAGAAACCCTCATCTCTTCATTTTGAAAGGTTGAATGAGAATTTGCATCGAATTGTTACTCGAATTCATACTCACATTTGTTCATATTCACATACGTAAAGATCAAGTTTGGCAAAAAGTTGACCAAATTTAATCACGGTTCACTTGAGTTGACCAGTTTCGAAAAGAATTAAATAGAAAAACTAATTATGAGAGCATATTTTATTTTATTAATATAAATATCTCAACAAAATCTCTCTTTAGTTCAAAAAGGGAAATTTCTTGTTCACTATTGATCAAAAATGAGTTAAATCAGTTAACTCCTTTTTCTACTCAAATTGAATCAGTTAACTCCTTATTTTACTCAAATTAAATCTGTTAACTCCTTTTAAATTGAAAATCTCCCTTTATGACTGAACATCACCTTTAATCCTGACCGTTGATTGAAATCGATCTCAACCATTGATGAATTCTAGGAAAGTCTATTTAAGAGACCTTCATCTCTTCATTTTGAAAGGTTGAATGAGAATTTGCATCGAATTGTTGCTGGAATTGATACTCACATTTGCTTATATTGAAATACGCAAAGATTAAGTTTGACCAAAAGTTGTCCAGATTTAATCACGGTTGACTTGATTTGATCAGTTTCGAAAAAAATTATGAAATAATTAAATGAAATTATTTAATTAAATGGAGTACTTACTTCTAATTAATTAAACAAATATATTTAATTAAATGAGAAGCCATGCCTAATTAATTAAATGAAGTTATTTAATTAAATAAGAAAAGTGTCTCTAATTAATTAAAGATTATTTAATTAAATAGAAAATGTAATTATGAGAGCATATCTCATTTCATTAAATTAAATATGTCAACAAAATCTCTTTTCAGTTCAAAAAGGAAAATTTTGAGTTCACTATTGATAAAAAATGAGTTAAATCAGTTAACTCCTTTTTCTACTCAAATTGAATCAGTTAACTCCTTATTTTACTTAAATTAAATCTGTTAACTCCCTTTAATTTGGAAATCTCCCTTTATGACTGAACTTCACCTTTAATCCTGACCGTTGATTGAAATCGATCTCAACCGTCGATGAATTCTAGGAAAGTCTATTTAAGAGACTCTCATCTCTTCATTTTGAAAGGTTGAATGAGAATTTGCATCGAATTGTTGCTAAAATTCATACTCAAATTTACTCATATTCACATACGCAAATATCAAGTTTGACCAAAAGTTGACCAGATTTAACCACGGTTGACTTGAATTGACCATTTTTGAAAAGAATTTTGAAATAATTAAACAAAATTATTTAATTAAATGGAGTACTTCTAATTAATTAAACAATGTTATTTAATTAAATGAGAAGCCATTCCTAATTAATTAAATGAAGTTATTTAATTAAATAAGAAAATTGTCTCCAATTAATTAAAAATTATTTAATTAAATAGAAAAATAAATTATGAGAGCATATCTAATTTTATTAAATTAAATATCTCAACAAAATCTCTTTTCAGTTCAAAAAGAAAAATTTCTAGTTCTCTATTGATCAAAAATGAGTTAAATCAGTTAACTCCTTTTTCTACTCAAATTGAATCAGTTAACTCCTTATTTTACTCAAATTAAATCTGTTAACTCTCTTTAATTTTGAAATATCCCTTTATGACTGAACTTCACATTTAATGTTGACCGTTGATTGAAATCGATCTCAACCATTGATGAATTCTAGGAAAGTCTATTTAAGAGAAACTCATCTTTTCATTTTGGAAGATTGAATGAGAATTTGCATCGAATTGTTGCTGGAATTCATACTCACATTTGCTCATATTCACATATGCAAAGATTAAGTTTGACAAAAGATTGACCAGATTTAACTACGCTTGACTTGAGTTGACCAGTTTTGAAAAGAATTTTGAAATAATTCAACGAAATTATTTAATTAAATGAGAAGCCTTTCCTAATTAATTAAATGAAGTTATTTAGTTAAATAAGAAAAGTGTCTCTAATTAATTAAAGATTATTTAATTAAATAGAAAAAGTAATTATGAGAGCATATTTTATTTTATTAAATTAAATATCTCAACAAAATCTCTCTTCAGTTCAAAAAGAAAAATTTCCAGGTCACTATTGAACAAAAATGAGTTAAATGAGTTAACTCCTTTTTCTAATCAAATTGAATCAGTTAACTCTTTATTTTTCTCAAATTAAATCTGTTAATTCCCTTTAATTTGAAAATCTCCCTTTATGACTGAACTTCACCTTTAATTCTGACCGTTGATTGAAATCGATCTCAACCGTTGATGAATTTCGGCAAAGTTTATTTAAGAGACCCTCATCTCTTCATTTTGAAAGATTGTATGAGAATTTGCATCGAATTGTTGTTGGAATTCATACTCACATTTGCTCATATTCACATACGCAAAGATCAAGTTTGACCAAAAGTTGACCAGATTTAACTATGGTTGACTTGAGTTGACCAATTTTGAAATTTTTTTTGAAATAATTAAATAAAATTATTTAATTAAATGGAGTACTTATTTCTAATTAATTAAACAAAGTTATTTAATTAAATGAGAAGCCTTTCCTAATTAATTAAATGAAGTTATTTAATTAAATAAGAAAAGTGTCTCTAATTAACTGAAGATTATTTTATTAAATAGAAAAAGTAATTATGAGAGCATATCTCATTTTATTAAATTAAATATCTCAACAAAATCTCTCTTCAGTTCAAAATGGAAAATTTTTAGTTCACTATTTATCAAAAATGAGTTAAATCAGTTAACTCCTTTTTCTACTCAAATTGAATCAGTTAACTCTTTATTTTACTCAAATTAAATCTGTTAACTCCCTTTAATCTGGAAATCTCCCTTTATGACTAAACTTCACCTTTAATCCTGACCATTGATTGAAATCGATCTCAACCATTGATGAATTCCAAGAAAGTCTATTTAAGAGACTATCATCTCTTCATTTTAAAAGGTTGAATGAGAATTTGCATCGAATTTTTGCTGGAATTCATACTCATATTTGCTCATATTCACATACGCCAAGATCAAGTTTGACCAAAAGTTGACCAGATTTAACCACAGTTGACTTGAGTTGACTAGTTTCGAAAAAAATTAAAATAATTAAATGAAATTATTTAATTAAATGGAGTACTTACTTCTAATTAATTAAACAAAGTTATTTAATTAAATTAGAAGCCATTCCTAATTAATTAAATGACGTTATTTAATTAAATAAGAAAAGTGTCTCTAATTAATTAAAGATTATTTAATAAATAGAAAATTTAATTATGAGAGCATATCTCATTTTATTAAATTAAATATCTCAACGAAATCTCTCTTCAGTTCAAAAAGGGAAATTTCTAGTTCACTATTGATTAAAAATGAGTTAAATCAGTTAACTCCTTTTTCTACTCAAATTGAATCAGTTAACTCCTTATTTTACTCAAATTAAATCTGTTAACTCCCTTTAATTTGGAAATCTCCCTTTATGACTGAACTTCAGCTTTAATCCTGATCGTTGATTGAAATCGATCTCGATCGTTGATGGATTTCAGGAAAGTCTATTTAAGAAACCCTCATCTCTTCATTTTGAAAGGTTGAATTAGAATTTGCATCAAATTGTTGCTTGAATTCATACTCACATTTGCTCATATTCACATACGCGAAGACCAGGTTTGACCAAAAGTTGACCAAATTTAACCACGGTTGTCTTGAGTTGACTAGTTTCGAAAAGAATTTTGAAATAATTAAACGAAATTATTTAATTAAATGAAGTACTTACTTCTAATTAATTAAACAAAGTTATTTAATCAAATGAGAAGCCATTCCTAATTAATTAAATGAAGTTATTTAATTAAATAAGTAAATTGGCTCTAATTAATTAAAGATTATTTAATTAAATAGAAAAAGTAATTATGAGAGCATATCTCATTTTATTAAATTAAATATCTCAACAAAATCTCTCTTCAGTTCAAAAAGGGAAATTTCAAGTTCACTATTGATAAAAAATGAGTTAAATCAGGTAACTCCGTTTTCCACTCAAATTGAATTAGTTAACTCCTTTTTTTACTCAAATTAAATCTATTAACTCCCTTTAATTTGAAAATCTCCCTTTATGACTGAACTTCACCTTTAATCCTGACTGTTGATTGAAATCGATCTCAACCGTTGATGAATTCCAGAAAAGTCTATTTAAGAGACCCTCATCTCTTCATTTTGAAAGGTTGAATGAGAATTTGCATCGAATTGTTGCTAAAATTCATACTCACATTTGTTCATATTCACATACGCAAAGATTAAGTTTGACCAAAAGTTGACCAGATTTAACCACGGTTGACTCGAGTTGATGAGTTTCAAAAAGAATTTTGATGTAATGCCCCACCAAGGGATCCAAAAAAAATTTCACTACGTTTGCTAAATTTTTTTTTTTAAAACGTAAAAGCAAAATCATTCATAACATTTGCGGAAGCAATAGTAATATTCAACTAAAAATAACATAACAGATTACATTCTTTAAGGATCTATTAACGTTGAATCAAATCTAAATTAACTATTCATCTAACATCACATCCTTATGAAATAACAATGATACATCCAATATTCTTAAACACTATTACAAGTGTCTTTTTTAGTAATCCCATTTTAGATTGCTCAATCATCCACTGTACATGTTACAAGGTATGAAAATCTTAAAAGAATAAACATCCATGTAGTAAAGTACATCATCATCCAATATTAATCTATGATGCAATTAAAGTAAATGAAACCACATATCATACATGTTACATCATCACAAAAGATATTAACATCCATCATAAAAGATAACCATATATCACAAACATAATAACTAAGTGCACGGTTCTTCCCAATCGTTAATAGCATCATTAGACCATCGTGGATCCTAGTCATCCCTCCGTGCGTAACATTCTAAAGCACCGAAGAGATCATCGGTATTAACATAGTAGGAATGTCACTCCTAAAAACATCCTACTAACATGCAAAGTAAAGCATAAGATAACATCATCTAACATATGCAAATCATCAATATAAGAAACATACCAATAAATACATTTATCATAAGGTATATCATCTATCATAATGATCCAAGAACATAATGAAGATAAATACCAACCAATAAAGCATCAGCCACGGTGTCTCTGACGGATCTCAAAAGATAAGAGTGATAAAACACTACCACCCGACTGCGTGGAACCTAAGTGGTCCGCTCCCACCGTGCTAAGGAGATAATCTCAAGTCCCAAACAGGCTATCAAAATCACAAAGTATAAATCTCTATAAGTCTAGGAATCTTAAAAGTATACTAACTCAAAGGTTCCAAGCACAAAATCGACATCTAATCTCAAAGGCACACAAAGACATGTAGGAAACCTACTATGCAAGTAGGAAAGTGTCATCACAATTATCACGTACAAGTTACCCTGACAGTTAGCTAAACTCCACGGGTCCATACTGATCTCATGCGGCCATTAGTATCCTCTCATACTGACGAGGCATATTATAGAATGCAAGGTCGCAACCATGTGTTCTCACTACTCCCATCCTAGCCTGTACAAGCACTCAAGGCATAGGCGAGAACATCAAAATAATTATCTTTTTAGGTTTATTTAATCGCCATTTAGTGTGTAAATGTTATCACTTATTAACCAAACTTACAATGAGTTACCCTAGCAGCCACTTAGGGCCTCGGCCCTTATTGCAAGTCACTTCCCGACACTACAAGTAGATTACCTACCCTAAGCTCATGGAATCATAAAATCACCACAGTCCTGTACAAGTGACTGTAAAGAAAATTCAAAAGATAATATAAAAAGAATCATCAAATATCCACAATATAAGCATCAAATATCCATAATAAGAATCATCAAATCTCCAAGATAAGAATCATCAAATCTTCATGAGCATCTGAAAAGTATCCATAGAAAATCATGACCACAACAGTTCTCTATTGGCAACTAAAGGCATCACTGATAATCATAATAATTATTGGTTCTCAATAACCAAAATATATCTCAAGATAAATCACAATATCCATTGTTTCTCAACCAGCAACCAAGAATATCTCAAAATCATACTGATCGAAGACTCCAAAATGGTTGAGTCAAAACATTCACAACATGACATCATCAAGAAATAAATTCACATTTCAGTCCCATCATGGTGACTAGAAAATAATCCAAGGATAACTGATCGATAACTCAAAAATAATTACCGCAGGTGTCTCATACACATACATCTCAGCTTCACACATGAAGACTGATGAACAATAACAATCAGTAAATACAAATATTTCATAGAGCATATGATCACATTACCATGGTTAAGCTTATAAAGATCGAGACCAATTAAGATCAACATGCCAACACATCTCATAACCTTCGAGCCTCTGGTCACAACCTAAGACTGGTCAACACTAGTCAACCCAAAACCCAAAACAAGAAGCATATAGAATAGACAATGCAAACACATGTTTTGGTTTACTAAATTCACATAGTTGAATAATGTGTAGGGGTTTCCAATTTTTTGTTTACAAGTATACTTTCTAGTGTCTTAAGTTTCATCATTTGACCTACAAGTCAACCCAATTGTTCCCCGATAGCATTATCCTTCCATTATTAAGAATTACATTCTAAGAATAACTTAAGGATAAATATTCACTAAACTAATCATTATTGGCTTTTAATTAAATTGCCTTCTATATTTAACTATGATCCATATTCTAATTGATTAACTCTTCTTTAATGTTACTTCAACTTTTTAACATAATCAAGGATCATTATTCGTTATATTATAAGAGGAACAGTTATCATTTTTCGAATAAGAGATTATAACTTTATTAGAATGATCAATTAATATCGGTTCACAATCATTGACCTTTTATCATCCTAATAATTCTCAATTATATATTACTAAGTCTACACCATTAAAATATCTAAAGTCATTATTCAAGTCATCGGAATAAGACCTATCAACTTTGATATCAGTATTTCTACAATCTTATTAAAAGAATTATATTAATTAAATCTCTATTACATAACTTAATTATTAATTAAAATCCAATTAGCTCTAGTTAATTGATTTAATTAATAATTTCACAACCAAATCATCAACCCAATGAGTATTAGTTGACTAACAATAATTTATACGTCAAAGTCAACTTCAATCTAATATAAAAATATTAATATTTTAATAATAATAATATTAATAAGTTATTTTGAAAATCTTATCCATAATGACTACATTCATCTTTCTTAACGATTTCGTATTAATGATAATCATTTCAAGTTAAAACTCTATCGCATAATATAATTATATTGACAACTCAATGAATATCAATTGATTAAAATCAATTATAATCCAACTCCAAAAATTATTATCTTTTATAAAACTTCAATCAATAAATAATCTCCACTAGATTAATTCTAATCAAATTTGTTGATATCTATTTAAACCATTATTTATTAATAGTTTGCTAGTCTTTACAAACATTAATAAATAATAAACTCTTCAAACTATAAATACTCGATCTATAGAATCCTTCCATAAACTCATTAGTTAATATTTGGCTAACTGTTAACTTCATTAAGGTATTCAAACGTATTAACTAATAACATAATAATTCAGTCTTAATCCAATATCATTTAGAGTTTCTAAATTTAAATCAACATAATATAAATTATCATCTTACAATTATTTAATCAATATTAAAATCAACCATTAGACTCCATTTTTTAATTGTTCTAATAATATTTTGTCTATATAAATGTTTGAAAAAGATCACTATCACAAACCAATAAGACTCATTGTAGATTTTAAGATGAATAATCTCCAAATTTTTAACATTATCATCTTCATTAAACAACTTTAAAATTGTTGAATATATATTAAATAGTATTCAATATACATTATAAAAAGTTCACTATATAAACTATATTAAAATCTATTTTTTAAAAAAAATTTCTCATTTAAAAATCCATTTACTTAGATTGACTAATAATTAATTACACTTCTTCTACTATTAACTAATCTTAATTAAATTTGATTTAATTAGATTAGATAATAAACCATATAAAACTAATGCATATTAATAAGATTCTAATAAGGGAAGATTGCAATAATATCTTAATTCATTCCATGCTTTGATATATTATTTTTGTGAAGTTTAAGCATAAAGAACTCTTGGTTATGAGAAATGGAGAAATATCTGTCCTTGAATAAAATAGTCTCAGTACGATGGCCATATCTCCCTAATGAACTGTTGGATTGGATTGAAATTGAAATATGTTGGAGAGGGCCAAGTTGCGCCACTTCTAACTAGAGCGATCGAATAAGTTTGATTACGATAAAAAGTTATGAATGATCGATTCAGGTCTATTCAAGGGACATCGACAAGACAATTTGTGATAAATTAAGAATTTTCTCTTAAAATAATTATTTATTAATTTCTAAATAGGTTTGACTATAGATTAAGAAATTCTTTTTTCAAATCTATTTCTCAATTTAATTCTAATTCGAACCCAAACCTATTTAGATCTAATTTTTTCCTTAATTGAATTTAAGGTTTTTTAATGTTTTCTTTGCAACTCTACATATCTAGATTCTAATTTAATTATAGATTCATTCACAAGAGTATATATACACATATAATAGATATGATAAAGACAGGAAGAGAAATAGTGCAAAGAGAATATGTGAATATCAAGAGTGCACCTGGACACTGATGCTAATCCGCCATGCCTCAGAAGTCCATAGAAAATCCCTTCCTTCTCCATCATTTGCAATTCCTCCAAGATCCAAGCCAATCAAATCCTCCAAGTGACTAGAAGTGCTAGAAGAAGCATAGAAGCATGTAGAAGCATATAATCTTCTCAATGAATGTAAGCTTTGAAGCTTTCATTTTAGCTTGTAGCTTCCATTCAGCTTGTCCAAACACACTAGGAGAGCTTCTATTTAAAGGCCTCTAAGATGCATCTAGAGTGTCTCTAGAAACAATTAGAAGATAAGCATGACAAGCAAGCATGAGTCTTCTCCAACCTTCTAAATGAGTCATAAGGTTGTAGACACTATGTGCTCAAATAAAATGCTAACTCCTAAGTGTAGACAACTTATGCATTCTTAGAGTGCAATCTTCTGTGTTATCTATATGACATCTTTCGAGAATTTGCCAACTGCTATGTGAGCAAATATTAATATAATGCACATTAATTAATTTAATATTTACTTTTACTCTTTTCAATTTAATTTATTTATATATTAAATCTCATGCACTTACTTTAATAATTTCACTTTTCAATCTTAATATATTTATATTTTAATCACATGAAATTTAGAATCTTTTAATAATTTTAAATATATTTTTCACTTTTAAATTTCATTTTCAAAACTTAATTGCTAAAATATTTGTTAGCTTTAATAATATTATTATTTAGTCATTTATTTAAAAATGAACTTCAAATATATTATTATTCAAATAAATATTGTCACATTCCAAATTTAAACTTTTAACTTTTTATTTACAAATTTAATTATTTTATTTAATTAATTTTTCAATTAATTAAATAAAATAAATATTAAAATATCATATTAATTTTTCATTTAATTAAACCATTAATTAAATCTTTTTAATTAGGCTTAATTAATAGAAAATACATCAAAGACTCATAAGGTAAAAATATGAAAATCCATCATAGCCAAAATACATACAAAATCAAACCAAGGGTTTAAATCACGAATTATATCATCCAACGTATTCGGAGGGTACTCAACTCAGATACTTGTCCTAATTTACTAATTAGAAAAAATGGCTTAAAAGATTGGGATTTGGACTTGAGAATTTATCTCTCCTCTTTTATCGTTGAGATAGTGTGATAAGGTACGCTCATCTTGGCAATTCAGGGAAGTCGATACCCGGTACCTGCAATCTGCATAAAAATCATGCATGTACAAATACAATATACTAAACTAAACACGCAATGGCAGGAAGTGGTGCATCGTGTAGATCCCGACTAGCAGGTGACTATGACTCCCTTCTTTAACCACATCAGACACACCATACAAACGCAAACACGCACACCACACACATGCAAGTATGAGGTAAGTATCCATAAGAAAACACATATGATAATAAAGCATCTTACTAATCATCATTAATAACTGAAATCACTGAAAATAATCATCATGCATACATGTAATGTAAAATCTAAGTAATCTCATCACATATCAACTGAATCCATTGAAGAATATCTGATAGTCTCAAAACAATGCTACTAATCAACAACATAAAACTAGCTTTAAAAGAGTTCAGCAATGAATACAAAATGCAAACTAGAGGCAGGCACTACATTTGAAATAATTAAACAAAATTATTTAATTAAATGGAATATTTACTTCTAATTAATTAAACAAAGTTATTTAATTAAATGAGAAGCCATTCCTAATTAATTAAATGAAGTTATTTAATTAAATAAGAAAAGTGTCTCTAATTAATTAAAGATTATTTAATTAAATAGAAAAAGTAATTATGAGAACATATCTCATTTTATTAAATTAAATATCTCAACAAAATCTCTCTTCAATTCAAAAAGAAAAATTTTCAGTTCACTATTTATCAAAAATGAGTTAAATGAGTTAACTCTTTTCTCTACTCAAATTGAATCAGTTAACTCCTTATTTTACTCAAACTAAATCTGTTAACTCCCTTCAATTTGGAAATCTCCCTTTATGATTGAACTTCACCTTTAATCCTGACCGTTGATTGAAATCGATCTCAACCGTTGATAAAATTCACAAAAGTCTATTTAAGAGACCCTCATCTCTTCATTTTGAAAGGTTGAAAGAGAATTTGTATCGAATTGTTGCTAGAATTCATACTCACATTTGCTCATATTCACATACGCAAAGATCAAGTTTGACCAAAAGTTGACCAGATTTAACTACGGTTGACTTGAGTTGACTAGTTTCGAAAAGAATTTTGAAATAATTAAACGAAATTATTTAATTAAATGGAGTACTTACTTTTAATTAATTAAGCAAAGTTATTTAATTAAATGAGAAGCCATTTCTAATTAATTAAATGAAGTTATTTAATTAAATAAGAAAAGTGTCTCTAATTAATTAATGATTATTTAATTAAATAGAAAAATTAATTATGAGACCATATCTCATTTTATTAAATTAAATATTTCAACAAAATCTCTCTTCAGTTCAAAAAGAGAAATTTGCAGTTCATTATTGATAAAAAATGAGTTAAATCTGTTAACTCCCTTTAATTTAAAAATCTCTCTTTATGACTGACCTTCACCTTTAATCCTGACCGTTGATTGAAATCGATCTCAACCATTGATGAATTTCAAAAAAGTCTATTTAAGAGACCCTCATCTTTTCATTTTGAAAGGTTGAATGAGAATTTGCATCGAATTGTTGCTGGAATTCATACACACATTTGCTTATATTCACATATACAAAGATCAAGTTTGACCAAAAGTTGACCAAATTTAACCACAGTTGACTTGAGTTGACTAGTTTCGAAAAAAATTTTGATATAATTAAACGAAATTATTTAATTAAATGGAATACTTACTTCTAATTAATTAACCAAAGTTATTTAATTAAATGAGAAGCCATTCCTAACTAATTAAATGGAGTTATTTAATTAAATAAGAAAAGTGTCTCTAATTAATTAAATATTATTTAATTAAATAGAAAAAGTAATTATGAGAGCATATCTCATTTTATTAAATTAAATATCTCAACAAAATCTCTTTTCAGTTCAAATTGAATCAGTTAACTCCTTATTTTACTCAAATTAAATCTGTTAACTCCCTTTAATTTGAAAATCTTCCTTTATGACTGAACTTCACCTTTAATCCTGACCGTTGATTGAAATCGATCTCAACCGTTCATGAATTCCAAGAAAGTCTATTTAAGAGACCCTCATCTCTTCATTTTGAAAGATTGAATAAGAATTTGCATCGAATTGTCGTTGGAATTCATACTCACATTTGCTCATATTCACATACACAAAGATCAAGTTTGACCAAAAGTTGACCAGATTTAAACACAGTTGACTTGAATTGACTAATTTCAAAGAGAATTCTAAAATAATTAAATGAAATTATTTAATTAAATGGAGTACTTACTTCTAATTAATTAAACAAAGTTATTTAATTAAATGAGAAGCCATTCCTAATTAATTAAATGAAGTTATTTAATTAAATAAAAAAAGTGTCTCTAATTAATTAAAGATTATTTAATTAAATAGAAAAAGTAATTATCAGAGTATATCTAATTTTATTAAATTAAATATCTCAACAAAATCCCTCTTCAGTTCAAAAAGGGAAATTTTGAGTTCACTATTGATCAAAAATGAGTTAAATCAGTTAACTCTTTTTTATACTCAAATTGAATTAGTTAACTCCTTATTTTACTCAAATTAAATCTGTTATCTCCCTTTAATTTGGAAATCTTCCTTTATGACTGAACTTCGCCTTTAATCCTGACCATTGATTGAAATCGATCTCAACCGTTGATGAATTCCAGAAAAGTCTATTTAAGAGACCCTCATCTCTTCATTTTGAAAGGTTGAATCAGAATTTACATCGAATTGTTGCTGAAATTCATACTCACATTTGCTCATATTCATATATGCAAATATCAAGTTTGACCAAAAGTTGACCAGATTTAACCACGGTTGACTTGAGTTGACTAATTTCGAAAAAAAATTAAAATAATTAAACGAAATTATTTAATTAAATGGAGTACTTACTTCTAATTAATTAAAAAAATGTTTAATTAAATGAGAAGCCATTTCTAATTAATTAAATGAAGTTATTTAATTAAATAAGAAAAGTGTCTCTAATTAATTAAAGATCATTTAATTAAATAAAAAAAGTAATTATGAGAGCATATCTCATTTTATTAAATTAAATATCTTAGCAAAATCTCTCTTCAGTACAAAAAGAGAAATTTTCACTTCACTATTGATAAAAAATGAGTTAAATCAGTTAATTCTTTTTTCTACTCAAATTGAATCAGCTAACTTCTTATTTTACTTAAATTAAATCTATTAATTCCCTTTAATTTGGAAATCTCTCTTTATGATTGAACTTTACCTTTAATCCTGACCATTGATTGAAACCGATCTCAACCGTTGATGAATTTCACGAAAGTCTATTTAAGAGACCTTCATCTCTTCATTTTGAAAGGTTGAATAAGAATTTGCATCGAATTATCGCTAGAGTTCATACTCACATTTGCTCATATTCACATACGTAAAGATCAAATTTGACCAAAAGTTGACCAGATTTAACCACGGTTGACTTTAGTTGACTAGTTTCAAATTTTTTTTAAAATAATTAAACGAAATTATTTAATTAAATGGAGTACTTACTTCTAATTAATTAAAAAAAGTTATTTAATTAAATGAGAAGCCATTCCTAATTAATTAAATTAAGTTATTTAATTAAATAAGAAAACTGTCTCTAATTAATAAAAGATTATTTAATTAAATAGAAAAAGTAATTATGAAAGCATATCTCATTTTATTAAATTAAATATCTCAACAAAATCTCTCTTCAATTCAAAAAGTGAAATTTTCAGTTCACTATAGATAAAAAATGAGTTAAATCAGTTAACTCTTTTTTCTACTCAAATTGAATCAGTTAACTCTTTATTTTACTCAAATTAAATCTGTTAACTCCCTTTAATTTGGAAATCACCCTTTATGAATAAACTTCACCTTTAATCCTAACTACTGATTGAAATCAATCTCAACTATTGATGAGTTCCAGGAAAGTCTATTTAAGGGACCCTCATCTCTTCATTTCAAAAGTTTGAATGAAAATTTGCATCGAATTGTTGCTAAAATTCATACTCACATTTGCACATATTCACATATGCAAAGATCAAGTTTGACCAAAAGTTGACCAGATTTAACCACGGTTGATTTGAGTTGACTAATTTCAAAAAGAATTTTGAAATAATTAAATGAAATTATTTAATTAAATAGAGTACATACTTCTAATTAATTAAAAAAAGTTATTTAATTAAATGAGAAGTCATTCCTCATTAATTAAATAAGAAAAGTGTCTCTAATTAATTAAAGATTATTTAATTAAATAGAAAAAGTAATTATGAGAGCATATCTCATTTGATTAAATTAAATATCTCAACAAAATCTCTCTTCATTTCAAAAAGAAAAATTTCCAGTTCACTATTGATAAAAAATGAGTTAAATAAGTTAACTATTTTTTCTTATCAAATTGAATCAGTTAACTCCTTATTTTACTCAAATTAAACCTGTTAACTTCCTTTAATTTGGAAATCTTTCTTTATGACTGAACTTCATATTTAATCCTAACCATTCATTGAAATCGATCTCAACCGTTGATGAATTCTATGAAAGTCTATTTAAGAGACCCTCATCTCTTCATTTTGAAAGGTTGAATGAAAATTTGCATCAAATTGTTGCTGGAATTCATACTCACATTTGCTCATATTCACATACGCAAAGATCAAGTTTGACAAAAAGTTGACCAAATTTAACCACGGTTGACTTGAGTTAACTACTTTCGAAAAAAATTTTGATATAATTAAATAAAATTATTTAATTAAATGGAGTACTTACTTCTAATTAATTAAACAAAGTTATTTAATTAAATGAGAAGTCATTCTTAATTAATTCAATGAAATTATTTAATGAAATAAGAAAAGTGTCTCTAATCAATTAAATATTATTTAATTAAACCAAAAAAGTAATTATGAGAGCATATCTCATTTTATTAAATTAAATATCTAAACAAAATCTCTCTTTAGTTCAAAAAAAAAAAATTTCAGTTCACTATTGATCAAAAATGAGTTAAATCAGTTAACTCCATTTTCTACTCAAATTGAATCAGTTAACTCCTTATTTTACTCAAATCAAATCTATTAACTCCCTTTAATTTGAAAATCTCCCTTTATGACTGAACTTCACCTTTAATCCTAATCATTGATTGAAATCAATCTCAATCGTTGATGACTAGCAGGAAAGTCTATTTAAGAGACCCTCATCTCTTCATTTTGAAAGGTTGAATGAGAATTTGCATTGAATTGTTGCTAGAATTCATACTCACATTTGCTCATATTCACATACGTAAAAATCAAGTTTGACCAAAAGTTGACTAGATTTAACCATAGTTGACTTGAGTTGACTAATTTTGAAAATAATTTTGAAATAATTAAACCAAATTATTTAATTAAATGGAGTACTTACTTCTAATTAATTAAACAAAGTTATTTAATTAAATGAGAAGCCATTCCTACTTAATTAAATGAAGTTATTTAATTAAATAAGAAATGTGTCTATAATTAATTAAAATTTTTTTAGTTAAATAGAAAATCTAATTATGAGAGCATATCTCATTTTATTAAATTAAATATCTCAACAAAATCTCTCTTCAGTTCAAAAAGAGAAATTTCCAATTCACTATTGATCAACAATGAATTAAATCAGTTAACTCATCATTTTACCCAAATTGAATCTGTTAACTCTTTTTAATTTAGAAATCTCCCTTTCTAATTGAACTTCTCTTTTAATCTTGACTGTTGATTGAAATCGTTCTCAACCAATGATGAATTTTAGGAAAGTCTATTTAAGAGACCCTCATCTCTTCATTTTGAAAGGTTGAATGAGAATTGAGATCGAATTGTTGCTGGAATTCATATTCACATATGCAAAGATCAAGTTTGACCAAAAGTTGACCAAATTTTACCATGGTTGACTTGAGTTAACTAGTTTAAAAAAAATTTGAAATAATTAAATGTAATTATTTATTTAGATGGAGTACTTACTTCTAATTAATTATACAAAATTATTTAACTAAATGAGAAGCCATTCGTAATTAATTAAATGAAGTTATTTATTAAAATAAGAAAAGTGTCTCTAATTAATTAAAGATTATTTAATTAAATAGAAAAAGTAATTATGAGAGCATATCTCATTTTATTAAATTAAATATCTCAACAAAATCTGTCTTCAGTTCAAAAAGGAAAATTTCCAATTCACTATTGATAAAAAATGAGTTAAATCAGTTAACTCTTTTTTCTACTCAAATTGAATCAGTTAACTACTTATTTTACTCAAATTAAATGTGTTAACTTCCTTTAGTTTGAAAATCTCTCTTTATGATTGAACTTCAGCTTTAATCCTGACCGTTGATTGAAATCGATCTCAACCGTTGATGAATTCTAAGAAAGTCTATTTAAGAGACCCTCGTCTCTTCATTTTGAAAGGTTGAATGAGAATTTGTATCGAATTGTTGCTGAAATTTATACTCACATTTGCTCATATTCACATACGCAAAGATCAAGTTTGACCAAAAGTTGACCTGATTTAACCACGGTTGACTTGAGTTGACTAGTTTCGAAAAGAATTTTAAAATAATTAAACAAAATTATTTAATTAAATGAAGCACTTAATTCTAATTAATTAAACAAATTTATTTAATTAAATGAGAAGCCATTAATAATTAATTAAATAAAGTTATTTAATTAAATAAGAAAAGTGTCTCTAATTAATTAAAGATTATTTAATTAAATAGAAAAAGCAATTTTCAGAACATATTTCATTTTATTAAATTAAATATCTCAACAAAATCTCTTTTCAGTTCAAAAAGGAAAATTTCCAGTTCATTATTGATAAAAAATGAGTTAAATGAGTTATCTCCTTTTTCTACTCAAATTGAATCAGTTAACTCCTTATTTTACTTAAATTAAATATGTTAACTCTCTTTAATTTAGAAATCTCCCTTTATGACTGAATTTTACGTTTAATCCTGACCGTTGATTGAAATCGTTCTCAACTGTTGATGAATTCTAGGAAAGTCAATTTAAGAGACCCTCATCTCTTCATTTTGAAAGGTTGAATGAGAATTTGCATTGAATTGTTGCTGAAATTCATACTCACATTTGCTCATATTCACATACGCGAAGATCATGTTTGACCAAAAGTTGACAATCAAGTTTGACCAAAAGTTGACCAGTTTTAACCACGGTTGACTTGAGTTGACTAGTTTTAAAAAAAATTTGAAATAATTAAATGAAATTATTTATTTAAATTTAGCACTTACTTCTAATTAATTAAACAAAGTTATTTAATTAAATGAGAAGCCATTCCTAAGTAATTAAATGAAGTTATTTAATTAAATAAGAAAAGTGTCTCTAATTAATTAAAGATTATTTAATTAAATAAAAAAAGTAATTATAAGAGCATATCTCATTTTATTAAATTAAATATCTCAACAAAATCTCTGTTCAGTTCAAAAAGGGAAATTTCTTGTTCACTATTGATAAAAAATGAGTTAAATCAGTTAAATCCTTTTTCTACTCAAATTGAATCAGTTAACTCCTTATTTTACACAAATTAAATCTGTTATCTCCCTTCTAATTTGGAAATCTCCCTTTATGACTAAACGTCACCTATAATCCTACTTGTTGATTGAAATCGATCTCAACCGTTGATGAGTTCCAGAAAAGTCTATTTAAGAGACCCTCATCTCTTCATTTTGAAAGGTTGAATGAGAATATGCATCGAATTGTTGCTGGAATTCATACTCACATTTGCTCATATTCACATACGCAAAGATCAAGTTTGACCAAAAGTTGACTAGATTTAACTATGGTTGACTTTAGTTGACTGATTTCGAAAAAAAAAATTAAATAATTAAATGAAATTATTTAATTAAATCGATTACTTACTTATAATTAATTAAAAAAGGTTATTTATTAAATGAGAAGCCATTCCTAATTTAAAAAATGAAGTTATTTAATTAAATAAGAAAAGTGTCTCCAATTAATAAAAGATTATTTAATTAAATAAAAATAAAATTATGAGAGCATGTTTCATTTTATTAAATTAAATATCTCAACAAAATCTCTCTTCAGTTCAAAAAGGGAAATTTTCAGTTCACTATTGATAAAAAATGAGTTAAATCAGTTAACTCTTTTTTCTACTCAAATTGGATCAGTTAACTCCTTATTTTACTCAAATTAAATCTGTTAACTCCCTTTAATTTGGAAATCTCCCTTTATGACTGAACTTCACCTTTAATCCTGACTGTTGATTGAAATCGATCTCAACCGTTGATGAGTTCCAGAAAAGTCTATTTAAGAGACCCTCATCTCTTCATTTTGAAAGGTTGAATGAGATTTTGCATCGAATTGTTGCTAGAATTCATACTCACATTTGCTCATATTCACATACGCAAAGATCAAGTTTGACAAAAACATGACCAAATTTAACCACGGTTGATTTGAGTTGACTAGTTTCGAAAAGAATTTTAAAATAATTAAACGGAATTATTTAACTAAATCGAGTACTTACTTCTAATTAATTAAAGAAAGCTATTTAATTAAATGAGAAGCCATTCCTAATTAATTAAATGAAGTTATTTAATTAAATAAAAAAAAGTTTTTCTAATTAATTAAAGATTATTTAATAGAATAGAAAAAGTATTTATGAGAGTATATCTCAATTTATTAAATTAAATATCTCAACAAAATCTCTTTTCAGTTCAAAAAGAAAAATTTCCAGTTCACTATTGATAAAAAAAGAGTTAAATCAATTAACTCCTTTTTCTACTCAAATTGAATCGGTTAACTCCTTATTTTATTCAAATGAAATCTATTAACTCCCTTTAATTTGTGAAATCTTCCTTCATGACTGAACTTCACCTTTAATCGTAACCGTTGATTGAAATCGATCTAAACCGTTGATGAATTTTAGAAAACTCTATTTAAGAGACCCTCATCTCTTCATTTTGAAAAGTTGAATGAGAATTTGCATCAAATTGTTGCTGGAATTCATAATCACATTTGGTCATATTCACATATGCAAAAATCAAGTTTGATTAAAAGTTGACCAGATTTAACCACGGTTGACTTGAGTTGACTAGTTTCAAAAAAAATTTGAAATAATTAAACCAAATTATTTAATTACAGGGAGTACTTACTTCAAGTTAATTAAACAAATTCATTTAATCAAATGAGAAGCTGTTCCTAATTAATTAAATGAAGGTATTTAATTAAATAAGCAAAGTGTCTCTAATTAATTAAAAATTATTTAATTAAATAGAAAAAGTAATTATGAGAGCATATCTCATTTTATTAAATTAAATATCTCAACAAAATCTCTCTTCATTTTAAAAAGGGAAATTTCCAGTTCACTATTGATAAAAAATGAGTTAAATTAGTTAACTTCTTTTTCTACTAAAATTGAATCTGTTAACTCCTTATTTTACTCAAATTAAATATGTTAACTCTCTTTAATTTGGAAATCTTCCTTTATGATTAAACTTCACCTTTCATCATGACCGTTGATTGAAATCGATCTCAACTGTTGATGAATTCAAAGAAAGTCTATTTAAGAGACCTTCATCTCTTTATTTTGAAAGGGTTAATGAGAATTTGCATCGAATTGTTGCTAAAATTCATACTCACATTTGCACATATTCACATATGCAAAGATCAAGTTTGACCAAAAGTTGACCAGATTTAACCACGGTTGACTTGAGTTGACTAGTTTCAAAAAGAATTTTGAAATAATTAAACGAAATTATTTAATTAAATGGAGTACTTACTTCTAATTAATTAAACAAAGTTATTTAATTAAATGAGAAGCCATTCCTAATTAATTAAATGATGTTATTTAATTCAATAAGAAAAGTGTCTCTAATTAATTGAAGATTATTTAATTAAATAGAAAAAGTAATTATGAAAGCATATCTCATTTTATTAAATTAAATATCTCAACAAAATCTCTCTTCAGTTCAAAAAGGGAAATTTCCAGTTCACTATTGATCAAAAATGAGTTAAATCATTTAACTCCTTTTTCTACTCAAATTGAATCAGTTAATTCCTTATTTTACTGAAATTAAATTTGTTAACTCCCTTTAATTTGGAAATCTCCCTTTATGACTGAACTTCACCTTTAATCCTGACCGTTGATTGAAATCGATCTCAACCATTGATGAATTCTAGGAAAGTCTATTTAAGAGACCCTCATCTCTTCATTTTGAAAGGTTGAATTAGAATTTGCATCGAATTGTTGTTGAAATTCATACTTGCATTTTCTCATATTCACATACGCAAAGATCAAGTTAGACCAAAAGTTGACCAGATTTAACCACGGTTGACCTGAGTTGACTAGTTTTGAAAAGAATTTTTAAAATAATTAAACGAAATTATTTAATTAAATGAAGTACTTACTTCAAATTAATTAAATAAAGTTATTTAATTAAATCAGAAGCCATTCCTAATTAATTAAATGAAATTATCTAATTAAATAAGTAAAGTGTCTCTAATTAATTAAAGATTATTTAATTATATAGAAAAAGTAATTATGAGAGCATATCTCATTTTATTAAATTAAATATCTCAACAAAATCTCTCTTTAGTTCAAAAAAGGAAATTTCCAGTTCATTGTTGATTAAAAATGAGTTAAATCAGTTAACTGCTTTGTCTACTCAAATTGAATCAGTTAACTCGTTATTTTACTCAAATTAAATCTGTTAACTCCCTTTAATTTGGAAATCTACTTTTATGACTGAACGTCACCTTTAATCTTCACTGTTGATTGAAATCGATCTCAACCGTTGATGAATTCCAAAAAGGTCTATTTAAGAGACCCTCATCTCTTCATTTTGAAAGGTTGAATGAGAATTTACATTGAATTGTTGCTGGAATTCATTCTCGCATTCGCTCATATTCACATATGGAAAGATCAAATTTGACCAAAAGTTGACTAGATTTAACCACAGTTGACTTGAGTTGACTAGTTTCGAAAAGAATTTTGAAATAATTAAATAAAATTATTTAATTAAATGTTGTACTTACTTCTAATTAATTAAACAAAGCTATTTAATTAAATGAGAAGCAATTCCTAATTAATTAAATGAAGTTATTTAATTAAATAAGAAAAGTGTCTCTAATTAATTAAAGATTATTTAATTAAATAGAAAAAGTAATTATGAGAGCATGTCTCATTTTATTAAATTAAATAACTCAACAAAATCTCTCTTCAGTTCAAAAAGGGAAATTTCAAGTTCACTATTGATCAAAAATGAGTTAAATGAGTTAACTCCATATTCTACTCAAATTGAATCAGTTAACTCCTTATTTTACTATAATTAAATCTGTTAACTCCCTTTAGATTGGAAATCTCCCTTTATGACTCAACTTCACCTTTAATCCTGACTGTTGATTGAAATCGATCTCAACCGTTGATGAATTCCACGAAAGTCTATTTAAGAGACCCTCATCTCTTCATTTTGAAAGGTTGAATGAGAATTTGCATCGAATTATCGCTAGAATTCATACTCTCATTTAATCATATTCACATATGCAAAGATCAAGTTTGACCAAAAGTTGACCAGATTTAACCACGGTTGACTTGAGTTGACTAGTTTCAATTTTTTTTTTGAAATAATTAAATAAAGTTATTTAATTAAATGGAGTACTTACTTCTAATTAATTAAACAAAGTTATTTAATTAAATCAAAAGCCATTCCTAATTAATTAAATGAAGTTATTTAATTAAATAAGAAAAGTGTGTCTAATTAATTAAAGATTATTTAATTATATAGAAAAAGTAATTGTGAGAGCCTAACTCATTTTATTAAATTAAATATCTCAACAAAATCTCTCTTCAGTTCAAAAAGGGAAATTTGCAGTTCACTCTTGATCAAAAATGAGTTAATTCAGTTAACTGCTTTGTCTACTCAAATTGAATCAGTTAACTTGTTATTTTACTCAAATTAAATCTGTTAACTCCTTTTAATTTGGAAATCTCCTTTTATAACTGAACTTCACTTTTAATCTTGACTGTTGATTGAAATCAATCTCAACCATTAATGAATTTCAAGAAAGTGTATTTAAGAGACCCTCATCTCTTCATTTTGAAAGGTTGAATGAGAATTTGCATCGAATTGTTGTTGGAATTCATAATCACATTTGCTCATATTCATATACAAATAGATCAAGTTTGACCAAAAGTTGACTAGATTTAAGCACGGTTGACCTGAGTTGACTAGTTTCGAAAACAATTTTGAAATAATTAATCAAAATTATTTAATTAAATGGAGTACTTACTTATAATTAATTAAACAAAGTTATTTAATTAAATGAGAAGCCATTCCTAATTAATTAAATGAAGTTGTTTAATTAAATAAGAAATGTGTCTATAATTAATTAAAGATTATTTAATTAAATAGAAAAAGTAATTATGAGAGCATATCTCATTTTATTAAATTAAATATCTCAACAAAATCTCTCTTCAGTTCAAAAAGGAAAATTTCCAGTTCACTATTGATAAAAAATGAGTCAAATCAGTAAACTCCTTTCTTTACTCAAATTGAATCAGTTAACTCCTTATTTTACTCAAATTAAATCTGTTAACTCTCTTTAATTTGGATATCTCCCTTTATGACTAAACTTCACCTTTAATCCTGACCGTTGATTGAAATCGATCTCAACGGTTGATAAATTTCAGGAAAGTCTATTTAAGAGACCCTCATCTATTCATTTTGAAAGGTTGAATGAGAGTTTGCATCGAATTGTTGTTGGAATTCATACTCACATTTGCTCATATTCACATACGCAAAGATCAAGTTTGCTCAAAAGTTGACCAGATTTAACCACGGTTGACTTGAGTTGACTAGTTTCGGAAATAATTTTGAAATAATTAGACAAAATTATTTAATTAAATGAAGTACTTACTTCTAATTAATTAAACAATGTTATTTTATTAAATGACAACCCATTCTTAATTAATTAACTAAAGTTATTTAATTAAATAGAAAATGTAATTATGAGGGCATATCTCATTTTATTAAATTAAATATCTCAATAGAATCTCTCTTCAGTTCAAAAAGGGAAATTTTCAGTTCACTATTGATCAAAAATGAGTTAAATTAGTTGACTCCTTTCTCTATTCAAATTGAATCAGTTAACTCCTTATTTTACTCAAATTAAATCTATTAACTCCTTTTAATTTGGAAATCTCCCTTTATGACTGAACTTCACCTTTAATGCTGACCGTTGATTGAAATCGATTTCAACCGTTGATGAATTCCAAGAAAGTGTATTTAAGAGACCCTCATCTCTTCATTTTGAAAGGTTGAATGAGAATTTGCATCGAATTGTTGCTAGAATTCATACTCACATTTTCTCATATTCACATACGCAAAGATCAAGTTTGACGAAAAGTTGACCAGATTTTACCACGGTTGACTTGAGTTGACTAGTCTCGAAAAGAATTTTGAAATAATTAAACGAAATTATTTAATTAAATAGAGTACTTCTAATTAATTAAACAAAGTTATTTAATTAAATGAGAAGCCATTCCTAATTAATTAAATGAAGTTATTTAATTAAATAAGAAAAATGTCTCTAATTAATTAAAGATTATTTAATTAAATAGAAAAAGTAATTATGAGAGGATATATCATTTTATTAAATTAAATATCTCAACAAAATCTCTCTTCAGTTCAAAAAGAGAAATTTCCAGTTCACTATTGATAAAAAATGAGTTAAATCAGTTGACTCCTTTCTCTACCCAAATTGAATTAGTTAACTTCTTATTTTACTCAAATTAAATTTGTTAACTCTATTTAATTTGGAAATCTCCTTTTATGACTGAACTTCAACTTTAATCCTGACCATTGATTGAAATCGATCTCAACCATTGATGAATTTTAAGAAAGTCTATTTAAGAGACCCTCATCTCTTTATTTTGAAAGGTTGAATGAGAATTTGCATCAAATTTTTGCTGAAATTCATAATCACATTTGCTCATATTCACATACGCAAAGATCAAGTTTGACCAAAAGTTGACCAGATTTAACCACGGTTGACCTGAGTTGACTAGTTTTGAAAAGAATTTTACAATAATTAAACAAAATTATTTAATTAAATAGAATACTTACTTCTAATTAATTAAACAAAGTTATTTAATTAAATGAGAACCCATTCCTAATTAATTAAATGAAGTTATTTAATTAAATAAGAAAAGTGTCTCTAATTAATTAAAGATTATTTACTTAAATAGAAAAAGTAATTATGAGAGCATATCTCATTTTATTAAATTAAATATCTCAAAAAAATATCTCTTCAGTTCAAAAAGGGAAATTTTCACTTCACTATTGATAAAAAATGAGTTAAATCAATTAACTACTTTCTCTACTCAAACTGAATCAGTTAACTCCTTATTTTACTCAAATTAAATCTGTTAACTCCCTTTCATTTGGAAATCTCCCTTTATGACTGAACTTCACCTTTAATCCTGACCGCTGACTGAAATCGATCTCAACCGTTGATGAATTCCAGGAAGTCTATTTAAGAGACCCTCATCTCTTCATTTTGAAAGATTGAATGAGAATTTGCATCAAATTGTTGTTGGAATTCATACTCACATTTGCTCATATTCACATACGCAAAGATCAAATTTGACCAAAAGTTGACCAGATTTAACCACAGTTGACTTGAGTTGACTAGTTTCAATTTTTTTTTGAAATAATTAAACAAAATAATTTAATTAAATAGAGTACTTACTTCTAATTAATTAAAAAAAATTATTTAATTAAATGAGAACTCATTCTTAGTTAATCAAATGAAGTTATTTAATTAAATAAGAAAAGTGTCTTTAATTAATTAAAGATTATTTAATTAAATAGAAAATTTAATTATGGGAACATATCTCATTTTATTAAATTAAATATCTCAACAAAATCTCTCTTGAGTTCAAAAAGGGAAATTTTCAATTCATTATTGATGAAATTGAGTTAAATCAGTTGACTCCTTTCTCTACTCAAATTGAATCAGTTAACTCCTTATTTTACTCAAATTAAATTTGTTAACTCTCTTTAATTTTGAAATCTCCCTTTATGACTGAATTGCACCTTTAATCCTGACCGTTGATTGAAATCAATCTCAACCATTGATGAATTCTAGGAAAGTATATTTAAGAGGCCCTCATCTCTTCATTTTAAAAGGTTGAATGAGAATTCGCATCGAATTGTTGCTAGAATTCATACTCACATTTGCTCATATTGACATACGCAAAGATCAAGTTTGACCAAAAGTTGACCAGATTTAACCATGATTGACTTGAGTTGACTAGTTTTGAAAAGAATTTTGAAATAATTAAACTAAATTATTTAATTAAATTGAGTACTTACTTCTAATTAATTAAACAAAGTTATTTAATTAAATGAGAAGCCATTCCTAATTAATTAAATGAAGTTATTTAATTAAATAAAAAAAGTGTCTCTAATTAATTAAAGATTATTTAATTAAATAGAAAAAGTAATTATGAGAGAATATCTCATTTTATTAAATTAAATATCTCAACAAAATCTCTCTTCAGTTCAAAAAGGGAAATTTTCAGTTCACTATTGATCAAAAATGAGTTAAATCAGTTGACTCCTTTCTCTACTCAAATTGAATTAGTTAACTCCTTATTTTACTCAAATTAAATCTGTTAACTCCCTTTAATTTGGAAATCTCCCTTTATGACTGAACTTCACCTTTAATCCTGACCGTTGATTGAAATCGATCTCAACCGTTGATGAATTCTAGGAAAGTCTATTTAAGAGACCCTCATCTCTTCATTTTGAAAGGTTGAATGAGAATTTGCATGAAATTGTTGTTGAAATTCATACTCACATTTTCTCATATTCACATATGCAAAGATGAAGTATCAGAGCCCACATTTCTACATTGGGAGCTCTAGGTAGTTTGGAACAACTAGAACTATGAACTATTAAGTCTAACTTTCCAAACTTGATCTATGTGAATTGGAACATGACTCAAACTGTTACTTGAATATTTTTCATACTTCAACACTTAGTATCAAAATTGAAAATTTTACTTAAACCTAGACATAGAACTAAACTTAGTACCTTGTATTGTTGTTGGATGGTATCTGGGACTAGGTCTTCTATTAGAGGCTGTGGTAGAGGCCGTGGTTGTGGTAGAGCTATTAGTGTCCATGAGTCTGCCCATGAGGGATCGGCTCATGTAGAGAGTAGGGAAAAGCACTCTAGTAGGCAGCAGGAAGAGAGCTATAGAGAGGACCAAGTTGAGTCTGAAGAGGTCAGTTTGAGGCAGATGATGCAAACTATTCTAGAACATCTACCTCCTATTCAAGAACAGCCTAAAGTGCATCAGACAGAACAAGAGCATTGACCTAGATCTAGAAGTTCTTGGAAGGAGTGTCAGAGGTCCATTGTGTCCACTCAGATGAAGGATCTTTCAAGATCCAAAGTTAAGCCTTTCAATGGGAAAGGTTCTGGTTATGTGGCCGAGTAGTGGCTTATTTCCCTCAATAGGATTTTTTCCATGCAAGAGTTTGACAACAATGTTAAGGCAAGATTTGCGATCACTAATTTAGAGAATTTTGGGGCCACTTGGTGGACGATAGAGGAGAAGAAGTTGAGAATTGATATGAGCAGTGTTACATGGGAGTTATTCCTAGAGAGTTTTCATGAACGATTCCTACCAGAGGAATGGAAACAACAAAGGGCTGATGAATTTCATAATCCTAGATAGTACACTTTGTCAGTGACCGAGTATGAGCATAAGTTTTATGAGCTTATGCCTTTTTCAGGGTTCAGTGAAAATTTTTCTCAGTTGACACAACATTTTATTAGGGGTTTGAATAACCATATTATTGGGAGAGTTAAGGTATTTTAGCCAAAAACCCTCAAGGATGCAGTGCATCGAGCTATCCTTGTTGAGCAAAGTGTTAACCTTGATCAAGGTCGTTTTGTAGGAGCGCCAGCGACATTAGGATCTAAAAGCAACTACAATTCAAGTGGTAAAAAGAAGTTTTCTTTCTCTAAGGGAAACCAGTATTAGCAGCAGTCTCAATAGACACAGCAACAGAAGGGATTGAATTCTCAAGCTCAAGGTGGTGGCAAAGGTGCTAACACCAAGAACAACCGAAATGCTCAATGCAATAAACAGAATCAGTCCAATCAGCTAGCTCAGAGTAGCCAGTCTTTTGTGAGCAGGAATAGTTGGCAGCAATCAAATGTACCACCTATGGGAGGAGGTTCTGGAAAAAATACGGAATGCTTTTCATGTGGTCAGATTGGACATTATGCAGCTCAGTGTCCTCAGCGAGCACCTCAATTTTCAAGACCTAGACCTACCATTTCAGAGCCTACAGTTGGTGATGCAGGTAGAGCTCATAAAGTTTTTGCAGCAGTTGATCAGTGTCAGGAAGATCATCAGGGAACAGTGATTGAGACCATAGGTGCTATTAAAGGTATATCTCTTTTAGTATTGTTTGATTCAGGAGCTACAGATTCATTTATTTCACCATCTATAGTTTCTAAGTGTAAGCTAGATGCGGTGAAGCAAGATCGTGATTGGCAAGTGGAACTAGCCTCAGGCATTAAGGTCTCCACAGATTATATAGTTCATAAGTGTGGGCTTAGCTTAGGAAGCATTAATACTGCAGTGGATCTTCGAATCATACCCCTTGGTTCCTATGATGTGGTTTTAGGCATGGACTGGCTTGGATCTCATAGAGCCAGTATAGATTGCAGGAAGAAGATTATTATGTGCCAAGATGACCAAGGGAATGATGTGCAGATAGTTGGGATACCGAGGCCTATATCTCTGCAGATGATTTTTGCTATGCAATTGAAGCGAAGTTTCTAGAAGGGATGTCAGATACTTGCTATTATGGTAAATGATCTTGATGAAGAAGATTCCATGAGGGAGACTTTAGATCACCCAATTTTGCAGGAGTACGCAGATGTTTTTTCCAAGTCAGATTCTAGGCATGCCACCGAAGAGGGACTTTGAGTTTAGTATTGATCTGATTCTTGGAGCGAAGCCTATCTCTAAAGCTCCTTATCACATGAAGACATAAGAATTGGGTGAGCTACGTCTTCAGCTAGAGGAACTTCTAGCCAAAGGGAGCATTCGACCTAGTGTATCACCATGGGGAGCTCCAGTGCTCTTTGTGAAGAAGAAAGATGATTCTTTGTGCCTTTGTATTGACTATAAACAGTTGAATAAGGTGACTATTAAGAACAGGTATCCTTTACCTAGGATTGATGACTTATTCAATCAGATCAAGGGAGCTACATTATTCTCCAAGATTGATCTTAAGTCAGGATACCACCAGCTTCGCATTAAGGAAGCAGATATTCACAAGACTACTTTTCGAACTCGTTATGGGCATTATGAGTTCATAGTGATACCCTTTTGGATTGACTAATGCTCCATCAATTTTTATGAGTTTGATGAATGGTGTGTTCCTATCTTATCTGGACAGGTTTGTACTCATGTTTCTTGATGACATATTGATATATTCTAAGACTTAGAAGGAACATGAGGAACACCTGCAGTTGGTTTTGCAGTGTTTGAGGGACAATCAGCTTTATGCCAATGCAGCTAAGTGTGAATTCTTCAAAATGAAGATTTAGTATTTAGGGCATGTTATTTCAGGTGATGGTATTTCAGTGGATCCTGCAAAGATTCAGGTGATAATAGATTGGCCAACACTGACTAATGTGTCAGAGATTCGTAGTTTCATGGGTTTAGCTGATTATTATCATAGATTTGTCCAGAACTTCTCTCGGATAGCACATCCTATCACTTCTCTTCAAAGGAAAGGAAAGAAGTTTGTATGGATAGAGAAATGTGAGGAAGCTTTCCAGAAGCTCAAGGAGATTTTGACCACTACATTGATTCTAGCTGTACCTAATCTAGGAGGTGATTTCATGGTATGTACAGATGCTTATCTTGAAGGGATTGGGGCAGTGTTGATGCAGAATGGATGGGTGATTGCGTATGAATCATGCAAGCTCAAGGATCATGAGTTAAATTATCCTACACATGATCTTGAGTTAGCGGCAGTAGTTCATGCTTTGACAAGGTGGAGACATTTCTTGTGGGGGCACAGATTTGAGCTACATAGCAATCATCATAGTCTTCAGTACATTTTTACTCAACCTAATTTGAATGCTCACCAGAGGCGATGGATGGAGTCTCTATGTGAATATGATTTTGAGGTTAAGTACATTCAGGGTAAGGAGAATATGGTGACGGATGCTTTGAGTCACAGGAGACATGTGGCATCATCGATGACTCTTAGTGTGGATTTGAGGAGTCGAATTCTTCAGGTACTGCCTACGGATTCATGGTATCAGGAAGTGTGTAGAGAGATTGATTCAAGAAGATCTTTGGAATGTAAATTTGCAGGTTATGTTTGAGAATCAAATGGTCTTTTAAGACATTTGGGGAGGATTTATGTGCCATTTTCGGATGAGCTTCGCACCTTGATTCTAGTAGAAGCCCATCGTACACCTTACTTAGCACATCCAAGTGTCAAGAAGATGCATGCTGATTTGAGATGTTTGTTCTTTTGGTCTGGGATGAAGCAAGATATTGTTGATTTTGTGGCTAGATGCCTTGAGCGTCAGAGAGTTAAGGCAGAACATCAGCACTCGGCTAGAATTTTGTAGCCTGATCTTATTCCTTCTTGGAAGTGGGATATCATCTCCATGGATTTCATAGTAGGATTACCTATGACAGTTCGACGTCATGATGCTATCATGGTCACCGTTGATCGATTGACTAAGGTGGTGCATTTTTCACCGATTAGGTCTTCCTATACAGCAGCTTCTGTAGCTAATGTCTTTATGCGTGATATTGTGAGATTAAATGGTATTCCTAGAAAGATCATTTCTGACAGGGATCCTGTATTCACATCTGCATTCTAGACATCGTTGCAGCATGAGCTTGGAGTGCAGTTAAACTTCAGTTTAGCATATCATCTAGAGACTGATGGTTAGACAAGGAGGGTGAATCAAGTCTAGGAGGATATGTTACAGATGTATGTGATGGATAGGCAGACACATTGGGAGGATTACCTCTACTTAGTGGAGTTTGCTTACAACAACAGATATCATAGTTCTATTAGTATGGCACCATTTCAGGCATTATATGGGCGTCCTTGTCATACACCATTGAGTTGGGACAGTCTTGAGGATCGCATCCTATTGGGACCTGAGATGCTTTGTGATATGGAGCAATAGGTAGTGTGTATCCGTGAGCATTTGACTATGGCACAAGATAGGCAGAAGAAGTATGCCAATGCTCATAGGATAGATAAGCAGTTTGATGTGGGTGATAAGGTTTTCTTGAGAGTGTGATCGCAAAAGATTTTGATCCAATATGGAAAGGGTTCTAAGCTAGCACCTCGCTGTGTGGGACCGTTCGAGATTTTGGAGAGGATTGGCCAAGTTGCTTACCGCCTTGCTCTACTGCCTAGCCTAGCTCGCATTTATGATGTTTTCCATGTTTCAGTGCTTCGGCGGTATATTCCTGATATTGTACATGTTCTTGATTGGAATGCATTGCAGGTAGAGGATAGGCAGTTGGCTTTGGAGCCAGTTCATATTCTGGAGTAGCGGAGGTTGACCCTCAGGGGTCGAACCATCGAGCAGGTAAGGGTCCAATGGGACCCTACTGATGATTCTTCAACTACTTGGGAGGATGCAGCTAGATTGAGGGAGTTATATCCCTACTTGTTTGTAGGCTTCCAGTAGTAAGCCTAACCCAAGGGGGGGTGGATGTAGTGCCTACCCTCATTCACATATTTTCTGGACATTGTTAATATTATCAGACTATGATAGACTAGTTTTATGTTGATAGATTAGTGGTATTGTTTTGACATTATCAGAAATTATGTTATGGATTCAGTGGTTATAAGATGAGATCATTTAGCCTTTACATTTTATGCATACATGATGATCATTATATTGTTTTCAGTTATTATTGATGATTAGATGGATGGTTTATTATCTTATGTGTTTTATTATGGATACTTACCCCATACTTGCATGTCTATGGTGTGTGTGTTTTCTTATTGTATGGCATTTCTGATGTGGTTAAGGAAGGGAGTCGTAGTCACCTGCTTAGTTAGGATCTACATGATGTAGCACTTCCTGCCATTGTCTGTTTAGCTTAGCATTATAAATATTGTATGTACATGCATGGTTTTTCTGTAGGTTGCAGGTACCGGGTATCGACTTCCCTGAATTTCCAGGATGAGCATACCCTATTATACTATCTCAATGATAAGAGAAGGGAGATAAATTCTCAAGTCCAAATCTCAAACCCTTAAACCAATTGTCCTAGTGAGGTAGGACAAGTATCTGGATATTTTACCCACCAAATGTGTCGGATGACATAATTCGTGATTTTTAACCCTTTAGACTAATTTTGAGTGATTTTCTCTACGATGAGTTTTCATATTCTATCTTGGAGGTCTATGGTGAATTATTTATTAATTAAGTCTTAATAAATAGATTTAACTAATAAATTAATGATTTGAGGAAATTAATATAAAATATCATGTTATTTGATATTTTGATTATAATTAATTGAATGGGAATTAATTGAGGGAAAAGAATTAAAAGAAAATTAGAAATTAAAAATAAAAATAATAATAAAGTAACAAATAAATAATAATAATAAAAGTTATAAAGTTAAAATGAAAGTTATAAATATTTAAATAGAAATTATGTAAAAAGTAAATTGGAGTTATAAGCTTGCATGGGAATTAACACACTTCTCTATTTCTCATGTGTCAACAACACGGGGGTTAGTGCATCAATTAAGCACATGGTGTCTACAACCCTATGGCTCATCTTGAAGGTTGGAAAAGACCCATGCTTAGTTGGTGACACCTTCCAGCTATTTCTAGAAGCATTCTAGATATTTCCTGAAAGCTCTTTATATTCAGGCATTCATAGAAGCTTAGACACAGCATTGAGAGAGCAATTGGAGCATTGGAAGACTTGAGAATTCTGAAGAAGGGAGGAGCTTGCTCTACGGATTTTCTGAGGAAGAGCTATTTAGCATCAGAATCCGGGTAGATTCTTGTGATTTTACTTATGCTATTATTTTCGCATCACGCATTCCCTGTCTTCTTCATGTCGTCCATATGTCTTCTGAGAAGTTTCATATTTATATGCATTCTCAATATGGGTAGATTAATTTTATTGGAGAATTTTATATGCATTCATAATTGTAGATATAATCTTTGTGAAAAAAAAAAAAACATATATGGTTATATATTCAGATCTGCATACATATACATATATATATATACATACATACATATGTATGTATGTATGTATGTATGTATATATATATATGTATGTATGTATGTATGTATGTATGTATGTATGTATGTATGTATGTATATGTATGTATGTATGTATGTATATATATATATATGTATGTATGTATATATATATATATGTATGTATGTATGTATATATATATATATGTATATATATATATGTACATATTTATATATATGCATATGTATATATTTATTATGGATCTATTATAAAATTTGATTATATATACATACATACATACATACATACACACATATATATATATATACTTATGTATATTTATATATAATGCACCGAATTGAGCGATTGATAAATTGTAGTGGGAAATTTAATAAATCGCATCGCGATTCATATCGCATGAAATAAGTGTATATTATAATGTCGTGGGCAATATTCGTATCCTGCGCCTGCGAAAGGCAGAGACCTGTCGTCATAGGTTTGCGGTGACAGGGGTACTACGTACCCGTTGTCGGCGCAGTGCCTGGGACCGCAGGATGCGTACCACAGCAAGAGTTTTGGGGGGGTTTAATTGATGTTAATGTTATGCAAAAAAAAATGTTATGTTAAAATGTTTATAAACAATCAATTCACATTGCTATATAATATGGTGTCAATCAAAATTGTTAAATCAATTTTATGAAAACATATTAATATATTTACATATGTATGTATGTATATATATATATATATATAAATATATATATATATATATATATATATATATATATATGTAATATGTAAATAAGTTATTTATAAATTTAAGTTATTATTATTTGATCAATGATTTATATTGAAGATTTATTTTCATAAAGGTGACTCTTTAATAACTTTCAACTATTTAATAATTTAATTGTTTTAAATTATTAAATAAGGAATTTATAGTTTGGTGGGGGATGTATCAAACAAATATTATAAATTGGAAAATGGATTTTTAATTCTAATAAGGAAAACTTTTATTTATCCAAAACAATATGAGTGTTTCCCCATTCATTCTTCAAACTTGGAAACATAAACTGAGATCTCTACATTTAAATTCAAGTTGTAAAACCAAAACATGTGTTTACATTATGTATTCTTTATGCTATTGTTTTGGGTTTTGGATTGACTAGTGTTGACCAGTATAGGATGTCTACCAGAAGCTTGGGGGTTATGTGATTGTGGTGACATGATGATGTTTTAATCTCGATCTTTATTAACCCAACCATGGTTATGTGATGGAATGCTCTATGTATTGGTTGTGATTACTGATTGTTATAGTTGAGATTCTTATGTATGAGACACTTGACTTAACCATTATTTTGGTCATCGATCAGCTATCCTTGGTTTATTTTTTTAGTCGCTATGATGGGACTAAAATGTGGATTTATTCTTGGTGATGTCATATTGTGACATGTTTGACTCAACATTTTTGGAGTCTTCGATTAGTATGATTGAGATATATATTTTGGTTATTGAGAACCATTGGATATTTGATTATCAGTGATACTTCAGTTGCCAATAGAGAGCTGTTGTGTTCATGATTTTCTATGGATGTTAGCTCATGCAGATTTGATGCTTTTATGCATATTTGATGATTTTATGGTTTATCTTTTATGATTTTGAGATTTATGAGTCCATGAGCATTAGGGTAGGATATCTGCATGTAGTGATGGGAAGTGGCTTGCAATGGAGGTCGGGGCCCTAAGAGGCTGCCAGGGTAACTCATTGTAAGTTAGATTAATAAGTGATAACATTCACACCTAATACTAACTGAATGAACCTAAAAAGATAAGTGTTTTGTTCTCGCCCATGCTTTGAGTGCTTGTACAGGCTAGGATGGGAGTAGTGAGATGCATGGTTGCGACCTTGCATTCTGTAGTATGCCTCGTCAGTATGAGAGGATACTTGTGGCCACATGAAATCAGTATGGACCCGTGGAGTTTAGCTAACTACCAGGATAACTTGTACGTGATAATTGTGATGACACTTTCTCGCTTGCATGGTAGGTTCCTACATGTCATTGTGTGCCTTTGGGATTAGATGTCAGATTTTGTATTTGGAACCTTTGAGTTAGTATACTTTTAGGATTCCTGGACTTATAGAGATATGTGTTATGTGATTTTGATAGCCTGTTTGGGACTTGAGATTATTTCCTTAGCACGGTGGGAGTGGACCACTTAGGTACCACGTGGTCGGGTGGTAGTGTATTTTCCACTTTTATCATTTTGAGATTCATTGAGACATCGTGGCTGATGCGTCCCTCATGATGGTGGATATGTATCCTTTTTCATTGATGATTAGGATATGTTAGATGATGAAATGTCCCTTTACTAGTTTTGTATGATATTTCATGCCTCTAATCAGATTTTTAAGATCAAACAACTAATATCACAAAGATCCACCAAATTTCTCAAGAAACCCCAAATCGGGTATGCTGAAAATAGTGCCAAAAGCTTCACAACTTCACAAATTATTAATAAATCTGAAAATGGACATTTTAAAAAAAAAATTAGCAGCATAACAGCCTACAAAATGACATTTCTAGATCCGTATGGCCTTTACACAACAGTTCACAAATGTAGGACAAAAACTATGCTCATCAGGCTCCCGAAATTAACACAAAAATGCCTGAAAACACCACAAAAATACAATAATCTATCTCAGAAGTTTAATCATGTCCCAATACATATATTTAGCTCTATTTTAACACCTTAAAGTCTAAAATATAGCAGCAACCCAAATTGATATGAAATACTCAACTGAAAACACCAAACTCATACAAAAAACACACCCGAAAACCCATAAATCTGCACTGTTCAGCACAAAGGCAAACTCTGTATGAGCATGCACATGGAATGGCTTCAAACTCCCATCCTTAGCCTTCTTGGAAACCTACAAACTCCCATTCTTGGGTCTCCCTGAAAACTTGCAAACTCTCGTTCTTGGGTCTCCTTCTCCACAAGTTTGGCAGCCTCTGAAGAATAACAAAAAATGAGCAAAAATCAAGTTCTGGAATGAGCCCAAAATGCCCCCAAACCCCTTAAAAGAGGGCATAACCCTAACTCACGTCCAAGAGGGGTTAATAAAACATATTTTAATAATAATTTTTATTTATTAGTCCATTAGCTTCCAAAGATTGTCCCCTTTTTTTGAAACTTCACCTTTTTGGGCCTGCCTGCGTTAGTAAAGATTATTATTTTTAATTATTTGAAAAAGGGACATGAAAAGTCCTCCCCTTTCAAATATTGCTTGTCCTCAAGCAATGGCTGAATAATAAACCAATCAATCCACTTGAATCCCAAATGTAGTCATGAATTATACTATTGTCAATTAACACAGGCTCCTGCAATATCCTCTACAATATAACTAAGAGGAATCCATAATCAAACTGACAATTACTGCTCAACCAAACTCCAAAGTCACAACTTCCACAGTCAGAAACCCATAAGACACAAACTCTTAGAACATCAAAACCCAAGTAAAGTGGACAAATCAAACCACCAACATAGTAAATACCATCAACGCATCCCACTGGCCTATATGGAATGTACAATCCAACTCTACAACAATGGTGAATGCTCTCAAATGAAACTGTACCAAGTATGGAGAATCCACACACTGTACAACTCCTACAGTCAACACAACTCTGCAAATCATCAGCCACTATCTCATAACCATAACTCCCATGCACCCCTGATGGTAAAAAACCATCACAAGATAAACAAAAAGAAATGGAACCCAAACCAAATTTGCTTGCCATCAACTCCTCAACACAAGGATCAAATGCTAAATGATGTACATACCCTGCAATATAATGTTGATAAAAAAAACCAACCTTAGTCAACAACTCACCATGAAAAAGTGATAAAACCCACTGTGATTGATCACCAGCTAAGTCAGGAGATGTCATAGCCAAAGGAGTAGAATCAATAACAACACCCGCTGAAGAATCACTCCAAAACTCCTGCTCTAAGTCATGTATTATCAAGCTATCAACTATAGAACCTATTGCCATGTTGTGCCCATCACAACTCTCATCCCGAGGCATCAAACTATCCCATAACTGATGATAAGCACTAGGAACCAAAGTACATCTCTGTATCATCATCTCATCAACATGGTCATCAAAGGTAAATTGATGAGCATACCTCACAATGTAATGCTGATAGAATGCACCAATCTTAGTCAGTGGCTCAGACTGCAATCTAGATGTAACTAACTGTAATCAATCACTAACCAAGTTGGAACTGACTACTACCTCTAAAGAGATCACCAAGGGAGTAGTATTACTAGCAGGAACCATGCCAACTATTGGCTCACCAACATCACACATGGTCTTTGATACAACATCTCTAGTCTTCGTGCCATTAGTGCTAGAGGTCACCACCATGTCAGGCATACCACAAAAATCTGCTACAGCACCCAACTCAACTGAACTTGACTCTAGTGGGAATGAACCTGATATGCCAATGTTAGTATCAAGGATGGATGCATCTCCATCTCCATTGTCTCTGACAATCTCAGCCATGGACATCCTCGGATCACCAAACACCACAGCTTGTGACTGTATAGAATCAAGTAAAGACTGTAGTCGCTCTAACTCCATGGTCACCTTAGCCAAATGAAACTGTGACTCCTTGAAAGCCAACTGTGTACTCTCAAGAATCTCAGAAGTCACCTCAAGTTTCTCAGTAAGCTCACTCACCTCATCTTCCTTGGCCAATAATGCATCATATGTTGTACTACCCCACTCCATAAGATAATCTCTGTCGGCTACCAACTGCATATAATTCTGTCTCAAAATCTGAATAGCCTCCCATAAAGAGTCTATCTCTATCAAGGAAAGATAACTACCTTCCTGCTCATCACTAGTAGGAGAACCCCATCCATAAACTGCTAACAACTGACGAGCAGCATCGAAATGCTGGCAAGTGATAGCAATGTCTCAATCACTAACTCTCAATTGATTAGACACATGATGGCACTGGCTTGATTGTCTCCTACAAACCTCCTCTGATGCACTGTCTAAAGGAGTATCCTCAAAGTTACTAGTCTCTAGAGTATTACCATCCATATCCTGTGAATCAAATCTAAAGCTCATATCAACATACGGAGTGTCAAAAACATTAGCATTGCTGTCCAACTCCTCTATACCCAAGGAAACTAAGTCTTCAAAACTGCCCACTGCATCCTCCTAGATGTCATCAATCCCAATATAATCCTGGGACTCATCTATACACACTGCCAAATATGAAATATCATCAACACATTCTAGCAAGTATGGTCGACTGGATATATGAACAAAGCCCAACATCGGTGTATAAAAACTAATACCAACATCAGACAAGATACTGGCACAAGAAAAGACAACACCATGTAATCTACTAATCAAATCCATGATAGCACCCAAACAAACACTGCTACCAAAAAGTGTTAAAGATCTCCAGTCAACTAAATCCCAAACGCCAATATAACAATCTTGAGTCCATATCTATAAACTAGAATCAACTGGTAACTCAAGAAAACTCCTCACCTGAGTAATATGACCAATACCAACTAACTCCACATACCTGTCATGATGAGATAATGAAATCACAATATTATCTTTGTTCACCTTCAACTGGCTGGACAAATCATGTGAAGTACTACCAGCCTCAACCTCATGTGATGAAGCATCTAACTGTGCCTGGTACTGTTTCTCAGCAAAGTCATGAATGCTCAATGTCTGCTCATCTCTACCAAGTATCTCACCATCCTGCACAACAACATCCTCATAATCATCATCTGAACCCACTAAACTGTAGTCACTGCCTATTGTAACTATACCATTCTGAATACCTGTGGCATCACCCTTTGACGACCTGTAAACAATTGTCTTAATTTCAGTATCAAGTTGACCGTTACTATCAATCTGTGTAATATCCTTTCTCACCACCTCCTGTGGTAGAGTAGAATCTGATACCTCTGCCTGGCTATAAGCTAGTTTCTCAAACTCCTCATGCAAGTTCTTGGTAATTGTGTCATCTACCCTATGAGAAAACCTTCCAAATAGAAATCCAGTGAACTTATCCACCTTAGCTGGGTCGGACAACATGTCATTCATCATACGGTGGTGCTCAACCAACTATTTAGACATGTCATGACTTATTTTCATAAGTTTATCTCGAATGTCTAAATAACCATCCTTTCTACTGTTTTGACTCTGGATATCAATTGTCCAAGATCGTGTCCTCTAAGACTCTGTACTATACCTATCCATTCTAGATAAAGTGGAGTGTAACCCCAATAGGATATAACTTCTTCAAATACCAAGAACTAACATGCAAATGATTAGAAGTAGCATGCAACCATAGATTTTGACATGCAACTGATTAGAAGCAACATGCAACCGCCAAATTCACCAAGAACTAACATGAAAATGATTAGAAGTAGCATGCAATCATAAATTTTGACATGCAGCAAATTAGAAGCAACATGCAATCATAAATTATGACATGCAAGATCTAGGTAGTTGTCAAAACTGACATGCAAGATCTGGGTAGTTGTCAAAACTGACATACAAACTTCTACAATCACCAAATTCACCAAGAACTAACATGAAAATGATTAGAAGTAGCATGCAATCATAAATTTTGACATGCAGCTGATTAGAAGCAACATGCAACCATAAATTATGACATGCAAGATTTGGGTAGTTCTTAAAACTGACATGCAAACTTCTACAAACCCTCAGGCTGGCAAGATCATAGCTCTGATACCACTGAAATGTCCCTTTAGTGGTTTTGTATGATATTTCATGCCTCTAATTATATTTTCAAGATCAAACAACTAATATCACAAAGATCCACCAAATTTCTCAAGAAACCCTAAATCGAGTATGCTGAAAATAGTGCCAAAAGCTTCACAACTTCACAAATTATTAATAAATCTGAAAATGGACATTTTTACAGAAATTTTAGCAGCATAACAACCTACAAAATAAAATTTCCAGATCCGTATAGCCTTTACACAATAGTTCACAAATGTAGGACAAAAACTATGCTCATCGGGCTCCCAAAATTAACACAAAAATACCCGAAAACACCACAAAAACACAATAATCTATCTCAGAAGTTTAATCATGTACCAATACATATATTCAGCTCTATTTTAACACCTTAAAGTCTGAAATACAGCAAAAACTCAAACTGATATAAAATACTCAACTGAAAAAACCAAACTCATACAAAAAACACACCTGAAAACCCACAAATCTGCACTGTTCAGCACAAAGGCAAACTCTGTATGAGCATGCACATGGAATGGCTTCAAACTCCCATCCTTAGCCTTCCTAGAAACCTAAAAACTCCAGTTCTTAGGTCTCCTTAGAAACTTGCAAACTCCCATTCTTGGGTCTCCTTCTCCGTAGGTTTGGTAGCCTCTGAAGAATAACAAAGAATGAGTAAAAATCAAGTTATGGAATGAGCCCAAAATGCCTCCAAACCCCTTAAAAGAGGGCATAACCCTAACTCACATCCAAGAGGGGTTAATAAGACATATTTTAATAATAATTTTCATTTATTAGTCCATTAGCTTCCAAAGATTGTCCCCTTTTTGGGCCTGCCTGCCTTAGTAAAGATTATTATTTTTAATTATTTCAAAAAGGGACATGACAGATGATGTTATCTTATGCTTTTATTTGCATGTTAGATTACTTTCTACATATGATGTTGTATATATTAGGAGTTAAATTCCTAATATGTAACACCGATGATCTCTTCGGTGATTTGGAATGTTACGCACAGAGGGATGACTAGGATCCACGATGGTCTAATATTTTATTGGCTAGGAGTCTACCTAGGACTCTAGAGGAATAAGACATTCCTAGCTAGAAATTATATCAAAATAAACAATGAGCTATAAAACCCAAGTGTCTTATCACTCTCTATAAAGAAGCAAATTAAAATAATAATAAATAAAAAACCTACATATAATATTACTAACATAAGGCGTTACCTTTTTGTTGATGGGCCAAAGTCAACAACAAAATCCATAAATAAAATGAAAAAAATAAACAAATGCAACTTGCTCTCAATGCTAGGCGTACCATCTAAGAACATGAAAAGAAAGGGATTTAGAAAAAGTCATAAATTGCTGCTGTGTAATGAGAACCTTGTCACCTAGGACAAGGATATTATCACCCTTGTACTTTATGGAAGTAAAAAGCATGCTTAAGTGAGGAGAGGTCTTGGGGAACGCACATACTCCTCTACTTTCTCCCCATCTACTTCCTCACTTTCCTAGGCACTCATGTGGGGCAGCAAGTTAATGTGATGGAAGTTGAAAACACTTTTTAATCAAACAAAATCTGCCCCAATTCAAACTAACTCAAAAACATGCGTTTGAAAAAGAGGATAGACTTAAATTGCATAAGGAAGTGTGACAAGACAGCCTATAGGGATGTAATGATGAAGGACAAAACCCCTAGCCTAGGTGTTTAGTAGGAAGTGACAACATAATAGGACTAATAAGGTGATTTAAAAGAAATTGGTTATGTGGATTTGGGCTTAGTTTAATATTTGATGGTTTAAATGTGATGCATAAGTTAATAAAGTCATGTTATAGTGGGAATTAATATATATAAATAGGATATAGTTATTGATTGTTTAAATAGTTATAGGGAGATGTTATTGAATTTAACACATTTAATTCTAGTATAAGGATAGAATGGGTAACTAGGGATATGTCTTATATTTCTCTTATTAAGTAAGTAGATATATATATATATATATATATATATATATATATATATATATATATATATAAGTTTAGATTATTTAGGTATATACTATTTAAAATTATATTATATCATTTTGATCTATCTTATATTAATTAGTGGTTATTTAGGTCAAGTGTAGTATAGTCAAGATGACCAAGATGGGCACTTAATTTTAAATATGAATTAACAATGTTTTGATGTCAACATAAATAGATATGAGATTGAACACTAATCTGATCAAGATAATAATTGCACAATGACTCCAAGCTCCGTAGTTGATAATTGAAAATAATAATGTAACCTGTTCGTGAAAACATGCAAACTAAGAAAGTATAGGCACTGGTAAGGTATAACTATAATAGTAGTAAACTCATAATAGAACATATAATAATAATGGTAACCCAAATACTGATGGAGACACACTGAGTAATAACTCATCCTCTTGTTGCCATCTTCTATGTTATCATCACCACATTCACATAAGATAAATCACATCTACCCATCAGAGTGTCTTGGTTTGAGTGCAAAAAGCTAAGAGCTCGTAACTTCATTTCCCTAGTAGAGCCTTTTAATCCATTGACAAACCTTAACAACTCCAAGTTAAATACGGATAATGTATCCTTTAATCTTATTGACAACTCCAGTTAGGTAATTATCAAAGCTTCATTGTAAACTCTAAACTTAGCATGAAACTCACACTTTTAATCATACAAAGTAACAATCAAATATAACCACCACCTGATAGGAGTATAATCCCCCTTCACAATGTACATGAAACCATTCTTCTAGTCAGGAAAACGTTAATGTATTCTACAAAAAAAAAAAGTTGGTTGTGTTCTCGCGTTAAAATTTTTTGTTAAAAATTTATGGCATGAAATTATGGTATCAGAGCTAGGTTATACAACACTGGGCATTAATGAGTCCACAAATGAATATACCATTGAAGGTATCGTAATATTATATTACAAATAGGAAATAGGTCTTTATAATTGAAATCATATTAATTGGCAATTAAGTTAAACACCCTAAAACTGATGGACTATGGTAAACAACTAGAGCTATTAAGAATTAGGATATGATAAGATGTTGGTCTCGCTTTTGTGGAAATCTATTTTGATTTAGGATCCCCATGTAATTCCCTCTCAATAGTTGTGAGACTTAACGATTACAGACCTCGGTACACGTGGAAATATACATTAAACAACAAAATAAAAGGAACATACCGACATTCAGGACAAAATGGGTGGTTGTGTATCTCGATGGTGTCTAGGTATTGGTAAGAGCTCAAACCCCCTTGGAAATGTAGATCCTAGTCCTTATCTTATTAACAATACCTAAAGGAAATTTAGACTAACATGAGATCAAATGATAGAACCGTTCTTAAGTACCGATACACTCAAATGATGCTCGAAGGAAGGAGTGACAGACGTAAATGAGATAACCCCATTGATCTCTCTTATAGCAACCTATTACCTTATATTTTCAGTAAGGGGCACCTATCATAATCTTACTCTTGTATGACGGATCCCCAGTATAATTGTTGAAAGAAACCTTGGCCCTAGACTAAATTTGATGATTCTTGACAGTAACAGGTGGGTAGGTAAGGAAACATAAGAAATTAAGGACCTAAATCTCTAAGAATCGACAATCCCTTAAGTAACAGGGGTATGGATCACTCTCTTGACCTATTCTTAGAAAGACTGGAAATACTAGGGAATCATTTTGCATATTTTTGATTAATCTCGTAATCCTAGGACAACCCTTCCTCTTCTCTCTCTTAGGAAGACCCGGGTATGACCGCATTGCTTTTAAGAATTTGAATTGTGGTAAATTATTGTTGATGTTTTTAATGTTGCATTTTTGGAACGTTCATTTATGATGGTTTCTTGGTATGGTTCCCTTTGCCTTGGGACACGACTTGTTGAAATGAAAGATTTACCATTGTGGCCACACTTATATTTAATTGGTGATTTTCCTTATTTTTATTTTCTATTTCCATTTTTATTTTTGAGGCATTTTTCTGTGAGAGTGTTGTATGATACCTTTAAGATGGTCATATCAGGGAATATCCTGGATGAATATCACGAGAAAGTTAGAATATCACCCTTCCATTCATTATGAGTTATGAGTTCATTTAATCCTATAAACTTGGAAATATCTTGAATCTTAAACAAATATACTTCAATTTCATGCTATGTTGAAGACTTTACGTAAAGGTACTAAATGTGAAAGACCTGTAAAGACTATGACCAAGTCGTGAAATTAATGCAACTATAAGGGAGCACAATAACCATTGAGCATCTACAAATGAAAGCTTATAAGTAGACCGTGATAGTAAACTAACGTGCATGGAATTCTTGGAGTTAACAAAGGATACCAATCCTCTATCGATAAGTAAAGGTCAGATGAATATTGTAGGATCAATCAATGCTATGATGAAAGAATGTTTTGACACAAATAAAGAGTAAGGTTAGTCGGTAAGAACTAATAAAAACAACTAAGATGATAATGGGAAACAGATGGTCACCCAAGCAAGAGAGCGAAGAGTAAGTAAGTATGTTAACTAAGGTACAACATAGGAGGATAAGTAACTTTGATCTGTAAATGGTAATGAAACTAATTAAACAAGTTGACAATGACAAAGGTGATAAGATTACACCATGAAATGACTAAACTAATAACCAAAGAAATATAATTACAGAATTAGCTATTGAATATATTAATGTGATAAACCATTCTTGATTGTTGAAAGGCTAGGAATGCTACAATGGGTCTATATAGTTTAAAATATAACAACAATTGCCTATCAGGTATTGGTAGAAGTCCTAACTTGAAAATGAAACTCAAACCAACCAATGGTGAATTAATCAATTCTTCCCCTATAAGCTATTGGACCATATTCCATAAGTCTACATTTCGATTGTATGTAAGATTGTTAGGAACATGACTTGATGTTAAGGCAAGGCCCAAGTGGAATAATCATAATGAATCAAGGTAAACCTTCATGTGAGAGTTATGTCAGAAGACTTCCAGGAGGAAGTTGAGAGCTAGGGGGGGAGGATGTAAGGCCCACACTAGTACCCTATTCTAGATCCTGATGAAATAACAATGTGAGTTATGATTTTAGGAGACTAATTTAGATTTTGATACTCTCTCCAGTAACATTAGGTCGATAAGATAAGACCACATGGAAATGAGATTTAAAATGTTCAAGAGAAGAATCTGACCATGAGACACTATGGATGATCTATGAGGCAGTTAGGATAGATAAAATAACATTCAACCTACTAAGAACAACTATTAGTATAGGTTATGATGATAATCAAATACATGGATATGTTTGAAACTTGGTTTTAAATTATTATGACATAATTACTAAAACATTCTAACAGTCTGAGGAGTTAAACTTAATCAAAGTTACTTGTTAACCAATCCGCACATATCCATTTTATATTGTTTTTATGATTTACTAAAGATGATTCAGAGTTTCTTTGTTAGGTGAAAAAGTTTTGTGATGATACTCTAATTGAAAATGATTTATACTCACAAAGATTACTGTGGATACACATATTCAATATTTCAATGTTTTAAATATTTTATGAGAATGATAATGAAATGTTTTGAATATGCACTTAGATGAAAATTAAATGGAATATGCTATTGCAATGTTTTATTGATAGTACTTAGAATAGAAATGATTAGATGATACTTACTTGTATACATTAATGAGTAGTACGAGATATTGGATTTATGTTGTACGTGTTTGTATGGATCCTGTATTATCTTATTGGGTTACTAATGTTTAAGTTGAGTGTGCAGGAAAGTGGAACCATGGTGATTAATGGGGGAAACAAGGTTCAATCTTATGTGAACACGGTTAAGCCAAGGTGAATCTTTGGAAGATTCAAAACTTTGTTGTATTGTGTTTATTTCGTACTGTGATTGTGTATGAGTGTTGTAATCAGAGAGCGTGGTTGATTAGTGACATGTCATCTTAATGTGTGAAGTGTTTTTATGTGCATGTGTGTGTCATTTGACACTTGTATTGTCTATGTATAAATGACATGTCCAATAGGACTCTTTGGCGTGAAGTCACTTAACCTAAGCCTAACCCTCATTGCGAAATCAATTAAACCACCTTGGAGAGTGTTAGGAAGAATCACCTTTTTGATGGAATGCAAGTTACAAGTGATAGGAATTTTAGAGAGCCTAAGTGATTCTTAAGTGTTAATTTTTGTGAAAACAAGTCACCCACATGGTAATAGTGTGGGTTGGGGGGGTTAAATATTATAATAAGTGAGTCTAGGGGACTTAGGGGACCCTCAAAAGAGTCATTTCCAAGCCAATTCGAAAATCATATTGTAACCTAACTTCTTTCCTCATGACACCACTTGGTTAAGTCCTCATTGGTGGAAAAACACAAAAGTAAAAGAGGTAGGTGAGGATGAAAGTGAAGGTCCTTCTAGGGAAGTTGTGCTAATCTTGGGGATTCATTCACCCACTCTCTAATTTTAGAGACAACCAAGGAATGGAAAGGAGAAGTTTGAAATCCAAGCAGGAAGAGGTCTTCATTCCATTGCCATAGCTTGTAAGCAGGTTAGTCCTTCATGCCATGCTTTCTTTATATCTTATAGCTGAAATGGAAAATTGTAAGAGTGCCTTTGGTAGGAGTGTTCTTGGTATTCTTGTGTTGTGATAATGTGATGTACTCTTGAAAATTTCTTGTTTTATTTCTACTTGGTTTTGTTTTCTTCTTTGTGCTTGAGCATTGTTATGGGTGTGGGACTTGCACTCACCCTTGTGGGAAGGGAAGAGGAGTCCAGGGTCAATGGGCAGCAGTTGGATTGCATAGTTGAGGACCCTGGAGTATGGGCTCCATTGTATGCCATTGTCATATTCATATTTTGCCTTGGGGGAGAAAAAGAAAAGAAAAGGAGAAATGGTGAGGAAGGAAGTAACTGAAGTATGGATTGTAGGAAGCTAAAGATGTTGGTTGTGTGTGGTGGAGGATGTTGTGTTGGTAGTGTGTGTGGTGGAAGATATTTATGAAGCCCCGAAAGGGCATGATTTTTATGGCAGATATGATATGAAATGGTAAACCTCCTTGTGTTTCCACCTTCACCCAATGTTTATGATTCCATTTGTGAATCATTGTGCAAGCCTTGGTTGGGAATTGTAAATGCGTTGTTAAACTATGATTTTCATGTTGGATTCTTGTTATTATGATGATGTTTGAATGTATCCCCGTTGAGCCTTGTTTTCCCCTAGCGCGGGGGTGGTCTCTTTGAGGCCTAGGTTGGGAGGTGAGCCTCCATGGTTCCCTAGTTGTTCCTCTTTTGTGCAGGTATTCTTTTGGAGAGTGTTGGTAACGTGATGTTATGGAGTCCATTTCTTGCTTAGGAGCAGATGTATTATTATTGTGTTAAGGAGAGAGAAATCCTCCTTGGTTATGTGAAAGAATTTGTATTGTAGAGTGTAGTGTCATTTCTATTTCATATGTTCTTAGGAAGAGAAGTTGATGTATCAGTATCATATATGATTCTTTTATTGTGCTCAGTATCACAAATGTATCAGTTATTGTTGCTTAGTTGATTTCATTCATGTGTTGTTAATGATATTTTAATGATCCTAGTTAGTAAATGTGATTTCTTTTATAAAATTTTTAACATGATTTCTTTAATGATGATTATGTTGTATTGATAGAGATGCATTATTATATGTATGCATTTGATGTTAGACTTGTGATTTTTACGATACTTACCCCATACTTGCATGTGTATGGTGTGCGTGTTTATTTTATCTTTCTGTCTAACGTGTTTGATGTGGTTAGGGGAGGGAGTCGTAGTCACCTGCTAGTCAGGATCTACACGATGAACCACTCCCCGCCATTGTCTGTTTAGTTTAGATATATTATATACATGTACATGCTCGTCTTTTATGCAGGATGCAGGTATCGGGCATCGACTTCCCTAAATTTCCAGGATGAGCGTGCCCTATTAAAAATACTCAAATGGTGAGAATGGGAAGATAATGATCAAGTCCAATCCTAGCCATAAGCCTATAATACTTGTCCTGCAAGGAGGACTCGTAACAGACTGTCTACCCTTTTTAAACCCGTGAGTATTTTGTGCGTATGTTGTTTTGTGAGTCTTTGATGAATTTCTATTAATTAAGTCTAATTAATAGATTAAATTAATAATTTAATTTAATGGAGAATTATTATGACATTTTGAATATTTAATTATATTTAATTAATTGAGAAATTAATTAAATATAAAGAATTGAAATTGAAGATAAAAGTTTTAAGATTAAATTTAGAACGTGATAATATTTATTTTATTTAATAATAATATATTTAGAGTTCATTTTTAAATAAATGCTAAATATTATTGTTATTTAAGTTAATAAATATTTATCAAATTTAAACATTCAAAAAATAAATTAAGAAGTGAAAAGATATTTAATTATCATAAAGATTATAGTTCGCATGATTTATGCATGAGTTGAAAATAAAAGAAATTAATTGAAAAGATTAAACATGTGAAATTAATAAAGATATTTAATCACATTAAGTGCGCATGAGATTTATAAGTTATAAATTGATTAAAATAGAAGTTGAGTGGAAGTTAAATAAAGTAATTTAATGATTCACTTAAAGTGCATGAAGGAAAAATAAAATAATATTTTAATTAAAAGCGAATTAATTGTGCAAGAAAGAATTAATTAAATAAAATTATTCTAATTTAGAAGTGGTGGTGACAGAAACCCTAAAGGTAATTAGATTCTATATTAGAGGTTTTTGGGGTCATTATTACGGGGGACAGGTTTTCAAGGAACACACTTTTGGAAGAGGAACAAAGAAATCTTTGGAAGTTTTGAAGGGTTTGGTTTAGCAAGGGATCACCAGATTGTTAGCATCAGATCAAGGTAGGGTTTGTGAACTATTCTAGAAACACTTTCGGATCTTTGTCTTCTTCGTGCTTGTTAGAAATTGCTTTCTCAAATTTTATTGAATGAATCTTGCTACCTTTCTTCTGAATCTTTTGTGATTTGATTTCTTCTGGGAATCGGGATTGAAAAACTATTTAAATAACCTCGTTCAACAATTGAAAGAAATTGGTAATAAATCGGGATCTGGGCTTTTGAATTAAATTGGAATTTAAAATTTAAATTTAGAAAGAGTTTGTTTGTGGAAATGAAAATCTTAGGATTGAAAATTCAAAGGGTTCGATTTATTTTTCCTATTAGACTGAAGTTTCAATCATGGATTAAAAATATATATACATATTTTAATATGAACTGGAAGAAGTATTGTGTAAAAATGATATATATATATATATATGAGATAAAAGAAAGTTTATAATAAATTTTATATATACACAAAGCTTTTAATTATAATAATTATAATAATAAAATGTTTTTCAAAATTTTATAATTTTAAAATTAAAAAAAAAAAAATACATAATGCAGGGTGGGGATATTACCCCGCCCACCGTACCTGCTGTCGGCATTGATTGTCGTGGCAGCTGGTACCGCTGCTGCTGCAGGCAGCAGTACAATTGTCACTGCGCGCAACAGGGTACCTGTTGTCACAGGTACCAGGCCGGCGGGCCTTTAAACATGCCGAAATATATACATTTTTATATTTTGTTTTTTTTTAATAAATTTTAATGCATCTTAAAATGTATTTAATAAATGTGATTTAGTAATGTTTTATTAATGATCTTTATTAATATTTAATAATTTAAATATTAATATATATTAATGTAGTTTTCATAATTATTAATAGTTTTTAGTTAAATATTAATAAATTGATAATCAATGAAGATTTCAATATAAGTATTTAAATGAACAATTATTGATTAATTTAATTAATATTAGCTTAATTAAAGTTAATTAATAATGGACATTATTTGTTAAAATTGTAAAATTAGATTATTGATTTAATAGAAGATATTAATGAGGGTTTAATGATTTTAATAAAGTCAAATTTGTTTTATTTAAAATCATTAAGGATTGTTTTTATAACATAAATAAATAAATGATTATCCTTAGCTTAGTTATAAGGTAATTGAACAATCATTTAAATATAGAAATAGGTTAGTTGAAAAGGAATGATTGCAAAAACTTATTACCTAGAACATATGTTTAACTGAAAATGAAACCTTATGTTCAACTTAACTATGTGAGTTCGATTAAACCAAACATGAAACTTACTATGCGTATCTGTATTGTTTTACTTGTACTTCCTATGCTTTGAGATTTTGGCAATGATTAGATGTCAACCAGTCTAGGGAGTACACCAGAGGTTTTGTGAGATTTATTTTATACTATTGATGTGATTGGATGTCATGATGTGTTTTGACATTCATATTGGAGATTATATTTATGAGTTTTATTTGTGGAGCTTTTATGTGTACTCGAATGGGAGAACCTTCTTGTTTTTAGGTTGCCTATTAGGGAACCGAGTTTGATATTTATGAGTGTTGTGGTATGGGACACAACTATGGATTTATGTGCTTAGGAGAGGTTGTCTAGGTATGTGACTTGGGAGTGGCTTGCATAGGGGTCCAGGACCCAAAGTGGTCAGTACCAGGGTAACCTAATGCAAGTTATGTAATAAGTGATAATCTAGTAATTAAAATTTATGGGAGGAAACACACTAAAAAGATAAGTTAGAGATATTTGATCTACCCATGCCTTTAGTGCTTGTATAGACTAAGGATGGGAATGAGATGAGTGCCTCGTCTTCTTGAGAGGGCTTTCTAGTTTTCCATATGTGTGATGTTGAGGGTCCGGGGTTCAAAGTAACCAGTCCTGGGTAACTCAACGCTTGAGGGTCCGAGGTCTTTTAAGAGATCAGTCCAGGGTAACTCAAGCAGCCATGTGATGAAACTCCCTAGTATGTAGCCTGAGTCTCCTCTGTAGATTTTATGTATCTCTGGTGGTGTACTTATTGTTGGATGTGGTGTACTTATTGTTGGTGGTGTATCTATTGTCGGATGTGTTTATTATGGTTATTTACTTTCATTGATGATGATTGGTGATTCATGAATGTTGTACTTTTGACATGTGGCTTTTGATTTGAGATAATTATCTTTCGTTGACTTTATCTTATGATCTTGGTATATGGTTTATACTTGATTCGTGTATGATGTTTGGTTATGTGGTGTCAGTATTGGATTGAGTGTTATTTCTTTCTGGATTATTTTATCTTCTTGAGTAGCATGTGTTACCTTTGAGGTAGCTTTGGCTATTAGCGGTACCTTGCCTAGGAATGTTTTATGTTTGATAGCCATTTGTGGATCGTTCATTATCTTTCCTGCGCGGTGGGAGTGGAAGCCTGACTAGGTAACCACGCGGTCGGGAGGTAGTGCCTTCTTACCATTTGGGTCCCCCTTCACATTGCTAGCTGTGGATGTTTGTTCCAGAAGATATAACTTTATAATTCTTATTTCTTATCTCAGAGAACTTCTTTTCAGATGATGTACATATGTTATCATGTATTCTGATGTATTGTATCTTTTCTCACATACCCTACGACATGTGTAGTGGATGTACTTTCATTGTATTGTTTATACTTATGCATTTGCTTATGCGATTATATATCTATTATTTCTTTATGATCTTGAGACATTGTACTTGGAACTTAATTTAATTAATTCAAAATTATTAAATGTGACTCAACGTAAAGGAATCCTTGAGGAATTGAAACTGTATCTATAATTGCAAATGTGTATTTGATATGTATGTACTTATTGCTTCCGCATTAATGTTATCTTGATGTTGTTTAAACTTTAAAAAATAAAATAGTTCAGTAAACACTGTAACATGTTAGGTTTGTTTCTTTTGGGTTCTCGAGCAGGGCGTTACAATAATTAAATGAAATTATTTAATTAAATGGAGTACTTAGTTTTAATTAATTAAACAAAGTTATTTAATTAAATAAGAAAAGTGACTCTAATTAATTAAAGATTATTTAATTAAATACAAAAAGTAATTATGAGAGCATATCTCATTCTATTAAATTAAATATCTCAACAAAATCTCTCTTCAGTTCAAAAAGGAAAATTTCCAGTTCACTATTGATAAAAAATGAGTTAAATCAGTTAACTCCTTTTTCTACTCAAATTAAATTAGTTAACTCTTTATTTTACTCAAATTAAATCTGTTAACTCTCTTTAATTTGGAAATCTCCCTTTATGACTGAAATTTACCTTTAATCGTGACCGTTGATTGAAATCGATCTCAACCGTTGATGAATTCTAGGAAAGTCTATTTAAGAGACCCTCATCTCTTCATTTTGAAAGGTTGAATGAGAATTTGCATTGAATTGTTGCTGGAATTCATACTGACATTTTCTCATATTCACATAGGCAAAGATCAAGTTTGACCAAAAGTTGACCAGATTTAACCACAGTTGACTTGAGTTGAATAGTTTTCAATTTTTTTTTGAAATAATTAAACAAAATTATTTAATTAAATAGAGTACATACTTCTAATTAATTAAACAAAGTTATTTAATTAAATGAGAAGCCATTCCTAATTATTTAAATCAAGTTATTTAATTAAATAAGAAAAGCGCCTCTAATTAATTAAAGATTATTTAATTAAATAGAAAAAGTAATTATGAGAGCATATCTCATTTTGCTAAATTAAATATCTCAACAAAATCTCTTTTCAGTTCAAAAAGAGAAATTTTCAGTTCACTATTGATCAAAAATGATTTAAATCAGTTAACTCCTTTTTCTACTCAAATTGAATCAGTTAACTCCTTATTTTACTTAAATTAAATATATTAACTCCCTTTAAGTTGAAAATCTCTCTTTACGATTGAACTTCACCTTTAATCCTTACCGTTGATTGAAAATTGATCTCAACTGTTGATGAATTCCTAAAAAGTCTATTTAAGAGACCCTCATCTTTTCATTTTGAGTCGAATTGTTATTGGAATTCATACTCAAATTTGCTCATATTCACATACAAAAAGATTAAGTTTGACCAAAAGTTCACCAGATTTAACCATAGTTCACTTGAGTTGACCAGTTTCAAAAAGAATTTTAAAATAATTAAATGAAATTATTTAATTAAATGGAGTACTTACTTCTAATTAATTAAACAAAGTTATTTAATTAAATGAGAAGTCATTACTAATTAATTAAATGAAGTTATTGAATTAAATAAGAAAAGTGTCTCTAATTAATTAAAGATTATTTAATTAAATAGGAAAAGTAATTATGAGAGCATATCTAATTTTATTAAATTAAATATCTAAACAAAATCTCTCTTCAGTTCAAAAAGGGAAATTTCCAGTTCACTATTGATGAAAAATGAGTTAAATCATTTAACTCTTTTTTCTACTCATATTGAATCAGTTAACTCCTTATTTTACTCAAATTAAATCTGTTAACTCCCTTTAATTTGAAAATCTTCCTTTATGACTGAACTTCACCTTTAATCCTGACCGTTGATTGAAATCGATCTCAACCATTGATGAATTCCAGGAAAGCCTATTTAAGAGATCCTCATCTCTTCATTTTGAAAGGTTGAATGAGAAATTGCATCAAATTGTTGCTAGAATTCATACTCACATTTGCTCATATTCAAATACACAAAAATTAAGTTTGACCAAAAGTTGACCAGATTTAACCACGGTTGACTTGAGTTGACTAGTTTCAAAAAAAAATTGAAATAATTAAACGAAATTATTTAATTAAATGGAGTACTTACTTCTAATTAATCAAAGAAAGTTATTTAATTAAATGAAAAGCCATTCCTAATTAATTAAACGAAGTTATTTAATTAAATAAGAAAAGTGTCTCTAATTAATTAAAGATGATTTAATTAAATAGAAAAAGTAATTATGAGAGCATATCTCATTTTATTAAATTAAATATCTCAACAAAAATTTTCTTCAGTTCAAAAAGAAAAATTTCCAGTTCACTATTGATAAAAAATGAGTTAAATCAGTTAACTCCTTTTTGTACTCAAATTGAATCAGTTAACTCCTTATTTTACTCAAATTAAATTCCTTAACTCCCTTTAATTTGGAAATATCCTTTTATGACTAAACTTCACCTTTAGTCCTGACCATTGATTGAAATCGATCTCAATCATTGATGAATTTCAAAAAAGTCTACTTAAGAGACCCTCATCTCTTCATTTTGAAAGGTTGAACGAGAATTTGCATCGAATTGTTGCTAGAATTCATACTCACATTTGCTCATATTCATATACGCAAAGATCAAGTTTTACCAAAAGTTGACCAGATTTAACCAAAGTTGACTTGAGTTGACTAGTTTTGAAATTTTTTTTGAAATAATTAAAGGAAATGATTTAATTAAATGGAGTACTTACTTCTAATTAATTAAACAAAGTTATTTAATTAAATGAGAAGCCATTCCTAATTAATTAAATGAAGTTATTTAATTAAATAAGAAAAAAGCCTCTAATTAACTAAAAATTATTTAATTAAATAAAAAAAGTAATTATGAGAGCATATCTCATTTTATTAAATTAAATATTTCAACAAAATCACTCTTCAGTTCAAAAAGAGAAATTTTCAGTTCACTATTGATAAAAAATGAGTTAAATTAGTTAACTCTTTTTTCTACTCAAATTGAATCAGTTAACTCCTTATTTTACTTAAATTAAATCTGTTAACTCCCTTTAATTTGAAAATCTCCCTTTATGACTAAACTTCACCTTTAATCCTGACTATTGACTGAAATCGATCTCAACCATTGATGAATTATAAGAAAGTCCATTTAAGAGACCGCCATCTCTTCATTTTGAAAGGTTGAAGGAGAATTTGCATCGAATTGTTGCTGGAATTCATACTCACATTTGCTTATATTCACATACGCAAAGATCAAATTTGACCAAAAGTTGACCAGATTTAGCCACGGTTGGCTTGAGTTGACTAGTTTCAAAAATAATTTTGAAATAATTAAATGAAATTATTTATTTAAATGGAGTACTTCTAATTAATTAAACTAAGTTGTTTAATTAAATGAGAAGCCATTCCTAATTAATTAAATGAAGTTATTTAATTAAATAAGTAAAGTGCCTCTAATTAATTAAAGATTATTTAATTAAATAGAAAAAGTAATTATGAGAGCATATCTTATTTTATTAAAATAAATATCTCAACAAAATCTCTCTTAAGTTCAAAAAGGGAAATTTTCAGTTCACTATTAATAAAAAATAAGTTAAATTAGTTAACTCCTTTTTCTACTCAAATTGAATCAGTTAACTCCTTATTTTACTCAAATTAAATTCGTTAACTCCCTTTAATTTGGAAATCTCCTTTTATGACTGAACTTCAGCTTTAATCCTGACTGTTGATTGAAATTGATCTCAATCGTTGATGAATTCCAGGAAAGTCTGTTTAAGAGACCCTCATCCCTTCATTTTCAAAGGTTGAATGAGAATTTGCATCGAATTGTTGCTGGAATTCATACTCACATTTGCTCATATTCACATAGGCAAAGATCAAGTTTGACTAAAATTTGACCAAATTTGACCACGGTTGACTTGAGTTGACTAGTTTCGAATTTTTTTTTGAAATAATTAAATGAAATTATTTAATTAAATGAAGTACTTACTTTTAAGTAACTAAACAAAGTTATTTAATTAAATGAGAAGCCATTCCTAATTAATTAAATGAAGTTATTTAATTAAATAAAAAAAGTGTCTCTAATTAATTAAAGATTATTTAATTAAATAGAAAAAGCAATTATGAGAGCATATCTCAATTTATTATATTAAATATCTTAACAAAATCTGTCTTTAATTCAAAAAGGGAAATTTTCAGTTCACTATTGATCATAAATGAGTTAAATCAGTTAACTCTTTTTTCTACTCAAATTGAATCAGTTAACTCTTTATTTTACTCAAATTAAATTTGTTAACTCCTTTTAATTTGGAAATCTCCCTTTATGACTGAACTTCACCTTTAATCCTGACCATTGATTAAAATCGATCTCAACCGTTGATGAATTCTAGGAAAGTCTATTTAAGAGACCCTCATCTCTTCATTTTGAAAAGTTGAATGAGAATTTGCATCGAATTGTTGCTAGAATTCATACTCACATTTTCTCATATTCACATACGCGAAGATCAAGTTTGATCAAAAGTTGACCAAATTTAACCACGGTTGACTTGAGTTGACCAGTTTCGAAAAGAATTTTGAAATAATTAAATGAAATTATTTAATTAAATGGAGTACTTACTTCTAATTAATTAATCAAAGTTATTTAATTAAATGAGAAGTCATTACTAATTAATTAAATAAAGTTATTTAATTAAATAAGAAAAGTGTTTCTAATTAATTAAAGATTATTTAATTAAATAGAAAAAGAAATTATGAGAGCATATCTCATTTAATTAAATTAAATATCTCAACAAAATCTCTTTTCAGTTCAAAAAGAGAAATTTCCTGTTCACTATTCATGAAATATGAGTTAAATCAGTTAACTCCTTTTTCTCTTCAAATTTAATCAATTAGCTCCTTATTTTACTCAAATTTAATCTGTTAACTCCCTTTAATTTGGAAATCTTCCTTTATGACTAAACTTCACCTTTAATCCTAATCGTTGATTGAAATCGATCTCAACCGTTGATGAATTCCAGGAAAGTCTATTTAAGAGACCCTCATCTCCTCAGTTTGAAAGGTTGAATGAGAAATTGCATCGAATTGTTGCTGGAATTCATACTCACATTTGCTCATATTCACATACGCAAAGATCAAATTTGACAGAAAGTTGACCAAATTTAACCACGATTGAATTGAGTTTACTAGTTTCGAAAAGAATTTTGAAATAATTAAATGAAATTATTTAATTAAATAGACTACTTACTTCTAATTAATTAAACAAAGTTATTTAATTAAATGAGAAGCCATTCCTAATTAATTAAATGAAGTTATTTAATTAAATAAGAAAAGTGTCTCTAATTAATTAAAGATTACTTAATTAAATAGAAAAAATAATTATGAGAGAATATCTCATTTTATTAAATAAATATCTCAACAAAATCTCTCTTCAGTTCAAAAAGGGAAATTTCCAATTCACTATTGATCAAAAATGAGTTAAATCAGTTAACTCCTTTTTCTAATCAAATTGAATCATTTAACTCTTTATTTTACTCAAATTAAATCTGTTAACTCCCTTTAATTTGAAAATCTCCCTTTATGACTTAACTTTACCTTTAATCCTGACCGTTAGTTGAAATCGATCTCAACCGTTGATGAATTCTAGAAAAGTCTATTTAAGAGACCCTCATCTCTTTATTTTGAAAGGTTGAATGAGAATTTGTATCGGATTGTTGCTAGAATTCATACTCACATTTGCTCATATTCACATACGCAAATATCAAGTTTGACTAATAGTTGACCAAATTTGACCACGATTGAGTTGAGTTGACTAGTTTCAATTTTTTTTTGAAATAATTAAACAAAATTATTTAATTAAATAGAGTACTTACTCCTAATTAATTAAACAAAGTTATTTAATTAAATGAGAAGTCATTCCTAATTAACTAAATGAAGTTATTTAATTAAATAAGAAAATTGCCTCTAATTAATTAAAGATTATTTAATTAAATAAAAAAAGTAATTATGAGTGCATATCTCATTGTATTAAATTAAATATCTCAACAAAATCTCTCTTCAGTTTAAAAAGGAAAATTTTCAGTTCACTATTGATCAAAAATGATTTAAATCAGTTAACTCCTTTTTCTATTAAAATTGAATTATTTAACTCCTTATTTTTCTCAAATTAATTCTGTTAACTCCCTTTAATTTGGAAATCTTCGTTTATGAATGAACTTCAGCTTTAATCCTAACTGCTGATTGAAATCGATCTCAACCGTTGATGAATTTCAGGAATGTCAATTTAAGAGACCCTCACCTCTTCATTTTGAAAGGTTGAATGAGAATTTGCATCAAATTGTTGCTAGAATTCATACTCACATTTGCTCATATTCACATACGCAAAGATCAAGTTTGACTAAAAGTTGACCAGATTTAACCACGGTTGACTTTAGTTGACTAGTTTCGAAAAGAATTTGGAAATAATTAAATGAAATTATTTGATTAAATGGAGTACATACTTCTAATTAATTAAAAAAAGTTATTTAATTAAATGAGAAGCAATTACTAATTAATTAAATGAAGTTATCTAATTAAATAAGAAAAGTGCCTCTAATTAAGTAAAAATTATTTAATTAAATAAAAAAAGTAATTATGAGAGGATATCTCATTTTATTAAATTAAATATCTCAACAAAATCTCTCTTCAGTTCAAAAAGGGAAATTTCCAGTTCACTATTGATAAAAAATGAGTTAAATGAGTTAACTCATTTTTCTACTCAAATTGAATCAGTTAACTGCTTATTTTAATTAAATTAAATATGTTAACTCCTTTTAATTTGGAAATCTCCCTTTTCGACTGAACTTAACTTTTAATCCTGACCGTTGATTAAAATCGATCTCAACCGTTGATGAATTCCATGAAAGTCTATTTAAGAGACCCTCATCTCTTCATTTTGAAAGGTTGAAGGAGAATTTGCATCGAATTGTTGCTAAAATTCATACTCACATTTGGTCATATTCACATACGCAAAGATCAAGTTTGACCAAAAGTTGACCAAATTTAACCACGGTTGACTTGAGTTGATTATTTTTAAATTTTTTTTTGAAATAATTAAACGAAATTATTTATTTAAATGGAGTACTTTCTTCTAATTAATTCAAAAAAGTTATTTAATTAAATGAGAAGCCATTCCTAATTAATTAAATAGAAAAAGTAATTATGAGAGCATATCTCATTTTATTAAATTAAATATCTCAACAAAATCTCTCTTTAGTTCAAAAAAAGAAATTTACAGCTCACTATTGATAAAAAATGAGTTAAATTAGTTCACTCCTTTTTCTACTCAAATTGAATTAGTTAACTCCTTATTTTACTCAAATTAAATCCGTTAACTCCTTTTAATTTGAAAATCTTTCTTTATGATTGAACTTCACATTTAATCTTGACCGTTGATTGAAATCAATCTCAACCGTTGATGAATTCCAGGAAAGTCTATTTAAGAGACCCTCATCTCTTCATTTGGAAAGGTTGAATGAGAATTTGCAGCTAATTGTTGCTGGAATTCATACTCATATTTGCTCATATTCACATACGCAAAGATCAAGTTTGACCAAAAGTTGACCTGATTTAACCACGGTTGACTTGAGTTGACTAGTTTCAAATTTTTTTTAAAAATAATTAAATGAAATTATTTAATTAAATGGAGGACTTACTTCTAATTAAATAAACAAAGTTATTCAATTAAATGAGAAGCCATTCCTAATTAGTTAAATGAAGTTATTTAATTAAATAAGAAAATTTTCTCTAATTAATTAAAGATTATTTAATTAAATAGAAAGAGTAATTATGAGAGCATATCTTATTTTATTAAATTAAATATCTCAACAAAATATCTCTTCAGTTCAAAAAGGGAAATTTTCAATTCACTATTGATAAAAAATGAGTTAAATTAGTTAACTCATTTTTCTACTCAAATTGAATCAGTTAACTCATTATTTTACTCAAATTAAATCCGTTAACTCCCTTTAATTTGGAAATCTCCCTTTATGACTAAAATTTTCTTTTAATCCTGATCGTTGACTGAAATCGATCTCAACCGTTGATGAATTCTAAGAAAGTCTATTTAACAGACCCTCGTCTCTTCATTTTGAAAGGTTCAATGAGAATTTGCACCGAATTGTTGCTGGAATTCACACTCACATTTGCTCAGATTCACATACGCAAAGATCAAGTTTGACCAAAAGTTGACCACATTTAACTAAGGTTGACTTGAGTTGACTAGTTTTGAAATTTTTTTGGGAATAATTAAGCGAAATTATTTAATTAAATGGAGTACTTACTTCTAATTAATTAAACAAAGTTATTTAATTAAATAAGAAGTCATTCCTAATTAATTAAATGAAGTTATTTAATTAAATAAGAAAAGTGTCTCTAATTAATTAAAGATTATTTAATTAAATAGAAAAAGTTATTATGAGTGCATATCTCATTTTATTAAGTTAAATATCTAAACAAAATTTCTCTTCAGTTCAAAAAGAGAAATTTCCAGTTCACTATTGATCAAAAATGAGTTAAATCAGTTAACTCCTTTTTGTACTCAAATTGAATCAGTTAACTCCTTATTTTACTCAAATTAAATCCGTTAACTCCATTTAATTTGGAAATCTCCTTTTATGACTGAACTTCACCTTTAGTCCTGACCATTGATTGAAATCGATCTCAACCATTGATGAATTCCAAGAATGTCTATTTAAGAGACCCTCATCTCTTCATTTTTAAAATTTGAACGAGAATTTGCATCGAATCATTGTTGGAATTCATACTCAAATTTGCTCATATTCACATATGCAAAGATCAAGTTTGACCAAAAGTTGACTAGATTTAACCAAGGTTGACTTGAGTTGACTAATTTTGAAATTTTTTTGAAATAATTAAATGAAATTATTTAATTAAATGGAGTACTTACTTCTAATTAATTAAACAAAGTTATTTAATTAAATGAGAAGCCATTCATAATTAATTAAATGAAGTTATTTAATTAAATAAGAAAAGTGCCTCTAATTAATTAAAGATTATTTCATTAAATAGAAAAAGTAATTATGAGAGCATATCTCAGTTTATTCAATTAAATATCTCAACAAAATCTCTCTTCAGTTCAAAAAGGAAAATTTTCAGTTCACTATTGATCAAAAATGAGTTAAATGAGTTAACTCTTTTTTCTACTCAAATTGAATCAGTTAACTCCTTAATTTACTCAAATTAAATCTGTTAACTCCCTTTAATTTGGAAATCTTCCTTTATGATTGAACTTCACTTTTAATCCTGACCGTTGATTTAAATCGATCTAAACCGTTGATGAATTATAGGAAAGTCTATTTAACAGACCCTCATCTCTTCATTTTGAAGGGCTGAATGAGAATTTGCATCGAATTGTTGCTGATATTCATACTCAGATTTTCTCATATTCATATACGCAAAGATCAAGTTTGACCAAAAGTTGACCAGATATAACCACGATTGACTTGAGTTGACTAGTTTCGAAAAAAATTTGAAAATAATTAAATGAAATTATTTAATTAAATGGAGTACTTACTTCTAAATAATTGAACAAAGTTATTTAATTAAATGAGAAGCCATTCCTAATTAATTAAATAAAGTTATTTAATTAAATAAGAAAAGTGCCTCTGATTACTTAAAAATTATTTAATTAAATAGAAAAAGTAATTATGAGAGCATATCTCATTTTATTAAATTAAATATCTCAACAAAATCTCTCTTTATTTCAAAAAAGAAAATTTTCAGTTCATTATTGATAAAAAATTAGTTAAATCAGTTAACTCATTTTTCTACTCAAATTTTATTATTTAACTCTTTATTTTACTCAAATTAAATCTGTTAACTCCCTTTAATTTGGAAATCTCCCTTTATGACTGAACTTCACCTTTATTCGTGACCGTTGATTGAAGTTGATCTCAACCGTTGATGAATTTCAGGAAAGTCTATTTAAGAGACCATCATCTCTTCATTTTGAAATGTTGAATGAGAATTTGCATCGAATTGTTGCTTGAATTCATACTCACATTTGCTCATATTCACATAGGCAAAGATTAAGTTTGACCAAAAGTTGACCAGATTTAACCACGGTTGACTTGACTTGACTAGTTTCGAAAAGGATTTTGAAATAATTAAATGAAATTACTTAATTAAATGGAGTACTTACTTCTAATTGATTAAAAAAAGTTATTTAGTTAAATAAGAAAAGTGCCTCTAATTAATTAAACATTATTTAATTAAATAAAAAAATTAATTATGACAGCATATCTTATTTTATTAAATTAAATATCTCAGCAAAATCTCTCTTCAGTTAAAAAATGGAAATTTTCAGTTCACTATTGATCAAAAATGAGTTAAATGAGTTAACTCTTTTTTCTACTCAAATTCAATCAGTTAACTCCTTATTTTACTTAAATTAACTTTCTTTACTCCCTTTAATTTGGAAATCTCCCTTTATGACTGAACCTCACCTTTAATCCTAACCATTGATTGAAATCGATCTCAACCGTTGATGAATTCCAAAAAAGTCTATTTAAGAGACCCTCATCTCTTCATTTTGAAAGGTTGAATGAGAATTTGCATCGAATTGTTGCTAGAATTCATACTCACATTTGCTCATATTAACATAAGCAAAGATGAAGTTTGACCAAAAGTTGACCAGATTTAACCACGGTTGAGTTGAGTTGACTAGTTTCGAAAAAAATTTGAAATAATTAAATAAAATTATTTAATTAAATGGAGTACTTACTTCTAATTAATTAAACAAAGTTATTTAATTAAATGAGAAGCCATTCCGAATTAATTAAATGAAGTTGTGTAATTAAATAAGAAAAGTGCCTCTAATTAATTAAAGATCATTTAATTAAATAGAAAAAGTAATTATGAGAGCATATATCATTTTATTAAATTAAATATCTCAATAAAATCTCTCTTCAGTTCAAAAAGGGAAATTTCTAGTTCACTATTGATCAAAAATGAGTTAAATCAGTTAACTATTTTTTCTACTCAAATTGAATCAGTTGACTCCTTCTTTTACTCAAATTAAATCTCCCTTTATGACTGAAGTTCACGTTTAATCGTGACCGTTGATTAAAATTGATCGCAACCGTCCATGAATTATAGGAAAGTCTATTTAAGAGAGACTCATCTCTTCATTTTGAAAGGTTGAATGAAAATTTGCATCGAATTGTTGCTGAAATTCATACTCACATTTGGTCATATTCACATACGCAAAGATCAAGTTTGACCAAAATTTGACTAGATTTAACCATGGTTGACTTGAGTTGACTAGTTTTGAAAAGAATTTGTAAATAATTAAATGAAATTATTTAATTAAATGGAGTATTTACTTTTAATTAATTAAACAAAGTTATTTAATTAAATGAGAAGCCATTCCTAATTAATTAAATGAAGTTATTTAATTAAATAAGAAAAGTGCCTATAAATAATTAAAGATTATTTAATTAAATAGAAAAAGTAATTATGAGAGCATATCTCATTTTATTAAATTAAATATCTCAACAAAATCTCTCTTCAGTTTAAAAAGAAAAATTTTCAGTTCACTATTGATCAAAAATGATTTAAATCAATTAACTCTTTTTTCTACTAAAATTGAATTAGTTAACTCGTTATTTTTCTCAAATTAAATCCGTTAACTCCCTTTAATTTGAAAATCTCCATTTATGAATGAACTTCACCTTTAATCTTGACCGCTGATTGAAATCGATCTCAACCGTTGATGAATTCCACGAATGTCTATTTAAGAGACCCTCATCTCTTCATTTTGAAAGGTTGAATGACAATTTGCATCAAATTATTGCTGGAATTCATACTCACATTTGGTCATATTCACATACGTAAAGACCAAGTTTGACCAACAGTTGACCAGATTTAACCACGGTTGACTTGAGTTGACTAGTTTCGAAAAGAATTTTGAAATAATTAAATGAAATTATTTAATAAAATGAAGTACATACTTCTAATTAATTAAACAAAGTTATTTAATTAAATGAGAAGCAATTCCTAATTAATTAAATGAAGTTATTTAATTAAATAAGAAAAGTGCCTCTAATTAACTAAAAATTAATTAATTAAATAAAAAAGGTAATTATGAGAGCATATCTCATTTTATTAAATTAAATATCCCAACAAAATCTCTCTTCAATTCAAAAAGAGAAATTTCTAATTCACTATTGATCAAAAATGAGTTAAATTAGTTAACTGCTTTTTCTACTCAAATTGAATCAGTTAACTCCTTATTTTACTTAAATTAAATCTGTTAACTCCATTTAATTTGAAAATCTTCCTTTATGACTAAACTTCACCTTTAATCCTGACTATTGATTGAAATCGATCTCAACCATTGATGAATTATAGGAAAGTCCATTTAAGAGACCGTCATGTCTTCATTTTGAAACGTTGAAGGAGAATTTGCATCGAATTGTTGCTGGAATTCATACTCACATTTGCTCATATTCACATACACAAAGATCAAGTTTGACCAAAAGTTGACCAAATTTAACCACGGTTAACTTAAGTTGACTAGTTTCGAAAAGAATTTTGAAATAATTATATAAAATTATTTATTTAAATGGAGTACTTCTAATTAATTAAAAAAAGTTATTTAATTAAATGAGAAGCCATTCCTAATTAATTAAATGAAGTTATTTAATTAAATAAGAAAAGTACCTCTAATTAATTAAAAATTATTCAATTAAATAGAAAAAGTAATTATGAGAGCATATATTATTTTATTAAAATAAATATCTCAACAAAATCTCTTCTTAGTTCAAAAAGGAAAATTTTCAGTTCACTATAAATCAAAAATGATTTAAATGAGTTAACTCCTTTTTCTACTCAAATTGAATCAGTTAACTCCTTATTTTACTCAAATTAAATCCGTTAACTCCCTTTAATTTGGAAATCTCCTTTTATGACTAAACTTCGCCTTTAATCCTGACCGTTGATTGAAATTGATCTCAACCATTGATGAATTCCAGGAAAGTCTATTTAAGAGACCCTCATCTCTTCATTTTGAAAGGTTGAATGAGAATTTGCATCGAATTGTTGTTGGAATTCATACTCACATTTGCTCATATTCACATAGGCAAAGATCAAGTTTCACCAAAAGTTGACCAAATTTGACCACGGGTGACTTGAGTTGACTAGTTTCGAAAAGAAATTTGAAATAATTAAACAAAATTATTTAATTAAATGAAGTAGTTACTTTTAAGTAACTAAACAAAATTATTTAATTAAATGAGAAGCCATTTCTAATTAATTAAATGAAGTTATTTAATTAAATAAGAAAACTATCTTTAATTAATTAAAGATTATTTAATTAAATAGAAAAAATAATTATGAGAGCATATCTCAATTTATTAAATTAAATATCTTAACAAAATCTCTCTTCAGTTCAAAAAGGGAAATTTTCAGTTCACTATTGATCACAAATGAGTTAAATCAGTTAACTCCTTTTTCTACTCAAATTGAATCAGCTAACTCCTTATTTTACTCAAATTAAATTTGTTAACTCCTTTTAATTTGGAAAGCTCCCTTTATGACTGAACTTTACATTTAATCCTGACCGTTGATTGAAATTGATCTCAACCGTTGATGAATTTCAAGAAAGTCTATTTAAGAGACCCTCATCTCTTCATTTTGAAAAGTTGAATGAGAATTTGCATCGAATTGTTGCTAGAATTCATACTCACATTTGCTCATATTCACATACACGAAGATCAAGTTTGATCAAAATTTGACCAAATTTAACCATGGTTGACTTGAGTTGAATAGTTTCGAAAAGAATTTTGAAATAATTAAATAAAAATATTTAATTAAATGGAGTACTTACTTCTAATTAATTAAACAAATTTATTTAATTAAATGAGAAGTCATTCCTAATTAATTAAATGAACTTATTTAATTAAATAAGAAACGTGCCTCTAATTAATTAAAGATTATTTAATTAAATAGAAAAAGTAATTATGAGAGCATATCTCATTTTATTAAATTAAATATCTTAACAAAATCTCTCTTCAGTTCAAAAAGAAATTTTTATAGTTCACTATTGATCAAAAATGAGTTAAATCAGTTAACTCCTTTTTATACTCAAATTGAATCAGTTAACTACTTATTTTACTCAAATTAAATCTATTAACTCCCTTTAATTTACAAATCTCCCTTTATTGCTGAACTTCACCTTTAATCTTGACCGTTGATTGAAACTGATCTCAACCGTAGATGAATTTCAAAAAAGTCTATTTAAGAGACCCTCATCTCTTCATTTTGAAAGGTTGAATGAGAATTTACATCGAATTGTTGCTAGAATTCATACTCACATTTGCTCATATTCACATACGCAAAGATCAAATTTGACCAAAAGTTGGCCAGATTTAACCACGGTTGGCTTGAGTTGACTAGTTTCGAAAAGAATTTTAAAATAATTAAATAAAATTATTTAATTAAATGGAGTACTTACTTCTAATTAATTAATTAGAGTTATTTAATTAAATGAGAGTCCATTCCTAATTAATTAAATGAAGTTATTTAATTAAATAAGAAAAGTGTCTCTAATTAATTAAAGATTATTTAATTAAATAGAAAAAGTAATTATGAGAGCATATCATATTTTATTAAAATAAATATCTCAACAATATCTCTCTTCAGTTCAAAAAGGGAAATTTTTAGTTCACTATTAATCAAAAATGAGTTAAATCAGTTAACTCCTTTGTCTACTTAAATTGAATCAGTTAACTCCTTATTTTACTCAAATTAAATTTGTTAACTCCCTTTAATTTGAAAATCTCCCTTTATGACTAAGCTTCACCTTTAATCTTGACCGTTGATTGAAATTGATCTCAACCATTGATGAATTCTTGGAAGTTCTATTTAAGAGACCCTCATCTCTTTATTATGAAAGGTTGAATGAGAATTTGCATCGAATTGTTGTTGGAATTCATACTCAGATTTGCTAATATTCACATACGCAAAGATCAAGTTTGACCAAAAGTTGACCAGATTTAACCATGGTTGACTTGAGTTGACTAGTTTCAGAAAGAATTTTGAAATAATTAAATAAAATTATTTAATTAAATGTAGTACTTACTTCTAATTAACTAAATAAATTTATTTAATTAAATGAGAAGCCATTCCTAATTAATTAAATGAAGTTATTTAATTAAATAAGTGTGAGGCCTCGCCCTGACCCATCGTAACATAGTGTTGAGTTACTATTTTTTTTTTTGATATTCACGACTCAAGATGTCGAGACATTATTTGATGCTTAGAACATACTTTATTATTTCATGTTGTGTGATGTTACTTCAGATATATTTGATGATTGTCATTTAATGTTCATGAATATGTATGTTGATGAAATCAGTAAATGTAGGATTGAGATTTTGATTTAAGATATTTTAAATGGTTAAGAATTAAGTAGGATAAAGAAACCCTTATTGATGTATGTTTTAATTTATGAGAATTTCTGAATACATATACATTTATGTACATGTGATTTTACGGGACTACTGATGTGTGCAATGAGTGTGCAGATATTTTAACTGAGAAACCCTACGGAGGAACAAAATTGATCTCTATGTGCTAAATTTGAAAACCTTGTTGTTCGTAATTCACATATTTGTATTGTGAGATGTATGTATGCATCTTTCTTGTTTAGTGAATGTTAATGTTCGTAATTATGTTCTTTCAGTGTCGCTTGACACTGGTAAAATTTTTATGTGCTTCGGTGTGCTGTTAGGGTTAATTGTTTAACCTTTAGACCAAGTTGGTTTAAGTTAGTGTCAATTTTCTATTGGGTTCTTAATCAAGGTTAGTCATCCCTTAATCCGGATTAGTGCCTTTTTGCATGATAGAGTAGTTAGATGGTCCTATTTTATTCCTAGATTTTATTTAACTTTAACCTCTTTTTTAAGGTTTTTAAACATGTTTTTATTCTAACCAAAGGGTATGGGTATGGGTTAGGGGTCGTTTCCAACCCCTAAGCCCCTTTTTTTGACTTTTGAGGTCACTCAAAAAGTCTCTTTTTGCCTTTGTGCAAAAATTGATCATGGTTATCTTGAGTTACCTCACCTTATCTCCACTTAGGGTTTAACCATAGTGTAGGTTGAGTTAAGAGTTTCTAGAGTGGCTAGTGGGTGGAAATAGTTATTGCTCCTTTTGGGTGGTTGAGTTGGAGGCTTATTTAGAGGCCTTCCTTGGACTAGTTGGTTGTTACCCAATCTCTACATTTAGAGAAGATTTCTTTAAGCTTGAAGGAAGGAAAGGGATACTCTACTCAAACTTGTTCATTGCCATTTTCTCTTTGTGAAGGTAGGAAATTTTCATCTCCCTTATTCAGTTTTTATGTTTGGTTTCATGTTCATGTTACGTTGTTGTTGTTTCACTGTTGTATGGTTGTGGGTATGTGGGAAGATTTGAAAACTATGTCATTTTGGTTGTTTTCCTTTCTTGATTATGTTTGCAATTTTGAGTTTTCCTTACATGGGTGTTTTGGTATTACTCACCCTTGGAGAGGGAAGAAGTGACCAATTTTGGGAAAGGTTTGTTTAGTTGGACTCCAACTAGTGTAGAGTCTCTTCTCAGGATGAGAAGAGGGAGAAAGGGTAGGGTGTTATGGGCCCCTACCCGTCAGCACAAACCTGGTATGAGTATGGCATGTTTAAATGGAAGAACGGAAGTTCTTGGTTATTAGCCCCGATTGGACATCTGAATTGGTGTTGTACTTGACTTCTCCTGTTGGAAGAATCTAGCTTTCCCTAGTCTTGATTCATTGTGAATCCTATTGTGTAAACCATGTATGATTTTGCATGTTTGATTTTTTTTTGGTTCTGCTTGGTTGTCACCCGATTAGATATTGGTTTCCTCCATGGTCCTTGAAATGAGATTCAGAAAATAGTACAAACTCCTTGATTATGATCATGAAGAAAATTTGATAAAATTGTTGAAATTTGGGATTGAGATCTTATTGTAAATTGTATTTTAAACCTTGTTGTAAATGGCAAGGAAGCCGTCTTCCTGATTCTTTCCCGGCTGAGCCTTGAATTAGGTTTGCCAATAAAATTGTTCTTAAGTATAATTGCTTGTCATGTGATTTAATCGTAAATTTTAATTTGGATGGATGCATATCTAAATAGGATGGAGTTATGATGATGGGTTAATCAAGCAAAATTTTCTAGTTCCTTTTATGTTCAAAATGAAAATTATGATTAAGGAAAGAAAACAATAGCTATGGTTGATTTATTGCAATTCAAGTTATATAGAAGATCAAATTTACCATGCATTATTGTGACACGAATATTAACTTCTTGTTATAAATCTGTTCTATTAATATATTCCTTGTAGAACAAAAGAAAATAAATATATCCATCACCTTGTAATCTATGCTTATAAAAAAAAAATTTAAGCTTCAAAAGAAAATTTCCAAGAGCAAAATGCTCTCTAGATTTTGCATGGGAAAGGAAATTAAATCATTGTAGAACAGAGAATATTCTCTGTAGATCTTTTGTTCATATTTAAATTCAAAAAAATAAATAAATAATCAAAAATTAAACATGAATATCTCAATTAATATAAAACTTATATCTAATACCCTTACTATCCTACCATACCAAATAAACTTTTAGACATAACTCCTTAGCTCTTACCTAGGCGCAGTAGTTGGAGGCAAAGTCAAACAATGGACATGGGGAGGGTGATGTCACCCTGTCCCCATGTCACATCCCCACTTTATTTTCTCCTCTCAAAACACGCTCATTCTTTCCTTGGATGGGAAGTTGAGTGATTTGTTTTTTTTAAAAAAATTTACATCCTTGCCTCATGTCAACTTGGGGTCCTTTGTGGGTGGGGGATGAGACAGGACTGACGCAGACTGTCAGTCACGTGGATCTCTGCGCAGGGAAGCTTGGGAGGATGATTTGATAGGTGGAGGGGGTAGGTGTTTTAGGTGTAGGTTAGTATTAAGTTTTGTTAGTTAGTTTTAATTATTTTAGTTAAGTTTTATTAGATGTTTTAATATTATGTTAGAATGTTAAGGGAGTTAGTTTAGATATTAGTTAGGTTAGATTAGTTGTTTTAGTAGTTAGGTTGTTAAATTTAATTTGGGATTTCTTTGAATGTTAAAATAAGTTAGTGAGTTTATTTATTAGCTTTATTATTATTAAGCTATATTTTAGTAAGTGGTGTAAGTATTTAGTTTTTTTAAAGTTTTTATTTAGTTTAAAGTGAAATTTGTTAAAGTATGTTGTTTAGATTTTATATATATTGCATTAGTAATGCTAGTTTAATTTCATGTTTTAATTGATAGTCTTTAAATTTTATTTAAATTGAAAAGTTAAGTTCTATTTAATAGATTAGACGTTATTTTATGAATGATTAGATCAACTATAGGTTTAGTTGGTTAGTTTAAGATAAATTAGTTTAAGAAGAAATTAATATTGAATTTAATTTAGATCTAATTTATATTCGATTAAATTTTTGTTGAAAATTTAGCTAAGTTGGATATTTAAGAAATGTTGGTATTAATAGTATCTTTAAAAATTTGTTTAATTAGTGTCCTAATAGCTTAAGTTATTCGAATAATCTAAACCCAATCTTCTTTAGATTGTTATTAAAATAATTTTTGCATGATTGTTTAAGCAATGTAATAACGAATCAATAAACAATTATATCAACCTAATAACAATGTACTTCAAAATCCTGACGATGTATTCCTTCACAAAATTTTTTAAACCAAGAATGTTGTAGAGAAACTTTTTTTAAACTGCAATCAATCTTTTCAAACTTAGAGCATGTTTAAGTTTTAATTATATTAAAAGAAGAAAAATTTGTGTGTGTGTTTTGCCCTCGTAGTCTGGGCATGACAATAAGAAAAGTGTCTCTAATTAATAAAAGATTATTTATTTAAATAGAAAAAGTAATTATGAGAGCATATCTTATTTAATTAAAATAAATATCTCAACAAAATCTCTCTTCAGTTCAAAAAGGGAAATTTTCAGTTCACTATTAATAAAAAATGAGTTAAATCAGTTAACTCCTTTTTCTACTCAAATTGAATCAATTAACTCCTTATTTTGCTCAAATTAAATTTGTTAACTCCTTTTAATTTGGAAATCTCCCTTTATGACTGAACTTTACCTTTAGTCTTGACCGTTGATTGAAATCGATCTTAACCGTTGATGAATTCCAAGAAAGTCTATTTAAGAGACCCTCATCTCTTCATTTTGAAAAATTGAATGAGAATTTGCATCGAATTGTTGCTAGAATTCATACTCACATTTGCTCATATTCACATACGCAAAGATCAAGTTTGATCAAAAGTTGACCAAATTTAACCACGATTGACTTGAGTTGAATAGTTTCGAAAAGAATTTTGAAATAATTAAATAAAATTATTTAATTAAATGGAGTACTTACTTCTAATTAATTAAACAAAGTTATTTAGTTAAATGAGAAGTCATTCCTAATTAATTAAATGAAGTTATTTAATTAAATAAGAAACGTGCCTCTAATTAATTAAAGATTATTTAATTAAATAGAAAAAGTAATTATGAGAGCATATCTCATTTTATTAAATTAAATATCTCAACAAAATCTCTCTTCAGTTCAAAAAGAAAAATTTTCAGTTCACTATTGATCAAAAATGAGTTAAATGAGTTAACTCCTTTTTATACTCAAATTGTATCAGTTAACTACTTATTTTACTCAAATTAAATCTGTTAACTCCCTTTAATTTAGAAATCTCCCTTTATGACTGAACTTCACCTTTAATCTTGACCCTTGATTGAAATAGATCTCAACCGTAGATGAATTTCAAGAAAGTCTATTTAAGAGACCCTCATCTCTTCATTTTAAAGGGTTGAATGAGAATTTGCATCGAATTGTTGCTAGAATTCATACTCACATTTGCTCATATTCACATATGTAAAGATCAAGTTTGACCAAAAGTTGACCAGATTTAACCACGGTTGACTTGAGTTGACTAGTTTCGAAAAGAATTTTAAAATAATTAAATGAAATTATTTAATTAAATAGAATACTTACTTTAAATTAATTAATCAAAGTTATTTAATTAAATGAGAGGCCATTCCTAATAAATTAAATCAAGTTATTTAATTAAATAAAAAAAGTGTCTCTAATTAATTAAATATTATTTAATTAAATAGAAAAAGTAATTATGAGAGCATATCTCATTTTATTAAATTAAATATCTCAATAAAATCTCTCTTCAGTTCAAAAATGGAAATTTTCAATTCACTATTGATAAAAAATGAGTTAAATCAGTTAACTCATTTTTCTACTCAAATTGAATCAGTTAACTCCTTATTTTACTCAAATTAAATCTGTTAACTCGCTTTAATTTGGAAATCTCCCTTTATCACTGAACTTCACCTTTAATCCTGACTGTTGAATGAAATCAATCTCAATCATTGATGAATTCCAGGAAAGTCTATTTAAGAGTCCCTCATTTCTTCATTTTGAAAGGTTGAATGAGAATTTGTATCGAATTGTTGCTGGAATTCATACTCACATTTGCTCATATTCACATACGCAAAGATCAAGTTTGACCAAAAGTTGACCAAATTTATCCACGGTTGACTTGAGTTGACTAGTTTCGAAAAGAATTTTGAAATAATTAAACCAAATTATTTAATTAAATGGAGTACTTACTTCTAAATAATTAAACAAAGTTATTTAATTAAATGAGAAGCCATTCTTAAATAATTAAATGAAGTTATTTAATTAAATAAGAAAAGTGTCTCTAATTAATTAAAGACTACTTAATTAAATAGGAAAAGTAATTATGAGAGCATATCTCATTTTATAAAATTAAATATCTCAACAAAATCTCTCTTCAGTTCAAAAAGGGAAATTTTTAGTTCACTATTGATGAAAAATGAGTTAAATCAGTTAACTCCTTTTTCTACTCAAATTGAATCAGTTAACTCCTTATTTTACTCAAATTAAATCTGTTAGCTGCTTTTAATTTGGAAATCCCCCTTTATGACTGAACTTCACCTTTAATTCTGGCCGTTGATTGAAATCAATCTCAACCGTTGATGAATTCCATGAAAGTCTATTTAAGAGACCCTCATCTCTTCATTTTGAAAAGTTGAATGAGAATTTGCATCGAATTATTGTTAGAATTGATACTCACATTTGCTCATATTCACATACGAAAAGATCAAGTTTGACCAAAAGTTGACCAGATTTAACCACGGTTGACTTGAGTTGAATAGTTTCGAAAAGAACTTTGAAATAATTAAATAAAATTATTTAATTAAATGGAGTAATTACTTATAATTAATTAAACAAACTTATTTAATTAAATGAGAAGCCATTCCTAATTAATTAAATGAAGTTATTTAAGTAAATAAGAAAAGTGCATCTAATTAATTAAAGATTATTTAATTAAATAGAAAAAGTAATTATGAGAGCGTATCTAATTTTATTAAATTAAATATCTCAACAAAATCTCTCTTCAGTTCAAAATGGAAAATATTTAGTTTACTATTGATTAAAAATGATTTAAATCAGTTAACTCCTTTTTCTACTCCAATTGAATCAGTTAACTTCTTATTTTACTAAATTTAAATTTGTTAACTCCCTTTAATTTGGAAATCTCCCTTTATGACTGAACTTGACTTTTAATCCTGACCGTTGATTGAAATCGATCTCAACCGTTGATGAATTCCAATAAAGTCTATTTAAAAGACCCTAATCTCTTCATTTTGAAAAGTTGAATGAGAATTTGCATTGAATTGTTGCTAGAATTCATACTCGCATTTGCTTATATTCACATAGGCAGGGATCAAGTTTGACCAAAATTTGACCAGATTTAACCACGGTTGACTTGAGTTGAATAGTTTCAAAAAGAATATTGAAATATTTAAACAAAATTATTTAATTAAATGGAGTACTTACTTCTAAATAATTAAACAAACTTATTTAATTAAATAAGAAAAGTGTCTCTAATTAATTAAAGATTACTTAATTAAATAGAAAAAGTAATTAAGAGAGCATATCTCATTTTATTAAATTAAATATCTCAACAAAATCTCTCTTCAGTTCAAAAAGAAAAATTTCCAGTTCACTATTGATAAAAAATGAGATAAATTAGTTAACTCCTTTTTCTACTCAAATTGAATCAGTTAACTCCTTATTTTACACAAATTAAATTTGCTAACTCCCTTTATGACTGAACTTCACTTTTAATCCTGACCGTTCATTGAAATCGATCTCAACTATTGATGAATTCCAGGAAAGTCTATTTAACAGACCCTCATCTCGTCATTTTGAAAGGTTGAATGAGAATTTGCATCAAATTGTTGCTGGAATTCATACTCACATTTGCTCATATTCACATGCGTAAAGATCAAGTTTGACCAAAAGTTGTCCAGATTTGACCACGGTTGACTTGAGTTGATTAGTTTTGAAAAGAATTTTGAAATAATTAAACAAAATTATTTAATTAAATGGAGTACTTACTTCTAATTTATTAAATAAAGATATTTAAATAAATAAGAAGAGTGTCTCTAATTAATTAAAGATTATTTAATTAAATAGAAAAAGCAATTATGAGAGCATATCTCATTTTATTAAATTAGATATCTTAACAAAATCTCTCTTTCGTTCAAAAAGGGAAATTTCCAGTTCACTATTGATAAAAAATGAGGTAAATCAGTTAACTCTTTTTTCTACTCAAATTGAATCAGTTAACTCCTTATTTTACTCAAATTAAATCTGTTAACTCCCTTTAATTTGGAAATCTCCTTTTATGACTGAACTTCACTTTTAATCCTGACCATGAATTGAAATTGATCTCAATCGTTGATGAATTCCAAAAAAGTCTATTTAAGAGACCCTCATCTCTTCATTTTAAAAGGTTGAATGAGAATTTGCATCGAATTGTTGCTAGAATTCATGCTCACATTCACTCATATTCACATACACAAAGATCAAGTTTGACCAAAAGTTGACCAGATTTAACCACGGTTAACTTGAGTTGAATAGTTTCAAAAAAAAATTAAATAATTAAACAAAATTATTTAATTAAATAGAGTTCTTACTTCTAATTAGTTAAACAAATTTATTTAATTAAATGAGAAGCCATTCCTAATTAATTAAATGAAGTTATTTAATTAAACAAGAAGAGTGTCTCTAATTAATTAAAGATTATTTAATTAAATAGAAAAAACAATTATGAAAGCATATCTCATTTTATTTAATTAAATATCTCAACAAAATCTTTCTTTAGTTCAAAAAGAGAAATTTCTAGTTCACTATTGATAAAAAATGAGTTAAACCAGTTAACTCCTTTTTCTACTCAAATTGAATCAGTTAACTCTTTATTTTACTCAAATTAAATCTTTTAACTCCCTTTAATTTGGAAATCTTCCTTTATGACTAAACTTCACCTTTAATACTGACCATTGAATTAAATTGATCTCAACCTTGATGAATTTTAGGAAAGTCTATTTAAGAGACCCTCATCTCTTTATTTTGAAAGGTTGAATAAGAATTTCGATCGAATTGTTGGTGAAATTCATACTCACATTTGCTCATATTCACATACGCAAAGGTCAAGTTTGACAAAAAGTTGACCAGATTTAACCACGGTTGACTAGTTTTGAAAAGAATTTTGAAATAATTAATCAAAATTATTTAACTAAATGGAGTACTTACTTCTAATTAATTAAACAAATTTATTTAATTAAATGAGAAGCCATTCCTAATTAATTAAATGAAGTTATTTAATTAAATAAGAAAAGTGCCTCTAATTAATTAAAGATTATTTAATTAAATTGAAAAAGTAATTATGAGAGCATATCTAATTTTATTAAATTAAATATCTCAACAAAATCTCTCTTCAGTTCAAAAAGAAAAATTTTCAGTTTACTGTCGATAAAAAATGAGTTAAATCAGTTAACTCCTTTTTCTACTCAAGTTGAATCAGTTAACTCCTTATTTTACTGAAATTAAATTTCTTAACTTCCTTTAATTTGAAAATCTCCCTTTATGATTGAAATTCACCTTTAATCCTGACTGTTGATTGAAATCGATCTCAAACGTTGATGAATTCCAAGAAAGTCTATTTAAGCGAACCTCATCTCTTCATTTTGAAAAAATGATTGAGAATTTGCATCGAATTGTTGCTAGAATTCATACTCACATTTGCTCATATTCACATATGCAAAGATCAAGTTTGACCAAAAGTGACCAGATTTAACCATGATTGACTTGAATTGAATAGTTTTGAAATTTTTTTTGAAATAATTAAACAAAATTATTTAATTAAATGGAGTACTTACTTCTAATTAATTAACCAAACCTATCTAATTAAATGAGAAGTCATTCCTAATTAATTAAATGAAGTTATTTAATTAAATAAGAAAAGTGCCTCTAATTAATTAATTATTTAATTAAATAGAAAAAGTAATTATGAGAGCATATCTCATTTTATTAAATTAAATATCTCAACAAAATCTCTCTTCAGTTCAAAAAGAAAAATTTTCAGTTCACTATTGATCAAAAATGAGTTAAACCAGTTAACTCCTTTTTCTACTCTAATTGAATCAGTTAACTCTTTATTTTACTCAAATTAAATCTGTTAACTTCTTTTAATTTAGAAATCTCCCTTTATGACTGAACTTCACCTTTAATCCTGACCGTTGATTGAAATCGATCTCAACTATTAATGAATTTTAGGAAAGTCTATTTAGCAGTCCCTCATCTCTTCATTTTGAAAGGTTGAATGAGAATTTGCATCGAATTGTTGCTGGTATTCATACTCACATTTGCTCATATTCACATACGCAAAGATCAAGTTTGTCCAAAATTTGACCAGATTTAACCACGATTGACTTGAGTTGACTAGTTTCGAAAAGAATTTTTAAATAATTAAATAAAATTATTTAATTAAATGTAGTACTTCTAATTAATTAATAAATATTATTTAGTTAAATGAGAAGCCATTCTTAATTAATTAAATGAAGTTATTTAATTAAATAAGCAAAGTGTCTCTAATTAATTAAAGATTATTTAATTAAATAGAAAAAGTAATTATGAGAGCATATCTCATTTTATTAAATTAAATATCTCAACAAAATCTCTCTTTAGTTCAAAAATGAAAATTTTCAGTTCACTATTGATAAAAAATGAGTTAAACGAGTTAACTCCTTTTTCTACTCAAACTGAATCAGTTAACTCCTTATTTTACTCAAATTAAATCTGCTAACTCCTTTAAATTTGAAAATCTCCCTTTATGACTGAACTTCACCTTTAATCCTGATCGTAGATTGAAATCGATTTCAACCATTGATGAATTCCAAGAAAGTCTATTTAAGAGACCCTCATCTCTTCCTTTCAAAAGGTTGAATGAGAATTTATATCGAATTGTTGTTGGAATTGATACTCACATTTGCTCATATTCACATACGCAAAGATCAAGTTTGACCAAAAGTTGACCAAATTTAACCACGATTGACTTGAGTTGAATAGTTTCGAAAAGAATTTTGAAATAATTAAACCAAATTATTTAATTAAATGGAGTACTTACTTCTAATTAATTAAACAAAGTTATTTAATTAAATGAGAAGCCATTCTTAATTAATTAAATGATTTATTGAATTAAATAAGAAAAGTGTCTCTAATTAATTAAAGATTACTTAATTAAATAGAAAAAGTAATTATGAGAGCATATCTCATTTTATTAAATTAAATATCTCAACAAAATTTCTCTTCCATTCAAAAAGGGAAATTTCTAGTTCATTATTGATAAAAAATGAGGTAAATCAGTTAACTCCTTTTACTCAAATTGAATCAGTTAACTCCTTATTTTACTCAAATTAAATCTGTTAACTCCCTTTAATTGAAAAATTTCCTTTTATGACTGAACTTCACCTTTAATTCTGATCATTGATTGAAATCGATCTCAACCGTTGATGAATTCCAGGAAAGTCTATTTAAGAGACCCTCATCTCTTCATTTTGAAAGGTTGAATGAGAATTTGCATCGAATTGTTTCTAGAATTCATACTCACATTTGCTCATATTCACATACGCAAAGATCAAGTTTGATGAAAAGTTGACCAGGTTTAACCACGGTTGACTTGAGTTGAATAGTTTCGAAAAGAATTTTGAAATAACTAAAAGAAATTATTTAATTAAATAGAGTACTTACTTCTAATTAATTAAACAAATTTATTTGGTTACATTAGAAGTCATTCCTAATTAATTAAATGAAGTTATTTAATTAAATAATAAGAGTGTCTCTAATTAATTAAAGATTATTTAAATAAATAGAAAAAGCAATTATGAGAGCATATCTCATTTTATTAAATTAAATATCTGAACAAAATCTCTCTTCTGTTCAAAAAGGGAAATTTCCAGTTCACTATTGACAAAAAACGAGTTAAATCAGTTAACTCCTTTTTCTACTCAAACTGAATCAGTTAACTCCTTATTTTACCCAAATTAAATCTGTTAACTCCCTTTAATTTGAAAATCTCCTTTTATGACTGAACTTCACCTTTAATCCTGACTGTTGATTGAAATCGTTTTCAATCGTTGATGAATTTCAGGAAAGTCTATTTAAGAGACCCTCATCTTTTCACTTTGAAAGGTTGAATGAGAATTTGCATTGAATTGTTGATGAAATTCATACTTACATTTTCTCATATTCACATACGCAAAGATCAAGTTTGACTAAAAGTTCACCAGATTTAACCACGGTTGACTTGAGTTGACTAGTTTCGAAAAGAATTTTGAAATAATTAAATGAAATTATTTAACTAAATGGAGTACTTAGTTATAATTAATTAAAAAAATTTATTTAATTAAATGAGAATCCATTCCTAACTAATTAAATGAAGTTATTTAATTAAATAAGAAAAGTGCCTCTAATTAATTAAAGATTATTTAATTAAATAGAAAAACTAATTATGAGAGGATATCTTATTTTATTAAATTAAATATCTCAACAAAATCTCTCTTCAGTTCAAAAAAGGAAATTTCCAGTTCACTATTGATAAAAAATGAGTTAAATTAGTTAACTCCTTTTTCTACTCAAATTGAATCAGTTAACTCCTTATTTTACTCAAATTAAATTTGTAAACTCCCTTTAATTTGGAAATCTCCCTTTATGACTGAACTTCACCTTTAATCCTGACCATTGATTGAAATCGATCTCAACCGTTGATGAATTCTAGAAAAGTCTATTTAAAAGACCCTCATCTCAACATTTTGAAAGGTTGAATGAGAATTTGCATCGAATTGTTGATAAAATTCACACTCAAATTTGCTCATATTCACATATGCAAAGATCAAGTTTGACCTAAAGTTGACCAAATTTGACCACGTTTGACTTGAGTTGACTAGTTTTAAAAAGAATTTTGAAATAATTAAACAAAATTATTTAATTCAATGGAGTATTTACTTCTAATTAATTAAATAAAGCTATTTAATTAAATGAGAAGTCATTCCTAATTAATTAAATGAAGTTATTTAATTAAATAAGAAGAGTGTCTCTAATTAATTAAAGATTATTTCATTAAATAGAAAAAGCAATTATGGGAGCATATCTCATTCTATTAAATTAGATATCTCAACAAAATCTCTCTTCCGTTCAAAAAGGAAAATTTCCAGTTCACTATTGATAAAAAATGAGGTAAATCAGTTAACTCCTTTTTCTACTCAAATTTAATCAGTTAACTCCTTATTTTACTCAAATTAAATCTGTTAACTCCCTATAATTTGAAAATCTCCTTTTATGACTGAACTTCACCTTTAATCCTAACCATTGATTGAAATCGATCTCAACCATTGATGAATTCCAGGAAAGTCTATTTAAGAGACCCTCATCTCTTCATTTTGAAAGGTTGAATGAGAATTTGCATCGAATTGTTGTTGGAATTCATAATCACATTTGCTTATATTCACATACGCAAAGATCAAGTTTGACAATAAGTTGACCAGATTTAACCACGGTTGACTTGAGTTGATTCGTTTCGAAAATAATTTTGAAATAATCAAATGAAATTATTTAATTAAATGGAGTACTTATTTCTAATTAATTTAAAAAAATTATTTAATTAAATGAGAAGCCATTCCTAATTAATTAAATGAAGTTATTTAACTAAATAAGAAGAGTGTCTCTAATTAATTAAAGATTATTTAATTAAATAGAAAAAGCAATTATGAGAGCATATCTCATTTGATTAAATTAAATATCTCAACAAAATCTCTCTTCAGTTCAAAAAGAGAAATTTTAAGTTCACTATTGATAAAAAATGAGTTAAATTATTTAACTCTTTTTTCTACTAAAATTGAATTAGTTAACTCCTTATTTTACTCAAATTAAATTTGTTAACTCGCTTTAATTTGAAAATCTCCCATTATGACTAAACTTCACCTTTAATCCTGACCATTCATTGAAATCGATCTCAATCGTTGATGAATTTCAGGAAAGTCTATTTAAGAGACCCTCGTCTCTTCATTTTGAAAGGTTGAATGAGAATTTGCATCGAATTGTTGCTAGAATTCATACTCACATTTGCTCATATTCACATACACAAAGATCAAGTTAGACCAAACGTTGACTAGATTTAACCACAGTTGACTTGAGTTGACTAATTTTAAATAGAATTTTTAAATAATTAAACAAAATTATTTAATTAAATGGAGTACTTAATTCTAATTAATTAAACAATGTTATTTAATTAAATGAGAAGCCATTCCTAATTAATTAAATGAAGCTATTTAATTAAATAGAAAAAGCAATTATGAGAGAATATCTCATTTGATTAAATTAAATATCTCAACAAAAATCTCTCTTCAGTTCATAAAGAGAAATTTCCAATTCACTATTGATCAAAAATGAGTTCATTCATTTAACTCCTTTTTCTACTCAAATTTAATCATTTAACTCTTTATTTTACTTAAATTAAATCTGTTAACTCCCTTTAATTTGGAAATCTCCCTTTATGACTGAACTTCACCTTTAATCTCGACCGTTGATTGAAATTTTTTGACAAAGATCAAGTTTGGTTGACTTGAGTTGACTAGTTTTGAGTAAATTTGAAATAATTAAACGAAATTGTTTAATTAAATGGAGTACGTACTTTTAATTAATTAAACAAAGTTATTTAATTAAATGAAAACCCATTCCTAATTAATTTAATGAAGTTATTTAATTACATAAGAAAAGTGTCTCTAATTAATTAAAAATTATTTAATGAAATAGAAAAAGTAATTATGAGAGCATATCTCATTTTATTAAATTAAATATCTGAACAAAATCTCTCTTCAGTTCAAAAAGGGAAATTTTCAGTTCATTATTGATAGAAAATGAGTTAAATCAGTTAACTCCTTTTTCTTCTCAAATTGAATCAGTTAACTCTTTATTTTACTCAAATTAAATCTGTTAACTCCCTTTAATTTGGAAATCTCGCTTTATGACTTAACTTCACCTTTAATCTTGACCGCTGATTGAAATCAATCTCAGCCATTGATGATTTCCAGGAAAGTCTATTTAAGAGACCCTCATCTCTTCATTTTGAACGGTTGAATGAGAATTTGCATCGAATTGTTGCTGGAATTCATACTTACATTTGTTCATATTCACATACGCAAAGATCAAGTTTGACCAAAAGTTGACCAGATTTTAGACATGGTTGACTTGAGTTGACCAGTTTCAAAACGAATTTTGAATTAATCAAACAAAATTATTTAATTAAATGGAGTACTTACTTCTAATTAATTAAACAAAGTTATTTAATTAAATGAGAAGTCACTCCTAATTAATTAAATGAAGTTATTTAATTAAATAAAAAAAGTGTCTCTAATTAATTAAAAAATATTTAATTAAATAGAAAAAGTAATTATCAGAGCATATCTCATTTTATTAAATTAAATATCTCAACAAAATCTCTCTTCCGTTCAGAAAAGAAAATTTCGAGTTCACTATTGATAAAAAATGAGTTAAATCAGTTGTCTCCTTTTTCTACTCAAATTGAATCAGTTAACTCCTTATTTTACTCAAATTAAATCTGTTAACTCCCTTTAATTTGAAAATCTCCCTTTAATCCCGACCGTTGATTGAAATCAATCTCAACCGTTGATGAATTCTAAGAAAGTCTATTTAAGAGACCCTCATCTCTTCATTTTGAAAAGTTGAATGAGAATTTGCATCAAGTTGTTGCTAGAATTCATACTCACATTTGCTCATATTCACATACACAAAGATCAAGTTTGACCAAAAGTTGACCAGATTTAACCACAGTTGACTTGAGTTGAGTAGCTTCAATTTTTTTTTTGAAATAATTAAACGAGTTTATTTAAATAAATGGAGTACTTACTTCTAATTAATTAAATAAAATTATTTAATTAAATAAGAAGCCATTCCTAATTAATTAAATGAAGTTATTTAATTAAATAAGAAGAGTGTCTCTAATTAATTAAAAATTATTTAATTAAATAGAAAAAGCAATAAATAGAGCACATCTCATTTTATTAAATTAAATATCTCAACAAAATCTCTCTTCAGTTTAGAAACGAAAATTTCCAGTTCACTATTGATCAAAAATAAGTTAAATCAGTTAATTCTTTTTTCTACTGAAATTGAATCAATTAACTCCTCATTTTACTCAAATTAAATTTGTTAACTCCCTTTAATTTGAAAATCTTTCGTTATTTAATTAAATAGAAAAAGTAATTATGAGAGCATATCTCATTTTATTAAATTAAATATCTCAACAAAATCTCTCTTCAGTTCGAAAAGAGAAATTTCAAATTCACTATTGATCAAAAATGAATTAAATCAGTTGACTCCTTTTTCTACTCAAATTAAATTAGTTAACTCCTTATTTACTCAAATTAAATCTCTTGACTCCCTTTAATTTGGAAATCTCCCTTTATGACTGAACTTCACCTTTAATCCTGACCGTTGATTGAAATTGATCTCAACAGTTGATGAATTTCAAGAAAGTCTATTTAAGAGACCCTCAACTCTTCATTTTGAAAGGTTGAATGAGAATTTGCATCAAATTGTTGCTGGAATTCATATTCGCATTTGCTCATATTCACATACGCAAAGATCAAGTTTGACAAAAAATTGACCAGATTTAACCACGGTTGACTTGAGTTGACTAGTTTCGAAAACAATTTTGAAATAATTAAACAAAATTATTTAATTAAATGAAGTACTTACTTCCAATTAATTAAACAAAGTTATTTAATTAAATGAGAAGCCATTCCTAATTAATTAAATGAAGTTATTTAATTAAATAAGAAAAGTGTCTCTAATTAATTAAAAATTATTTAATTAAAGAGAAAAAGTAATTATGAGAGCATATCTCATTTTATTAAATTAAATAGCTCAACAAAATCTCTCTTCAGTTCAAAAAGAAAAATTTCCAGTTCACTATTGATAAAAAATGAGATAAATTTGTTAACTTCCTTTAATTTGAAAATCTCCCATTATGACTAAACTTCACCTTTAATCTTGACCATTCATTGAAATCGATCTCAACCGTTGATGAATTTCAGGAAAGTCTATTCAAGAGACCCTCATCTCTTCATTTTGAAAGGTTGAATGAGAATTTGCATCGAATTGTTGCTGGAATCCATACTCACATTTGCTCATATTCACATACGCAAACATCAAGTTTGATCAAAAGTTGACCAGATTTAAGCACGGTTGACTAGTTTCGAAAAGAATTTATAAATAATTAAACAAAATTATTTAATTAAATGAAGTACTTACTTCTAATTAATTAAAAAATTTATTTAATTAAATGAGAAGCCATTCCTAATTACTTAAATGAAGTTATTTAATTAAATAAGAAAAGTGTCTCTAATTAATTAAATATTATTTAATTAAATAGAAAAAGCAATTATGAGAGCATATCTCATTTTATTAAATTAAACATCTCAACAAAATCTCTCTTCAAATCAAAAAGGGAAATTTCCAGTTCACTATTGATCAAAAATGATTTAAATCAATTGACTCCTTTCGCTACTCAAATTGAATCAGTTAACTCCTAATTTTACTCAAATTAAATCTGTTAACTCCCTTTATTTTGGAAATCTCCCTTTATGACTGAACTTCACCTTTAATCTTGACCGTTGATTGAAATCGATCTCAACCGTTGATGAATTCGAGGAAAGTCTATTTAAGAGACCCTCATCTCTTCATTTTGAATGGTTGAATGATAATTTGCATCGAATTGCTACTGTAATTCATCCTCACATTTGCTCATATTCACATACGTAAAGATCATGTTTGACCAAAAGTTGACAAAATTTAACCACGATTGACTTGATTTGACTAGTTTTGAAAATAATTTGAAAATAATTAGACAAAATAATTTAATTAAATGGAGTCCTTACTTATAATTAATTAAACAAAGTTATTTAATTAAATTAGAAGTCATTCCTAATTAATTAAATGAAGTTATTTAATTAAATAAGAAAAGTGTCTCTAATTAATTAAAGATTATTTAATTAAATTGAAAAAGCAATTATGAGAGCATATGTCATTTTATTAAATTAAACATCTCAACTAAATCTCTCTTTAGATCAAAAAGGCAAATTTCAAGTTCACTATTGATCAAAAATGATTTAAATCAGTTGACTCCTTCCGCTACTCAAATTGAATCAGTTAACTCCTTATTTTACTCAAATTAAATCTGTTAACTCCGTTTATTTTGGAAATCTCCCTTTATAACTGAACTTCACCTTTAATCTTGACCGTTGATTGAAATCGATCTCAACCGTTGATGAATTCCAGGAAAGTCTATTTAAGAGACCCTCATCTCTTCGTTTTGAATGGTTGAATGAGAATTTGCATCGAATTGTTGCTGTAATTCATACTCACATTTGCTCATATTCACATACGTAAAGATCAAATTTGACCAAAAGTTGACCAGATTTAACCACGGTTGACTTGATTTGACTAGTTTTGAAATGACTTTTGAAATAATTAAGCGAAATTATTTAATTAAATGGAGTCCTTACTTCTAATTCTTCTAATTAATTAAAAAAAGTTATTTAATTAAATGAGAAGTCATTCCTATTTAGTTAAATGAAGTTATTTAATTAAATAAGAAAAGTGTCTCTAATTAATTAAAGATTATTTAATTAAATAGAAAAAGTAGTTTTGAGAGCATATCTCAATTTATTAAATTAAATATCTCAACAAATCTCTCTTCAGTTCGAAAAGGAAAATTTCAAGTTCACTATTGATAAAAAATGAATTATATCAGTTGACTCCTTTTTCTACTCAAATTGAATTAGTTAACTCCTTATTTACTCAAATTAAATCTCTTAACTCCCTTTAATTTGGAAATCTCCCTTTATGATTGAACTTCACCTTTAATCCTGACCGTTGATTGAAATCGATCTCAACCGTTGATGAATTCCATGAAAGTCTATTTAAGAGACCCTCAACTCTTCATTTTGAAAGGTTGAATGAGAATTTGCATCAAATTGTTGCTGGAATTCATATTCACATTTGCTCATATTCACATACGCAAAGATCAAGTTTGACAAAAAGTTGACCAGATTTAACCATGGTTGACTTGAGTTGACTAGTTTCGAAAAGAATTTTGAAATAATTAAACTAAATTATTTAATTAAATCGAGTACTTACTTCTAATTAATTAAAAAAAGTTATTTAATTAAATGAGAAGCCATTCCTAATTAATTAAATGAAGCTATTTAATTAAATAAGAAAAGTGTCTATAATTAATTAAAGATTATATAATTAAATAGAAAAAGTAATTATGAGAGCATATCTCATTTTATTAAATTAAATATCTTAACAAAATCTCTCTTGAGTTCAAAAAGCAAAATTTCCATTTCACTATTGATCAAAAATGAGATAAATCAGTTGACTCATTTTTCTACTCAAATTGAATCAGTTAACTCCTTATTTTACTCAAATGAAATTTGTTAACTCCCTTTAATTTGAAAATCTCCCATTATGACTGAACTTCACCTTTAATCCTGACCATTGATTGAAATCGATCTCAATCGTTGATGAATTCTAGGAAAGTCTATTTAAGAGACCCTCATATCTTCATTTTGAAAGGTTGAATGACAATTTGCACCGAATTGTTGCTGGAATTCATACTCACATTTGCTCATATTCACATACGCAAAGATCAAGTTTGATCAAAAGTTGACCAGATTTAACCACGGTTGACTTGAGTTGTGTAACGCCCCGCCAAGGGATCCAAAAGAATTAACCTAAAGTTTCACTAAGTTTGCTAAACACATTTTTTTTAATTTTTTTTTTTAAAATAAGAAAGTATGACATACACATCAAACAAATAGTAGCGGAAGCAATAACATGTAATCATCGACAAACATACATTGCAAGTTACATTTCTTAAAGATCCAAAGACGTTGAGTCACGTTTAAATTTAATTAATTCTAAGTCTAACAACTATCACATACATAGAAAAGAATAATCAGAAACTCCAATGTCCATAATATACATTTGTTCCGAATGCTCCTTGGCAAATTAATTCGGAATGCTCATTCATCCACTGTACATGTCACAGGGTATGAAAGGCTTAAAAGAATATACATATGTAAAGATCAAGATACAACATCCTCAAATCCATGATACAAAGTACAGTAAAAATATATGAAACTATTCACCATACATGATACATCCATACATCCATAATGATAAAACATCTATCATAAAATCTAACCATCCATCATACTAATCCAAGAACATAGTGTAGATAATTGCCAATCACGAAATCTCCAACCACGGTGACCACGAAACGGATCTCAATGGTAAGAGTAAAAGCACTACCACCCGACCGCGTGGAACCTAAATGGTCCACTCCCACCGCGCTGAGGAGATAGTCTCAAGTCCCAAATAGGATAACAAAACCTATAATCATAAATACTCTCTAAGTCCAAGAAATCCTATAAGTATGCTAACTCAAGGGTTCCTAAAAAGATCGACATCTAAATCCCAGAGGTACCACAAGACACGTAGGAAACCTAATATGCAAGCGGGAAAGTGTCATCGCAAAATTCATGTAGAAGTTACCCGAGAAATCCCTTAGGAATCCCGGGTCCCTACTGATCCTGCGGCCACTAGTATCCTCTCGTACTGACGAGGCATACTATGGAATGCAAGGTCGTAACCAAGCGTCCTCTCTACCCCATCCTAGTCTGTACTAGCACTCATGGCATGGGAGAGAACATACAATTATCTTGTTAGGTTCATTTTCTCTCATTTAGTGTAAATGTTTTCACTTATTAAAAATGACTTACAATGGGTTTCTCAAGGCAGCCTCTTAGGGCTCCGACCCCCATTGCAAGCCACTTCCCAACTTTACACATAGATAACCTACCCTAGCTCATGAACTCGTAATCAAAGAATCATAATAAAACCATCTCAGTCCTATATGAGCAACTGAAAATATCATAAAAAAGATAATCCACAAAATATATCAGTTCTTCATGAGCAACAGATAACATCAAATAGTAATCATGTAATCACGACAGTTCTCTATCAGCAACTGAAGGCATCAATAATAAGTCACAAAATCCAATGGTTATCTAATGCAACCAGAAAGTAATACAAGTATAACTGATCGAGACTCAGAAATGGTTATCAAATATAACTGATCGAGACTCAAAAATGGTTAAGTTAGGTATTCTCAAATACATACACCTCAGCTTCACACAAGGAAATTGTAAAGCAATAACAAACAGTAAACACAATCATGTCATAGAGCACTTCATCACATTACCATGGTCAGGTTAAGAAAGATCGAGACCAAATCATCAAGACATCACATTCACAACCCCGAGCCTCTGGTAACAACCTGAACTGGTCAACGCTAAACCAACCCCAAAACATTCAAAGTACAAAGACAACATCAAAGTCTCAGAGATTGGATCTGAAAGTATATTATTTAAGTTAAGGTAAGGTTTGTGTTTTAGTTTAATGTCGAATTCAAGTAACAAAGTTTTCACAACTACCCTTTTTCGAATAACCCATTTCTATAATAACTTTCATTAAATCAATATCCAAATTTATAATTTAGTCAAATAAAATTCATTATTAATTAACTTAATTAAACTAATTTTAATTAAATTAATCAATATTCATTAGATCTAATTACTTATTTTAATCCAACTAATAATTGTTAATTTATTAATATTTAAGAAAAATTATTAATAAATTAAAATTTACAACTATATCTATGCAATTAATATTTATTTATTAAATATTTAAAAAGTTTAATCTATTATAAAAATTGAATATATTATAATTTTATTATTAAAAATTTTTAAATAAATAAAATTCATTTTTAATAATTTTAAAGAAAATTAAAAATTAAAAATTAAAAAAAATCGAATACAAAGTTCACCCACGTTTATAGCCCGTCGGCTTTGGCTGCAGGCCTGCGGTCGCAGGGCCTGCGGTGGCAGGTACTCTGTACCTGCCGTCACAGTACCTGCGACGCAGGTACTGTCGGCCTGCCGACAGTGGGGGGTGGGTACGGGGTGATTCCCTCCCCCCCCACTATATTATATTAATATATGTATATTTTTTTATTTTATTTTGTTTTATTTTATTTTAATAACAATAAAATAAGTTTTATTTTAACAAAATTAATTTTGTTTAATCTTTTTAATAAAAACAATTTCTTCCAAAGGATAAATATGTATAATATAAATATATATATTTATATATATATATATATATATATATATATATATATATATATATATATATATATATTTATATATATATATATATATATATATATATATATATATATATTTATTTATTTATTTATCTAGAACTTTTCAATTTCATTAAAACAAAACCCTTATCAAATTAGATCTTAATTTCTAAATCAAGAAAACAATGGTTCTAATTAATTCATCCAGTCTCCATGGATACAGAAATTATTGACGAATAATTAATAAATTCACAATATTGAAAGCTTAAAACTTTCATCACAGAGAATTCAGATCTACAAACCCCAGACACGAAGAAAGCAGGAAGGGATAATTGCATATTTAATTAATAAAAAACACAAGACCCTACCTGATCTTGATGCTATTATGCAATCTCCAGGAACTGTATGCGAATTCGCTCCTCTCAATAACCTTCCCCTTCAAGACTTTCTTCGTATCAGCCTTCTGAAATTTGCTTCCAAAAATTGTCTTCCCAAAAAATCCTCGTCCAAATTCGTATCGCCCAAAAATGAACCCCCAAAGTTGTGATAAGAAAATTCTCCTCAATTCGGGGCACTAATTGTGCGTTTACCCAAGAAGACTCTTTGCACAACTCAGTTAACTCCAAATTATTATCTTTTCTAATTCTTTTGCATTCAACTTTCATGCACATTAAGTTGAATGATTAAATAACTTTATTTAAAATTTCACTTGACTTCAATTCTTAATTAATTTATTATTTTAAATCTTATGTGCACTTTTAAGAAATTTAAAATAACATTATTAATTTTTATAATTTAATCTTTTAATTTAATTCTTATATTTAACTCATGTTTAGATCATGCGATCTAGAATTCTTAATAAATTAATATCTTTCAACTTTTTTTAATTTATTTTAGAACTTAATTGATAACATATTTAATTAATTTAAATAACAATAATATTTAGCATTTATTCAAAAATGAACTTCAAATATATTATTATTAAATTAAATAAATATTATCCTGTTCTAAATATATCTTGAACTTTAATCTCCAACATTAATTCTTTTATTTAATTGATTAATTAATTAATTAAATATAAAGATATCATAATAATTTCTTATTAAACTAAATCATTAATTAGTCTTTTTAATTAGACTTAATTAATAGAAAATACACCAAGGACTCATAAAGCAACATACGAAAACCCATCATAGAAAAATACATACCAAATCAAACAAAAGGGTTATAATCACAAAATTACATCATTTGATGCATTCGGAGGGTACTTAACTCAGATACTTGTCCTAATTATCAATTAGGACAATTGGCTAAAGGGTTTAGGATTTGGACTTAAGAGTTTATCTCCCCTCTCTTACCATTGAGACAGTGCGATAGGGTACGCTCATCCTGACAATTCAGGGAAGTCAATACCCGGTACCTGCAACCTGCATAAAATCCACGCATGTACAAACACAATATTCTAAGCTAAACAAGCAATGGTAGGAAGTGGTGCATCGTGTAGATCCCGACTAGCAGGTGACTACGACTCCCTTCCTTAACCATATCAGAAACACCATACATAAATAAAACAACACGCACACCATACACATGCAGTATGGGGTAAGTATCCATAAGAAACACATGAAATAATGAACCATCTAACTAATCATCATCGATAACTGAAACCATTGAATAATTATCATACATGCATGAAATATAGAGTACCAAGTAATCTCATCATATAATAAACTGAGTGTAAACATCATCTGATAATCTCTAAAATAATAATACTACTCATCAAACATAAATTGGCCTAAAAGAGTTTGGCAATAATATCATAAATGTAGCTCGAAAAATGTAAACTAGGGGCAGGCACTACAAGTTGACTAATTTTAAAAAGAATTTTGAAATAATTAAACAAAATTATTTAATTAAATGGAGTACTTAGTTCTAATTAATTAAACAATGTTATTTAATTAAATGAGAAGTCATTCCTAATTAATTAAATGAAGTTATTTAATTAAATAGAAAAAGCAATTATGAGAGCATATCTCATTTGATTAAATTAAATATATCAACAAAATCTCTCTTTAGTTCATAAAGACAAATTTCCAATTCACTATTGATCAAAAATGAGTTCAATCAGTTAACTCCTTTTTCTACTCAAATTGAATCATTTAACTCTTTATTTTACTCAAATTAAATTTTTTAACTCCCTTTAATTTGAAAATCTCACTTTATGACTGAACTTCACCTTTAATCCTGACCGTTGATTGAAATTTATTTCAACTGTTGATGAATTCCAAGAAAGTTTATTTAAGAGACCCTCATCTCTTCATTTTGAAAGGTTGAATGAGAATTTGCATCGAATTGTTGTTGGAATTCATACTCACATTTGCTCATATTTACATACACAAAGATCAAGTTTGGTTGACTTGAGTTGACTAGTTTTGAAAAGAATTTTGAAATAATTAAACGAAATTGTTTAATTAAATGGAGTACTTACTTCTAATTAATTAAATAAAGTTATTTAATTAAATGAGAAGTCATTCCTAATTAATTAAATGAAGTTATTTAATTAAATAAGAAAAGTGTCTCTAATTAATTAAAAATTATTTAATTAAATAGAAAAACTAATTATGAGAGCATATCTCATTTTATTAAATTAAATATCTCAAAAAAATCTCTCTTCAGTTCAAAAAGGGAAATTTTCAGTTCACTATTGATAACAAACGAGTTAAATCAGTTAACTCTTTTTTCTACTAAAATTGAATCAGTTAACTCCTTATTTTACTCAAATTAAAATCTGTTAACTCCCTTTAATTTAGAAATCTCCTTTTATGACTGAACTTCACCTTTAATTCTGACTGTTGATTGAAATCGATCTAAACCATTGATGAATTTCAGGAAAGTCTATTTAAGAGACCCTCATCTCTTCATTTTGAAAGGTTGAATGAGAATCAATTAACTCCTTATTCTACTCAAATTGAATCAGTTAACTCCTTATTTTTCTCAAATTTAAATCTGTTAACTCCCTTTAATTTAAAAATCTGCCTTTGTGAATGAACTTCACCTTTAATCCTGACCGTTGATTGAAAGCTGTCTCAACCGTTGATGAATTTCAAGAAAGTCTATTTAAGAGACCCTGATCTCTTCATTTTGAAAAGTTGAATGATAATTTGCATCGAATTGTTGTTGGAATTCACTCACATTTACTCATATTAACATACGCAAAGATCAAATTTGACCAAAAGTTGACCAAATTTAACCACGGTTGACTTGAGTTGACTAGTTTCGAAAAGAATTTTGAAATGACTAAACAAAATTATTTAATTAAATAGAGTCCTTACTTCTAATTAATTAAATAAAGTTATTTAATTAATTGAAAAGCCATTCCTAATTAATTAAATGAAGTTATTTAATTAAATAAGAAAAGTGTCTCTAATTAATTAATGATTATTTAATTAAATAGAAAAAGTAATTATGAGAGCATGTCTCATTTTATTAAATTAAATATCTCAACAAAATCTCTCTTTAGTTCAAAAAGAGAAATTTTCAGGTCACTATTGATAAAAAATGAGTTAAATGAGTTAACTCCTTTTTCTACTCAAATTCAATCAGCTAACTCCTTATTTTACTCAAGTTAAATCTATTAGCTCTCTTTAATTTGGAATTCTCCTTTTATGACTGAACTTCACTTTTAATCCTGACCGTTGATTGAAATTGATCTCAACCGTTTATGAATTCCACGAAAGTCTATTTAAGAGACCCTCATCTCTTCATTTTGAAAGGTTGAATGAGAATTTGCATCGAATTGTTCTTGGAATTCAGACTCACATTTGCTCATATTTTCATACGCAAAGATCAAGTTTGACCAAAAGTTAACCAGATTTAACCACGGTTTACTTGAGTTGACTAGTTTCAATTTTTTTTTTGAAATTATTTAATTAAATGGAGTACTTACTTCTAATTAATTAAACAAAGTTATTTAATTAAATGAGAAGCCATTCTTAATTAATTAAATTATGTTATTTAATTTAATAAGAAAAGTGTCTCTGATTAATTAAAGATTATTTAATTAAATAGAAAAAGTAATGATGAGAGCATATCTCATTTTATTAAATTAATTATCTCAACAAAATCTCTCTTCAGTTCTAAAAGGGAAATTTTTAGTTCACTATTGATCAAAAATGAGTTAAATCAGTTAACTTTTTTTTCTACTCAAATTGAATCAGTTAACTCCTTATTTTAGTCAAATTAAATCTGTTAACTCCTTTTAATTTAGAAATCTCCCTTTATGACTGAACTTCACCTTTAATTTTGACCGTTGATTGAAATCGATCTCAACTGTTGATGAATTCCAGGAAAGTCTATTTAAGAGACCCTGATCTCTTCATTTTGAAAGGTTGAATGAGAATTTGCATCGAATTGTTGCTGGAATTCATACTCACATTTGCTCATATGCACATACGCAAAGATCAAGTTTGACCAAAAAATTTACCAGATTTAACCACGGTTGACTTGAGTTCACTAGTTTTGAGAAGAATTTTTAAATAATTGAACAAACTTATTTAATTAAATGGAGTACTTACTTCTAATTAATTAAACAAAGTTATTTAATTAAATGAGAAGCCATTCCTAATTAATTAAATGAAGTTATTTAATTATATAAGAAAAGTGTCTCTAATTAATTAAAGATTATTTAATTAAATAGAAAAAGTAATTATGAGAGAATATCTCATTTTATTAATTTAAATATCTCAACAAAATCTCTCTTCAGTTTAAAAAGAGAAATTTCCAGTTCACTATTGATCAAAAATGAGTTAAATGAGTTAACTCCTTTTTCTACTCAAATTGAATGTAATACCCCGCCAAGGGATCCAAAGAATTTCACCGAGTTTACCAAACAATTTTTTTTTTTTTCAACAATGAAATATAAACCATTCACAACACTTGCGGAAGCAATAGAAACAATTCGAATAAAAGTAAACATAACATACATAACAGTTACATTCTTTAAAGATTCCTTAATGTTGAATCACATCTAAATCAACCATTCATCTAACATCACATCCTTATGAAATTACAATGAAAGAACCAACATTCTTAAACTATATACAAGTGTTCTTTTAGTAATTACATTTTAGATTACTCAATCATCCACTGTCCATGTTACAAGGTATGAAAAACTTAAAAGAATAAACATCCATGTAAATAAAGTACATCATCATCCAATATTAATCCATGATGCAATAATATAATAAAATCACATATCATACATGATACATCATCACAAAAGATATAAACATATATCACAAAGCATAAATCTCTATAGTCCAGGAATCCTAAAAGTATACTAAATCAAAGGTTCCATTCACACAAAACTGACATCTAATTTCTAGAGCCACAATAATGACATGTAAGAAACCTACTATGCAAGCGAAAAAATGTCATCGCAATTATCACGTACAGGTTACCTTGGCAGTTAGCTAAACTCCACGGGTCTATACTGATCTCATGCGGCCACTAGTATCCTCTCATACTGACGAGGCATACTGTGGAATTCACGGTCGCAACCACGCGTACTCACTACTCCCATCCTAGCCTGTACAAGCACTCAAGGCATGGGTGAGAATGTCAAAAAATTTATCTTTTTAGGTTCATTTAATCTCCATTTAGTGTGTAAATGTTATCACTTATTAATCAAACTTACAATGAGTTACCCTGGCAGCCACTTAGGGCCCCGACTCCCATTGCAAGCCACTTCCCGACACTACAAGTAGATTACCTACCCTAAGCTCATGGAATCATAAAATCACCACAGTCTTGTACAAATGACTGTAAAGAAAATTCAAAAGATAATCCATAAAAATAATCATCAAATATCCATGATAAAAGCACCAAATATTCATAATAAAAATCATCAAATCTCCAAGATAAGAATCATCAAATCTCCATGAGCATCTGAAAAAGCATCCATAGAAAATCATGACTAAAACAGTTCTCTATTGGCAACTAAAGGCATCACTGATAATCATAATAATCATTGGTTCTCAATAACCACAATCACAATATCCATTGGTTCTCAACAAGCAACCAAGAATATTCTCAAAATCATACTGATCGAAGACTCCAAAATGGTTGAGTCAAACATGTCACAACATGACATCATCAAAAAATAAATCAACATTTCAGTCCGATCATGGCGACTAGAAAATAATCCAAGGATAAATGATCGATGACTCAAAAATGATTAGCTCAGGTGTCTCATACACATACATCTCAGCTTCACACATGAAGACTGATGAACAATAACAATCAGCAAATACAAATATTTCATAGAGCATACGATCAGATTACCATGGTTGGGCTTATAAAGATCGAGACCAAATAAAATCAACATGCCATCACATCTCATAAATCCCAAGCCTCTGGTAACAACCTAAGACTGGTCAACACTAGTCAACCCAAAACCCAAAACAAGAAGCATATAGAATACACGATGCAAATACATGTTTTGGTTTACTAAATTCACATAGTTGAATAATGTGTAGGGGTTTCCAGTTTTTTGTTTGCAAGTATACTTCAAGTGTCTTAAGTTTCATCATTTGACCTACAAGTCAACCCATTGTTTTGTAGTGCCTACCCCTAGTTCACATTTTGTTTTAATTGTCAAACTTTTTTAGGCCAGTTTTATACTTGATGTTTAGTAGCATTACTTTTAGATTATCAGATGTTGTTTTACACTCAATTTATTATATGATGAGATTACTTGGTACTCTATATTTCATGCATGTATGATGATTATTCAATATTTTCAATTATCAATGATGATTAGTTAGATGGTTTATTATCACATGTGCTTTCTTATGGATACCTACCCTATACTGCATGTGTATGGTGTGTGTGTTTGTTTTCTTTATGTATGGTGTTTCTGATATGGTTGAGGAAGGGAGTCGTAGTCACCTACTAGTCGGGATCTACACGATGCACCACTTCCTGCCATTGTCTGTTTAGCTTAGAATATTGTGTCTGTACATGCGTGGATTTTATGCAGGTTGCAGGTACTGGATATCGACTTCTCTGAATTGCCAGGATGAGCGTACCCTATTGCATTATCTCAATGGTAAGAGAGGGGAGATAAAATCTTAAGTCTAATCCCTAAACCCTTTAGCCAATTGTCCTAATTGATAATTAGGGAAAGTATATGAGTTAAGTACCCTCTGAATGCATCAAATGATGTTATTTCGTGATTATAACCCTTTTGTTTGATTTAGTATGTATTTTTCTATGATGCATTTTCGTAAGTTGCTTTATGAGTCCTTGATGTATTTTCTATTAATTAAATTTAATTAAAAGGATTAATTAATGATTTAATTTAATAGAAAATTATTATGATATTTTAATATTTAATTATATTTAATTAATTGAGAAATTAATTAAATAAAGAGAATTAAATTTAGAGATAAAAGTTTAAGGATAATAATATTCATTTAATTTAATAATAATATATTTAGAGTTCAGTTTTAAATAAATGCTAAATATTATTGTTATTTAAGTTAATTAAATATTTTATCAATTAAAGTTTCTAAAATAAAGTAAAAAGTGAAAATATATTAATTATTAAAAGCTGTAAGATTGCATGATGCGAGCATGTGTTGAAAATAAAGAAATTAATTAAAAAGATAAAATAAGAGGAAATTATAATGTTATTTTAATTTCATAAAGTGCGCATGGGTTTAAAAGTAATAAAGATTAAAAATAGAAGTCAAGTGGAAAAATTAAATAAAGTTATTTAATGATTCATTTATATGCATTAAAAAGATAAAGCAAAGATTAATAAAAGATAATTTTGAGTTAACTCAATTGAGCAAAGAGTCCTCTCGGGCGAACGCACAATTAGTGCCCCGATTTGAGGAGAAAACTCCTTATCACAACTTTGGGGGTTCATTTTTGGGGGACACACAAATTTGGACAGGGAATTTGGGAAAGAATTTCGAAGACAGGAATTTTGGGAGACGAATTTTGGAAGTGAATTTTCAGAAGGAGAATTCTAGGAAAGATTTTCAGAGGAAAGTTATTGAAGGGGAGCGAATTCTCTCATGGTTTTTTTTTGGGATTTCGTATTAGCATCCGGATCAGGTAGGGTCTTGTAATTTTCACCACTAAATGATTTATGAAATTTAATATGTTATGGCTACTTCGTGCTTGTAAGAAAATTAATTTTTCAAATTTTGTTACATGAATCTTATTGCCCTTCGTTCTCCATCTTTTGGCTACTCGATTTCATCTATAAACCTAAATTTAAAAAAAAAAACTATTTAGGAAAAATCCCGTCTTGTAGATTCAAGAAAGTAGGATTTAAATTGGGAGGGTTCGAATTTAAAGATGAAATTCTAAATTTAAAAAAACTAAAAAATAAAAATAACTAAAATTGGATGGTTGGTAGTATTTTCTCTATTAAAGTTTAGAGGAAAATAATTTCAAAAATATATATTAAAAATATATATATTATTAAATTGTTTGATAATTTTGTTTACATATTTATAATAAAATAAAATAAAATTTATTTTAAAAGAAAATTATTTTAAATTACTATAATAAAAAGTTTCTTATTATTATAAAAGTAAATTATATTTCACAAGAAATTGAGTAAGAAATCATAACATATAACAAGTTTTATTAAAATTAATTAAAAATAAATAATAATAAAAAATATACTTACCCCCTTCCTACCTATCGGCCCGCGTGTCGCAGCAGGTATTGTTGCGGCAGCAATACTGCTGCGACAGCAGGTACTGCTGATGCAGCAATACCTTGCGTAGCAGTCACTGCGCTGCAATTAAGCCGCAGGCAGTGATTATTAAAATGCTTTGTTAGTTTTGGTTTATAAAAACAAAACTTAAACATATGATGCCGAGCCATATTTTATTGGCATTCGATTTTTATTAAACTGAAAGTAGTTTTTTTATAATAAGTTTTAAATTAATTTCATATTAATGTTATTGATAGATTTAAATGTTAAATTTTATTAATATTTATATAATGATTATAAATGTAATTTTATTTAAATAACATTAGGTAATTTTTAATTAAGAATGATGTATAATAATAATAATAAAAAATAAATTAATTAATTAATTAAAATAAATAAAATAAAATAAAATAAAATAAAAATAAAAATGGCTTTTAATATTGAGAGTAATCTTATAATTATAAATAAATAATTGGGTTTAAGCATAAGGGTAATAATGAGAAACTTCTACACTAGAAACGTACATTGAAACATGAATTGAACTTTAACTTAAACCGTTGTGTGTTTTCTGAAAATGTATCCAACTATGAACTATCTTGTACTGTTCTGTTTTCTTTATGCTATTATGGTTGGGGTTTTGGAGTTGATTAGGTTGACCAGTTTAGGTTGTTACCAGAGGCTTGGGGATTATGCGATTGTTGTATTATGATGATTTGTTCTTGATCTTTTAAACCCAACCATGGCAATGTGATGGAGTGCTCTATGATTGATGTTTTACTGTTTGTTATTGCTTTTCAGTTTCCTTGTGTGAAGCTGAAGTGTATGTATATAAGATACTTGACTTAACCATTTTTGAGTCTCGGTTAGTTATATTTGATAACCATTTTTGAGTGTCGATTAGTTATATTTGATAACCATTTTTGAGTCATCGATCAGTTATACTTGAATTTCTTTCGGTCACTTGAGAGGACTGAAGTGTTTGTTATGTTCTTGATGATGTCATGTGTTGACTTGACCATTTTGGAGTCTTTGATCAGTATTGTGATTTATCATTGATGCCTTTAGTTGCTGATAGAGAACTGTTGTGATCATATGATTATTATTTGATGCTTACCTGTTGGTCATGAAGAACTGATGTAAATTTTGTGGCTTATCTTTTATGATGTTTTTCAGTCACTTGTATAGGACTGAGGTGATTTTATTATGATTCTTTAATTCCTGATTTCATGAGCCTAGGGTAGGTTATCTATGTGTAGTGTCGGGAAGTGGCTTGCAATGGGGATCGGGGCCCTAAGAGGCTGCCTGGAGTAACCCATTGTAAGTTGTTTTAACAAGTGAAAACACCTCACCTAAATATGACTTAAATGAACCTAATAAGATAATTGTATGTTCTCTCCCATACCTTGAGTGCTAGTAAAGGCTAGGATGGGGTAGAGAGAATGCTTGGATATGACCTTGCATTCCACAGTATGCCTCATCAGTACGAGAGGATACTAGTGGCCGCAGGGATCACTAGGGACCCAAGATTCCTAAGGGATTGCTTGGGTAACTTCTACGTGACTTTTGTGATGAAACTTTCCCACTTGCATAGCAGGTTTCCAACGTGTCTTTGTGGTGCCTCTGGGTCTAGATGTCTATCTATGTTGGAACCTTTACGTTAGTGTACTTTTAGGATTTCCCAGACTTAGAGAGTACTTGTCTTTTGTGTTTTGATACCTTGTTTGGGACTTGAGACTATCTCCTCAGCGTGGTGGGAGTGGACCATTTAGGTTCCATGTGGTCGGGTGGTAGTGATTTTTACTCTTACCATTGAGATCCGTCCATGGACACCGTGGCTGGAGCTTTCTTGATTGGCATTTACCTTCACTATGTTCTTGGATTATTATGATGGATGGTTAGATTTTATGATAGATGTCTTATCATTATGGATGTATGGATGTATCAAGTATGTTATTAGTTTCATTTATTTTAATGTACTTTGTATCATGTATTTGAGGATGATGTATTTTATCTTTACATATGTATATTCTTTTAAGCCTTTCATATCCTGTGACATGTACAATGGATGATTGAGCATTCTGAATTAAATTGCCAAGAGGCATTCGGAACAAATATATATTATGGACATTGGAATTTCTTATTTTTCTTTCATGTGGATGTGGTAGTTGTTAGACTTAGAATTAATTAAATTTAAATGTGACTCAATGTCTTGGGATCCTTAAGGAATGTAACTTGTGATGTATGTTTGTTGATGATTACATGTTATTGCTTCCGCTACTGTGTTTGATGTGTATGATATACATTCTTACTTTAAAAAAAAAAAATGTTTAGCAAACTTAGTGAAACTCTAGGTTAATTCTTTTGGATCCCTTGGCGGGGCGTTACATCTGGTATCAGAGCCTAGTTTCTACATTGGGAGCTTTGGGTATATTGGAACACCACTAGTGTTAACTAGTGGAACAAAAATGAAAACTTTAAACTATTATGTGTATCTCTTTCAAACCGAAACTTGAAACTAGTTGAACTAAAACATAACTTAAATTGTTATTTGCATATTTCTCATACTTCAACACTTAGACTTCAAAACTAAAGTTATACTTAAACCAAAATTATAGTCAAACTGGAGATTGAAACTAGCTTGTTTGTAAAACATGTATCTGTTGTCTATGTTTTGAAGTAGTGTACTTTTGATTATCCTTGGGAGTATTGTGTTGATTTTGTTTAGAGAGTTTAGGTGATCAATTTCAATATTTGTTAGGAAGGATGCATGTTGGATCAATATGGTTTTCAGTTTATTATTAAACCAGAATTATATTGCTCTAAGTGATTTAAAGTTATATATGTATGCTTATGATACCATCTTGTATCTAGATATTATTGTAGGATGATATCTGGGGTGAGATCTTCTATTATAAGCCATAGCCCAGACCATGGTGAAGGCCATGGACAAGATAGAGCTATCAGTGTCCATGAGTTTATCCATGAAGAACCTATCCAAGATGGGAATAGGGAAGAGCATGTCAGTGAGCATCAGGAAGAGTACTGTAGAGAGCAACAAGTTGTCTCTGAGGAGGATGATCTGAGGCAAATGTTGCAGACCATCATTGATCGCCTACCTCCTATTCATGACCATGATAGAGCACCTTGGGCAGGACCTGAGCATAGACCTAAGAGTATGAACTCTCATCAAGCTCGTAATGCATGGCGTAATAAGCGCCACCAGTGTTACCAGCTATATCTGGGTAATCAAGGTGTAGGTGGCAATAGGAAACCTCCTTCTGGGGGTAATCAGCAGCAGGAAGGTACTTATCCTCCAACACAGTGTTATGGTGATGGTTCCAATGCTAGGAACTATCACAAGGTTCATCGCAACAAGCCCAACCAGTATGATCGACCGTCTCAGAGTGTTCAGCCTTATCCTAGTGGGGGTAGTTTCTTGTAGTCTAGTGCAGCTAAAGTTCAGAGGAGCTTCGAGGGAGAGTGTTTCATATGTGGACAACGTGGACACAAGGTGTTTCATTTTCCTCAAAGGAAACCTCAACCCTTGGATCAGAGACCCGCAGCTTCAGAACCTACGGTTGGTGATATGGATAGATCCCAAAGAGTGTTCTCAGTGGAGACATATCCTCCTGCAGGGGAAAGGTTCCCATTGGACCCACACAACGAGACCCTTAGTTTTATCATTCATGTACGCTTCCAAGAGTAACCTTAAGTCTAGGGGTGTGGATGTAGTGCCTACCCCTAGTTCACATTTTGTTTTAATTGCCAAACTCTTTTAGGCCAGTTTTATACTTGATGTTTAGTAGCATTACTTTCAGATTATCAGATGTTGTTTTACACTCAATTTATTATATGATGAGATTACTTGGTACTTTATATTTCATGAATGTATGATGATTATTCAATGTTTTCAATTATCGATGATGATTAGTTAGATGGTTTATTATCACATATCCTTTCTTATGGATACTTACCCCATACTGCATGTGTATGGTGTGTGTGTTTGTTTTCTTTATGTATGGTGTTTCTGATATGGTTAAGGAAGGGAGTCGTAGTCACCTACTAGTCGAGATCTACACGATGCACCACTTCTTGCCATTGTCTGTTTAGCTTAGAATATTTTGTCTGTACATGCGTGGATTTTATGCAGGTTGCAGGTACCGGGTATCAACTTCCCTAAATTGCCAGGATGAGAGTACCCTATCGCATTATCTCAATGGTAAGAGAGGGGAGATAAACTCTTAAGTCCAATTCCTAAACCCTTTAGCCAATTGTCCTAATTGACAATTAGGGCAAGTATCTGAGTTAAGTACCCTCCGAATGCATCAAATGATGTTATTTCGTGATTATAACCCTTTTGTTTGATTTAGTATGTATTCTTCTATGATGGGTTTTTGTAAGTTGCTTTATGAGTCCTTGATGTATTTTGTATTAATTAAATTTAATTAAAAGGATTAATTAATGATTTAATTTAATAGAAAATTAATATGATATTTTAATATTTAATTATATTTAATTAATTGAAAAATTAATTAAATAAAGAGAATTAAATTTGGAGATAAAAGTTTAAGGATAATAATATTCATTTAATTTAATAATAATATATTTAGAGTTCATTTTTAAATAAATGCTAAATATTATTGTTATTTAAGTTAATTAAATATTTTATCAATTAAAGTTTCTAAAATATAGTAAAAAGTAAAAATATATTAATTATTAAAAGTTTTAAGATTGCATGATGCGAGCATGTGTTGAAAATAAAGAAATTAATTAAAAAGATAAAATAAGAGGAAATTATAATGTTATTTTAATTTCATAAAGTGTGCATGGGTTTAAAAGTAATAAAGATTAAAAATAGAAGTCAAGTGGAAAAATTAAATAAAGTTATTTAATGATTCATTTATATGCATTAAAAAGATAAAGCAAAGATTAATAAAAGATAATTTTGAGTTAACTCAGTTGAGCAAAGAGTCCTCTCGGGTGAACGCACAATTAGTGCCCCGATTTGAGGAGAAAACTCCTTATCACAACTTTGGGGGTTCATTTTTGGGGGACACACAAATTTGGAGAGGGAATTTGGGAACGAATTTCGGAGACAGGAATTTTGGGAGACGAATTTTGGAAGTGAATTTTCAGAAGGAGAATTCTAGGAAAGATTTTCAGAGGAAAGTTATTGAAGGGGAGCGAATTCTCTCACGGTTTTTTTTTGGGATTTTGTATTAACATCAGGATCAGGTAGGGTCTTGTAATTTTCACCACTAAATGATTTATGAAATTTAATATGTTATGCCTACTTCATGCTTGTAAGAAAATTAATTTCTCAAATTTTGTTACATGAATCTTGTTGCCCTTCGTTCTCCATCTTTTGGCTACTCGATTTCATCTATAAACCTAAATTTAAAAAAAAAACTATTTAGGAAAAATCCCATCTTGTAGATTCAAGAAAGTAGGATTTAAATTGGGAGGGTTCGAATTTAAAGATGAAATTCTAAATTTAAAAAAAATAAAAATAAAAATAAATAAAATTGGATGGTTGGTAGTATTTTCTCTATTAAAGTTTAGAGGAAAATAATTTCAAAAATATATATTAAAAATATATATATTATTAAATTGTTTGATAATTTTGTTTACATATTTATAATAAAATAAAATAAAATTTATTTTAAAAGAAAATTATTTTAAATTACTATAATAACAAAGTTTCTTATTATTATAAAAGTAAATTATATTTCACAAGAAATTGAGTAAGAAATCATAACATATAACAAGTTTTATTAAAATTAATTAAAAATAAATAATAATAAAAATATATACTTACCCCCTTCCTACCTATCGTCCTGTGTGTCGCAGCAGGTACTATTGCGGCAACAGTACTATTGTGATAGCAGGTACTACTGATGCAGCAGTACCCTGCGTAGTAGTCACTGCGCTGCAATTAAGCCGCAGGCGGCGATTATTAAATCGCTTTGTTAGTTTTGTTTTATAAAAACAAAACTTAAACATATGATGTCGAGCCATATTTTATTGGCATTCAATTTTTATTAAACTGAAAGTAGTTTTTTTTATAATAAGTTTTAAATTAATTTCATATTAATGTTATTGATAGATTTAAATGTTAAATTTTATTAATATTTATATAATGATTATAAATGTAATTTTATTTAAATAACATTAGGTAATTTTTAATTAAGAATGATGTATAATAATAATAATAAATAAATAAATAAAAAAATTTAAAAAAATAAAATAAAATAAAATAAAATAAAAATAAAAATGACTTTTAATCTTGAGAGTAATCTTATAATTATAAATAAATAATTGGGTTTAAGCATAAGGGTAATAATGAGAAACTTCTACACTAGAAACGTACATTGAAACATGAATTGAACTTTAACTTAAACCCTTGTGTGTTTTCTGAAAATGTATCCAACTATGAACTGTCTTGTACTATTCTGTTTTCTTTATGCTATTATGGTTGGGGTTTTGGAGTTAATTAGGTTGACCAGTTTAGGTTGTTACCAGAGGCTTGGGGATTATGCGATTGTTGTATTATGATGATTTGTTCTTGATCTTTTAAACCCAACCATGGCAATGTGATGGAGTGCTCTATGATGGATGTTTTACTGTTTGTTATTGCTTTTCAGTTTCCTTGTGTGAAGCTGAAGTGTATGTATATAAGATACCTGACTTAACCATTTTTGAGTCTCGGTTAGTTATATTTGATAACCATTTTTGAGTCTCGATTAGTTATATTTGATAACCATTTTTGAGTCATCAATCAGTTATACTTGGATTGCTTTCGGTCGCTTGAGAGGACTGAAGTGTTTGTTATGTTCTTGATGATGTCATGTGTTGACATGACCATTTTGGAGTCTTTGATCAGTATTGTGATTTATCATTGATACCTTCAGTTGTTGATAGAGAACTGTTGTGATCATATGATTATTATTTGATGCTTACCTGTTACTCATGAAGAATTGATGTAGATTTTGTGGCTTATCTTTTATGATGTTTTTCAGTCGCTTGTATAGGACTAAGGTGATTTTATTATGATTCTTTAATTTGTGATTTCATGAGCCTAGGGTAGGTTATCTATGTGTAGTGTCGGGAAGTGGCTTGCAATGGGGATCGGGGCCCTAAGAGGCTACCTGGTGTAACCCATTGTAAGTTGTTTTAACAAGTGAAAACACCTCACCTAAATACTAACTTAAATGAACCTAATAAGATAATTGTATGTTCTCTCCCATACCTTGAGTGCTAGTATAGGCTAGGATGGGGTAGAGAGAACACTTGGTTACGACCTTGCATTTCGTAGTATGCCTCGTCAATACGAGAGGATACTAGTGGCTGCAGGGATCACTAGGGACCCGGGATTCCTAAGGGATTGCACGGGTAACTTCTACGTGACTTTTGCAGTGACACTTTATTGCTTGCATAGCAGGTTTCCTACATGTCTTTGTGGTGCCTCTGGGTCTAGATGTCTATCTATGTTGGAACCTTTGCATTAGTGTACTTTTAGGCTTTCCTAGACTTAGAGAGTACTTGTATTTTGTGTTTTGATACCTTGTTTGGGACTTGAGACTATCTCCTCAACGTGGTGGGAGTGGACCATTTAGGTTCCACGCGGTCGGGTGGTAGTGCTTTTTATTCTTACCATTGAGATCCGTCCGTGGTCACTATGGCTGGAGCTTTCTTGGTTGGCATTTACCTTCACTATGTTCTTGGATTATTATGATGGATGGTTAGATTTTATGATAGATGTTTTATCATTATGGATGTATGGATGTATCAGGTATGTTATTAGTTTCATTTATTTTACTGTACTTTGTATCATGGATTTGAGGATGATGTATTTTATCTTTACATATGTATATTCTTTTAAGCCTTTCATACACTATGACATGTACAGTGGATGATTGAGTATTCCGAATTAAATTGCCAAGAGGCATTCGGAACAAATGTATATTATGGACATTGGACTTTCTTATTTTTCTTTCATGTGGATGTGGTAGTTGTTAGACTTAGAATTAATTAAATTTAAATGTGACTCAACGTCTTGGGATCCTTAAGGAATGTAACTTGTGATGTATGTTTGTTGATGATTACATGTTATTGCTTCCGCTACTATGTGTTTGATGTGTATGATATACATTCTTACTTTTAAAAAAAAAAAAATGTTTAGCAAACTTAGTGAAACTCTAGGTTAGTTCTTTTGGATCCCTTGGTGGGGCGTTACATCTGGTATCAGAGCCTAGTTTCTACATTGGGAGCTGTGGGTATATTGGAACGCCACTAGTGTTAACTAGTTGAGCAAAAATGAAAACTTTAAACTATTATGTTTATCTCTTTCAAACCGAAACTTGAAACTAGTTGAACTAAAACATAACTTAAATTGTTAGTTGCATATTTTTCATACTTCAACACTTAGACTTCAAAACTAAAGTTATACTTAAACCAAAATTATAGTCAAACTGGAGATTGAAACTAGCTTGTTTGTAAAACATGTATCTATTGTCTATGTTTTAAAGTAGTGTACTTTTGATTATCCTTGGGAGTATTGTGTTGATTTTGTTTAGAGAGTTTAGGTGATCGATTTCAATATTTGTTAGGAAGGATGCATGTTGGATCAATATGGTTTTTGGTTTATTATTAAACCAGAATTATATTGCTCTAAGTGATTTAAAGTTATATATGTATGCTTATGATACCATCTTGTATCTACATATTATTGTAGGATGATATTTGGGGCGAGATCTTCTGTTATAAGCCATAGCCCAGACCATGGTGAAGGCTATGGATGAGATAGAGCTATTAGTGTCCATGAGTCTATCCATGAAGAACCTATCCAAGATGGGAATAGGGAAAAGCATGTTAGTGAGCATCAGGAAGAGTACTGTAGAGAGAAACAAGTTGTCTCTGAGGAGGATGATCTGAGGCAAATGTTGCAGACCATCATTGATCGCCTACCTCCTATTCATGACCATGATAGAGCACCTCGGGCCGGACCTAAGCATAGACCTAAGAGGATGAACTCTCGTCAAGCTCGTAATGCATGGCGTAATAAGCGTCACCATCGTTACCAGCCATATCTGGGTAATCAAGGTGTAGGTGGCAATAGGAAACCTCCTTCTAGGGGTAATCAGTGGCAGGAAGGTACTTATCCTCTAGCACAGTGTGGTGGCGATGGTTCCAATGCTAGGAACTATCACAAGGTTCATCGCAACAAGCCCAACTAGTATGATTGACCGTCTCAAAGTGTTCAGCCTTATCCTAGTGGGGGTAGTTTCTTCAAGTCTAGTGCACCTAAAGTTCAGAGGAGCTTCGAGGGAGAGTGTTTCATATGTGGACAACATGGACACAAGGTGTCTCATTGTCCTCAAAGGAAACCTCAACCGTTGGATTAGAGACCCGCAGCTTCAGAACCTACGGTTGGTGATATGGATAGATCCCAAAGAGTGTTCTCAGTGGAGACATATCCTCCTGCAGGGGAAAGGTTCCCATTGGACCCACACAACGAGACCCTTAGTTTTATCATTCATGTACGCTTCCAGGAGTAAGCTTAAGTCTAGGGGGGGTGGATGTAGTGCCTACCCCTAGTTCACGTTTTGTTTTAATTGCCAAACTCTTTTAGGCTAGTTTTATACTTGATGTTTAGTAGCATTACTTTCAGATTATCAGATGTTGTTTTACACTCAATTTATTATATGATGAGATTACTTGGTACTCTATATTTCATGCATGTATGATGATTATTCAATGTTTTCAATTAGCGCTGATGATTAGTTAGATGGTTTATTATCACATGTGCTTTCTTATGGATACTTACCCCATACTGCATGTGTATGGTGTGTGTGTTTGTTTTCTTTATGTATGGTTTTTCTGATATGGTTAAGGAAGGGAGTCGTAGTCACCTACTAGTCGAGATCTACACAATGCACCACTTTCTACCATTGTCTGTTTAGCTTAGAATATTGTGTCTGTACATGCGTGGATTTTATGCAGGTTGCAGGTATCGGGTATCGACTTCCCTAAATTGCCAGGATGAGCGTACCCTATCGCAATATCTCAATGGTAAGAGAGGGGAGATAAACTCTTAAGTCCAATTCCTAAACCCTTTAGCCAATTGTCCTAATTGATAATTAGGGCAAGTATCTGAGTTAAGTACCCTCCGAATGTATCAAATGATGTTATTTCATGATTATAACCCTTTTGTTTGATTTAGTATGTATTTTTCTATGATGGGTTTTCGTAAGTTGCTTTATGAGTCCTTGATGTATTTTCTATTAATTAAATTTTATTAAAAGGATTAATTAATGATTTAATTTAATAGAAAATTAATATGATATTTTAATATTTAATTATATTTCATTAATTGAGAAATTAATTAAATAAAGATAATTAAATTTGGAGATAAAAGTTTAAGGATAATAATATTCATTTAATTTAATAATAATATATTTAGAGTTCATTTTTAAATAAATGCTAAATATTATTGTTATTTAAGTTAATTAAATATTTTATCAATTAAAGTTTCTAAAATAAAGTAAAAAGTGAAAATATATTAATTATTAAAAGTTGTAAGATGGCATGATGCGAGCATGTGTTGAAAATAAAGAAATTAATTAAAAAGATAAAATAAGAGGAAATTATAATGTTATTTTAATTTCATAAAGTGCACATGGGTTTAAAAGTAATAAAGATTAAAAATAGAAGTCAAGTGGAAAAATTAAATAAAGTTATTTAATGATTCATTTATATGCATTAAAAAGATAAAGCAAAGATTAATAAAAGATAATTTTGAGTTAACTCAGTTGAGCAAAGAGTCCTCTCGGGCGAATGCACAATTAGTGCCCTGATTTGAGGAGAAAACTCTTTATCACAACTTTGGGGGTTCATTTTTGGGGGACACACAAATTTGGAAAGGGAATTTGGGAAAGAATTTCGAAGACAGGAATTTTGGGAGACGAATTTTGGAAGTGAATTTTCAGAAGGACAATTCTAGGAAAGATTTTTAGAGGAAAGTTATTGAAGGGGAGCAAATTCTCTCACGGTTTTTTTTTGGAATTTCGTATTAGCATCAGGATCAGGTAGGGTCTTGTAATTTTCACCACTAAATGATTTATGAAATTTAATATGTTATGGCTACTTCGTGCTTGTAAGAAAATTAATTTCTCAAATTTTGTTACATGAATCTTGTTGCCCTTCGTTCTCCATCTTTTGGCAACTCGATTTCATCTATAAACCTAAATTTTAAAAAAAACTATTTAGGAAAAATCTCGTCTTGTAGATTCAAGAAAGTAGGATTTAAATTGGGAGGGTTCGAATTTAAAGATGAAATTCTAAATTTAAAAAAACTAAAAATAAAAATAAATAAAATTGGATGGTTGGTAGTATTTTCTCTATTAAAGTTTAGAGAAAAATAATTTCAAAAATATATATTAAAAATATATATATTATTAAATTGTTTGATAATTTTATTTACATATTTATAATAAAATAAAATAAAATTTATTTTAAAAGAAAATTATTTTAAATTACTATAATAACAAAGTTTCTTATTATTATAAAAGTAAATTATATTTCACAAGAAATAGAGTAACAAATCATAACATATAGCAAGTTTTATTAAAATTAATTAAAAATAAATAATAATAAAAAATATACTTACCCACTTCCTACCTATTGGCCCGCGTGTCGCAGTAGGTACTGCTGCGGCAGCAGTACTTCTGTGACAGCAGGTACTGCTGATGTAGCAATACCCTGTGTAGCAGTCACTGCACTGCAATTAAGCCATAGGTAGCGATTATTAAATTGCTTTGTTAGTTTTGTTTTATAAAAACAAATCTTAAACATATGATGCCGAGCCATATTTTATTGGCATTCGATTTTTATTAAACTGAAAGTAGTTTTTTTTATAATAAGTTTTAAATTAATTTCATATTAATGTTATTGATAGATTTAAATGTTAAATTTTATTAATATTTATATAATGATTATAAATGTAATTTTATTTAAATAACATTAGGTAATTTTTAATTAAGAATGATGTATAATAATAATAATAAATTAATTAATTAATTAATTAAAAAAATTTAAAAAAATAAAATAAAATAAAAATAAAAATGGCTTTTAATCTTGAGAGTAATCTTATAATTATAAATAAATAATTGGGTTTAAGCATAAGGGTAATAATGAGAAACTTCTCTACTAGAAACGTACATTGAAACATGAATTGAACTTTAACTTAAACCCTTGTTTATTTTCTGAAAATGTATCCAACTATGAACTGTCTTGTACTGTTATGTTTTCTTTATGCTATTATGGTTGGGGTTTTGGAGTTGATTAGGTTGACCAGTTTAGGTTGTTACCAGAGGCTTGGGGATTATGCGATTGTTGTATTATGATGATTTGTTCTTGATCTTTTAAACCCAACCATGGCAATGTGATGGAGTGCTCTATGATGGATGTTTTACTATTTTTTATTGCTTTTCAATTTCCTTGTGTGAAGCTGAAGTGTATGTATATAAGATACCTGACTTAACCATTTTTGAGTTTCGGTTAGTTATATTTGATAACCATTTTTGAGTCTTGATTAGTTATATTTGATAACCATTTTTGAGTCATCGATCAGTTATACTTGGATTGGTTTCAGTCGCTTGAGAGGACTGAAGTGTTTGTTATGTTCTTGATGATGTCATGTGTTGACTTGACCATTTTGGAGTCTTTGATCAGTATTGTGATTTATCATTGATGCCTTTAGTTGCTGATAGAGAACTGTTGTGATCATATGATTATTAGTTGATTCTTACCTGTTGTTCATGAAGAACTGATGTAAATTTTGTGGCTTATCTTTTATGATGTTTTTCAGTCGCTTGTATAGGACTGAGGTGATTTTATTATGATTCTTTAATTCATGATTTCATGAGCCTAGGGTAGGTTATCTATGTGTAGTGTCAGGAAGTGGCTTGCAATGGGGATCGGGGCCGTAAGAGGCTGCCTGGAGTAACCCATTGTAAGTTGTTTTAACAAGTGAAAACAACTCACATAAATATTGACTTAAATGAACCTAATAAGATAATTGTATGTTCTCTCCCATACCTTGAGTGCTAGTACAGGCTAGGATGGGGTAGAGAGAACGCTTGGTTAGGACCTTGTATTCCGCAGTATGCCTCGTCAGTACGAGAGGATACCAGTGGCTGCAGGGATCACTAGGGACCCGAGATTCCTAAGGGATTGCTCGAGTAACTTCTACGTCACTTTTGCGATGACACTTTCCTACTTGCATAGCAGGTTTCCTATGTGTCTTTGTGGTGCCTCTGGGTCTAGATGTCTATCTATGTTGGAACCTTTGCGTTAGTGTACTTTTAGGATTTCCTAGACTTAGAGAGTACTTGTGTTTTGTGTTTTGATACCTTGTTTGAGACTTGAGACTATCTCCTCAGCGTGGTGGGAGTGGACCATTTAGGTTCCACGCGGTTGGGTGGTAGTGCTTTTTACTCTTACCATTGAGATCCGTCTGTGGTCACCGTGGCTAGAGCTTTCTTGGTTGGCATTTACCTTCACTATGTTCTTGGATTATTATGATGGATGGTTAGATTTTATGATAGATGTTTTATCATTATGGATGTATGGATGTATCAGGTATGTTATTAGTTTCATTTATTTTACTGTAATTTGTATCATGGATTTGAGGATGATGTATTTTATCTTTAGATATGTATATTCTTTTAAGCCTTTCATACCCTGTGACATGTATAGTGGATGATTGAGCATTTTGAATTAAATTGCCAAGAGGCATTTGGAACAAATGTATATTATGGACATTGAACTTTCTTATTTTTTTTTCATGTGGATGTGGTAGTTGTTAGACTTAGAATTAATTAAATTTAAATGTGACTCAACGTCTTGGGATCCTTAAGGAATGTAACTTGTGATGTATGTTTGTTGATGATTACATGTTATTGCTTCCGCTACTATGTGTTTGATGTGTATGATATACATTCTTACTTTGAAAAAAAAAAAATGTTTAGCAAACTTAGTGAAACTCTAAGTTAATTCTTTTGGATCCATTGGCGGGGCATTACATGTTCCCCAATAGCATTATCCTTCCATTATTAAGAATTACATTCTAAGAATAACTTAAAGATAAATATTTACTCATTAAATCATTTGTCTCTTAATAAAATCATTCACTTTATTTTACTGATATTATTAGTTGAATAACTCTTCCTTAATGTTACTTCAACTTTCAACGTAATCAAAGAATCATTATTCGTTTGTAAAAGAACTAATTACTAGTCTTCGAATAAGAAGAACATAACTTTATTAAAATGATCAATTAAATCAATAGGTACAACATCCATGACCTATTAACATTCTAATAGTTTCCAATTCAATATTACTAAGTCTCACCATTAAAACATCTAAGGTTATTAATCAAGTCATGAGAGTACGACTTATCAACTTCGATGTAAATACTTCACAACTTTGCTAGAGGAATCGATATTAGCATATCAATTAAAATTATGTTACATAACTTGATCATTAATTAAATCTAATTAACTCTAATTAATTTAATTAATAATTACATATCCAAGGCAACGTTCCAATTAATATAAGTTGACTAATAACTAACTATAATTTTGTAATTCAAAAGTCAACTATAATTCATTACACAAATAATCATAATCATTGTTCAATAATAATAACTTGTTAATATTTAATAACAAGCTATATTGGGAATCTATAATGACCACATTCATCATTCTTTTCAAATAAGACTCTATCGCACAACTTAATTATTAATATCATAGTTATAATATCAGCTCAATGAATATCAATACTTCAAATCCCAAAACTAATATCTTTTACAAAATTTTAATCATTAATTAATCTCCACTAGATTAACTCTAATCAAATTTATTGATAAGTATTTAAGCCATTATTTATTAATAGTTTGTTCGACCCAACAAACATTAATAAATAATAAACTCATCAAACTATATTTCCATAAACCTCATTAGTTAATATTTAACTAAACCAAACACCATTAGTTATATCAATAAGTTATTTATTAATACATAACGTATTAATCAATGCAATAATAATTCAAATTATAACAATGTGATAACCATGACAATGACCCTATGTCAAATTAAATCCAATATCATTTAAGTCTTCTTAATGATAATCATTAAACGTCTATATAAATTACAATAATTTTCAAACTTAAGGTATCAACTTCTTTATTAATTAATCTTAATTGATTCACATATAATTTGCCAAACCAAATAATAATAATAACTCAATTAAAAAATTTGACTAAATATTACCATAATCTGAATCACTTAATTGAATTATTCATAATAGTAACTCATTAATGTCAGTCATTATTAACTAATAAAATAACAATAATTTTATTAATTAAAAATTGACTAAACATCATCACACTAATGTTAAGTTAACAATTGATAAAGCATGTTTAACAAATATTTATTAAATCATATAAGGCTAAAACCTTATTATAACATTAAAATTGTTTATCATATATATATATAATACATTGACATCTTAATAAATTACTAATTGTCAATGAGGGAGCGAATTGAAACTATAATAAACATATATTATAGTTTAAACCAAAATAATAATAAAAACATTTTAAGAGATTCATTATCGCTAGGCATTTAAAAGTCTTTATGCAATTTTAAATCTCTAGCCATGTTATGAAGGCCGTGCGGTAGATGATAGTCCGCCGCGAGTACCTTGTGGTACGCAGGTACCCTGCTGGCACAATAAAAAAATGTGGGGCCAATGCTTTGATCATCGAGTGATTAAACATCGTTGAACGGATATATGAAATGTTGTGCGATCTGCGGGTCGCAGGTACCCTGCAGACATGCGGGTACACTGCAACCCATGCACGTACACTGCCGGTTAGGATGGGGGTGTGGTAATTTAAGCCGACCCCCAACAATGTTTGAACAAATATATATATTTTTATACGTTTTCAACAAATGTTTAACACACGTGATTTAAAATGTTTTTCAACTTTGATTTATAATGTATTTACATATATATATATACATATATATATATATATATATATATATGTATATATATATGTTTATATATATACATATATATACATACATATATATATATATATGTGTGTATATATATATATATATATATATATATATACCTATACATACATACATACATACATACATACATACATACATACATATATATATCCAGTTTGCCATCCATCATTACTGCAACATATATGCAGTTATTATATATTTAAAAAAAGAACACATATATAACTTTCAAACAAGAAGGGCTTTCAAATATCTTAAATTAAGAATTTTTCTTTTAAAATAATTGTTTTCTAGACATATCCTTAAATCCATCTAACAGGTTAACTATAAATTTTGAAATCATCTTTCTCAATTTGATTCAAATTCGAACCCAAACCCGATTCAGATCTAATTTCTCCCTTAATTGGATCTAGGGTTTTCTAATTTTTTCTCCTCAACCAAATAGGATATCTAAATTCCAATTTTTAAATTATAGATTCAAACACAGAGAGTATTCAGACACATAGACATGATGAAGACAAGAAGAGAAATAGTGCAAAGAGAGTATGTGATTATCACAAGTGCACTTAGACACTGATGCTAAATTTGCCATGCCTCAGAAGTCCATAGAAAATCCCTTTCTTCTTCAACATTCGCAAATTCCTCCCTGATCCAAGCCAACTGAAATTCCCACGTGACAAGAAGTGCTTGAAGAAGCATAAGAACATGTAGAAACATATATGAGCATATGAACTTCTCCAATGCATGTAAGCTTTGAAGCTTCCATTTTAAGCTTGTAGCTTGTAGCTTCCATTCAGCTTTCATTTTAAGCTTGTCTAAACACACTAAGAGAGCCTCTATTTAAAGGCCTCTAAGATGCATCTAGACTGTCTCTATAAACAACTAGAAGATAAGCATGAAAACCAAGCATGAGTCTTCTCCAACATTCTAGATGAGTCTTAAGGTTGTAGACACCATGTGCTCAAATAAAATGCTAACTTCTGAGTGTAGACAACTTGTGCATTCTTAGAGTGCAAACTCTTGTGTTGTCTACATGACAACTTTCGAGAATTTGCCAACTCTTGTGTGAGCAAATATTAAAAATAATGCACAATAATTAATTTAATATTTACTTTACTCTTTCAAATTTAATTTATTTATTTATTAAATCTCATGCACAAAACTTTAATAATTTCCCTTTTCAATCTTAAAATATTATTATTTTAAGCACATGAAATCTAGAATCTTTTAATAATTTAAATATATTTTTCACTTTTAAATTTCATTTTCCAAAACTTAATTGCTAAAATACTTATTAGCTTTAATAATAATTTTATTTAATCATTTTTTTAAAAATGAACTCCAAATATATTATTATTAAAAGAAATGTTGTCACATTCAAAATTTTAAAATTATAACTTTTATCCTCAAATTTAATTATCTTATTTAATTAATTTCTCAATTAATTAAATAAACTAAATATTAAAATATCATATTAATGTTTCATTAAATTAAACCATTAATTAAATCTTTTAAGTAGGCTTAATTAATAGAAAATACATCAAAGACTCACAAGGTAAAAATATGAAAACCAATCATGGTCAAAATACATACAAAATCAAACCAAGGGGTTTATATCACGAATTACATCATCTAATTAATTAAAGCTTATTTAATAAAATAGAAAAAGTAATTATGAGAGCATATCTCATTTTATTAAATTAACTATCTCAACAAAATCTCTCTTCAGTTCAAAAAGGGAAATTTTCAGTTCACTATTGATTAAAAATGAGTTAAATCAGTTAATTCCTTTCTCTACTCGAATTGAATCAGTTAACTCCTTATTTTACTCAAATTAAATCTGTTAACTCCCTTTAATTTGGAAATCTCCCTTTATGACTGAACTTCACCTTTAATCCTGACCGTCGATTGAAATCGATCTCAACCATTGATGAATTTCAAGAAAGTCTATTTAAGAGACCCTCATCTCTTCATTTTGAAAGGTTGAATGAGAATTTGCATCGAATTGTTGTTGGAATTCATACTCACATTTGCTCTTATTCACATACGCAAAGATCAAGTTTGACCAAAAGTTGACCAGATTTAACCACGGTTGACCTCAGCTCACTAGTTTTGAAAAGAATTTTGAAATAATTAAACAAACTTATTTAATTAAATGGAGTACTTACTTCTAATTAATTAAACAAAGTTATTTAATTAAATGAGAAGCCATTCCTAATTAATTAAATGAAGTTATTTAATTAAATAAGAAAAGTGACTCTAATTAATTAAAGATTATTTAATTAAATAGAAAAAGTAATTATGAGAGCATATCTCATTTTATTAAATTAAATATCTCAACAAAATCTCTCTTCAGTTCAAAAAGGGAAATTTTCAGTTCACTATTAATAAAAAATGAGTTAAATCAGTTAACTCATTTTTCTACTCGAATTGAATTAGTTAACTCCTTATTTTACTCAAATTAAATTTGTTAACTCCCTTTAATTTGGAAATCTCCCTTTATGACTGAACTTCAACTTTAATCCTGACCGTTGATTGAAATCCATCTCAACCGTTTATGAATTCTAGGAGAGTCTATTTAAGAGACCCTCATCTCTTCATTTTGAAAGGTTGAATGAGAATTTGCATCGAATTGTTTTTAGAATTCATACTCACATTTGCTCATATTCACATACGCAAAGATCAAGTTTGACCAAAAGTTGACCAGATTTCACCATGGTTGACTTGAGTTGACTAGTTTCGAAAAGAATTTTGAAATAATTAAATGAAATTATTTAATTAAATGGAGTACTTACTTCTAATTAATTAAACCAAGTTATTTAATTAAATGAGAAGCCATTCCTAATTAATTAAATGAAGTTATTTAATTAAATAATAAAAGTGTCTCTAATTAATTAAATATTATTTAATTAAATAGAAAAATTAATTATGAGAGCATATATCATTTTATTAAATTAAATATCTCAACAAAATTTCTCTTCAATTCAAAAAGGGAAATTTCTAGTTCACTATTGATAAAAAATGAGTTAAATCAGTTAACTCCTTTTTCTACTTGAATTGAATCAGTTAACTCCTTATTTTACTCAAATTAAATCTGTTAACTCCCTTTAATTTGGAAATCTGACTTTCTGACTGAACTTCACCTTTAATCCTGACCGTTGATTGAAATCGATCTCAACCGTTGATGAATTCTAGGAAAGTCTATTTAAGAGACCCTCATCTCTTCATTTTGAAAGGTTGAATGAGAATTTGCATCGAATTGTTGCTGGAATTCATACTCGAATTTGTTCATATTCACATATGCAAAGATCAAGTTTGACCAAAAGTTGACCAGATTTAACCACGGTTGACTTGACTTGACTAGTTTCGAAAAGAGTTTTGAAATAATTAAAGGAAATTATTTAATTAAATGGAATACTTACTTCTAATTAATTAAATAAAGTGATTTAATTAAATGAGAAGCCATTCCTAATTAATTAAATGAAGTTATTTAATTAAATAAGTAAAGTGTCTCTGATTAATTAAAGATTATTTGATTAAATAGAAAAAGTAATTATCAGAACATATCTAATTTTATTAAACTAAATATCTCAACAAAATCTCACTTCAATTCAAAAAGGGAAATTTCCAATTCACTATTGATCAAAAATGAGTTAAATGAGTTAACTCTTTTTTCTACTCGAATTGAATCAGTTAACTCCTTATTTTAATCAAATAAAATCTATTAACTCCCTTTAATTTGGAAATCTCCCTTTATGATTGAACTTCACCTTTAATCCTAACCGTTGATTGAAATTGATCTCAACCGTTGATGAATTCCAGGAAAGTCTATTTAAGAGACCCTCATCTCTTCATTTTGAAAGGTTGAATGAGAATTTGCATCGAATTGTTGCTAGAATTCATACTCACATTTGCTCATATTCACACACACAAAGCTCATGTTTGACCAAAATTTGACCAGATTTAACCACGATTGACTTGAGTTGACTAGTTTCGAAAAGAATTTTGAAATAATTAAAAGAAATAATTTAATTAAATGGAGTACTTACTTCTAATTAATTAAACAAAGTTATTTAATTAAATGAGAAGCCATTCCTAATTAATTAAATGAAGTTATTTAATTAAATAAGAAAAGTGTCTCCAATTAATTAAAGATTATTTAATTAAATAGAAAAATTAATTATGAGAGCATATCTCATTTTATTAAATTAAATATCTCAACAAAATCTCTCTTCAGTTCAAAAAGGGAAATTTTGAGTTCACTATTTATCAAAAATGAGTTAAATCAGTTGACTCCTTTGTCTACGGAAATTGAATCAATTAACTCCTTATTTTAATCAAATTAAATCTATTAACTCCCTTTAATTTGGAAATCTCCCTTTATGACTAAACTTCACCTTTAATCCTGACCCTTGATTGAAATCGATCTAAACTATTGATTAATTTCAAGAAAGTCTATTTAAGAGACCCTCATCTCTTCATTTTGAAAGGTTGAATGAGAATTTGCATCGAATTGTTGCTAGAATTTATACTCACATTTGCTCATATTCACATACGCAAAGATCAAGTTTGACCAAAACTTGACCAGATTTAACCACGGTTGACTTGAGTTGACTAGTTTTGAAAAGAATTTTGAAAGAATTAAATAAAATTATTTAATTCAATGGAGTACTTACTTCTAATTAATTAAACAAAGTTATTTAATTAAATGAGAAGCCATTCTTAATTAATTAAATGAAGTTATTTAATTAAATAAGAAAAGTGTCTCTAATTAATTAAAGATTATTTAATTAAATAGAAAAAGTAATTATGAGAGCATATCTCATTTTATTAAATTAAATATCTCAACAAAATCTATCTTCAGTTCAAAAAGGGAAATTTCCAGTTCACTATTAATCAAAAATGAGTTAAATCAGTTAGCTCCATTTTCTACTCGAGTTGAATCAGTTAACTCCTTATTTTACTCAAATTAAATCTGTTAACTCCCTTTAATTTGAAAATCTCCCTTTATGACTGAACTTCACCTTTAATCCTAACCATTGATTGAAATTGATCTTAACTGTTGATGAATTCTAAGAAAGTCTATTTAAGAGACTTTCATCTCTACATTTTGAAAGGTTGAATTAGAATTTGCATCGAATTGTTGCTGGAATTCATACTCACATTTGCTCATATTCACATACGCAAAGATCCAGTTTGACCAAAAGTTAACCACATTTAACCACAGTTGGCTTGAGTTGTCTAGTTTTGAAAAGAATTTTGAAATAATTAAATGAAATTATTTAATTAAATGGAGTACTTACTTCTAATTAATTAAACAAATTTATTTAATTAAATGAGAAGCCATTCCTAATTAATTAAATGAAGTTATTTAAGTTAATAAGAAAAGTGACTCTAATTAATTAAAGATTATTTAATTAAATAGAAAAAGTAATTATGAGAGCATTTCTCATTTTATTAAATTAAATATCTCAACAAAATCTCTCTTCAGTTCAAAAAGGGAAATTTCCAGTTCAGTATTGATCAAAAATGAGTTAAATGAGTTAACTCCTTTTTCTACTCAAATTGAATCAATTAACTCCTTGTTTTACTCAAATTAAATCTGTTAACTCCCTTTAATTTGGAAATCTCCCTTTATTACTGAAATTCACCTTTAATCCTAACCGTTGATTGAAATCGATCTCAACCGTTGATGAGTTTCAGGAAAGTCTATTTAAGAGACCATCATCTCTTCATTTTGAAAGGTTGAATGAGAATTTGCATCGAATTGTTGCTGGAATTCATACTCACATTTTCTCATATTGACATAAGCAAAGATCAAGTTTGACCAAAAGTTGACCAGATTTAACCACAATTGACTTGAGTTGACTAGTTTCAAATTTTTTTTTGAAATAATTAAACGAAATTATTTAATTAAATGGAGTACTTACTTCTAATTAATTAGACAAATTTATTTAATTAAATGAGAAGCCATTCCTAATTAATTAAATGAAGTTATTTAATTAAATAAGAAAAGTGTCTCTAATTAATTAAAGATTATTTAATTAAATAAAAAAGTAATTATGAGATAATATCTCATTTTATTAAATTAAATATTTCAACAAAATCACTCTTCAGTTCAAAAAGGGAAATTTCCAATTCACTATTGATAAAAAATGAGTTAAATCAGTTAATTTTTTTTTTTACTCAAATTGAATGAGTTAACTCCTTATTTTACTCAAATTAAATTTGTTAACTCCGTTTAATTTGAAAATCTCCCTTTATGACTGAACTTCACTTTTAATCCTAACCGTTGATTGAAATCGATCTCAACCATTGATGAATTATGGAAAGTCTATTTAAGAGACCCTCATCTCTTCATTTTGAAAGGTTGAATGAGAATTTGCATCGAATTATTGTTGGAATTCATACTCACATTTGCTCATATTCACATACGCAAAGATCAAGTTTGACCAAAAGTTGACCAGATTTAACCACGGTTGACTTGAGTTGACTAGTTTCAAAAAGAATTTTGAAATAATTAAACAAAATTATTTAATTAAATGGAGTACTTACTTCTAATTAATTAAAAAAAGTTATTTAATTAAATAAGAAGCCATTCCTAATTAATTAAATGAAGTTATTTAATTAAATAAGAAAAGTGTATTTAATTAATTAAAGATTATTTAACTAAATAGAAAAAGTAATTATGAGAGCATATCTCATTTTATTAAATTAAATATCTCAACAAAATCTCTCTTCGGTTCAAAAAGGGAAATTTCCTGCTCACTATTGATAAAAAATGAGTTAAATCAGTTAACTCTTTTTTCTACTCAAATTGAATCAGTTAAATCCTTATTTTACTCAAATTAAATATGTTAACTCCCTTTAATTTGGAAATCTCCCTTTATGATTATACTTCACCTTTAATCTTGACTATTGATTGAAATCGATCTCAACAGTTGATGAATTCCAGAAAAGTCTATTTAAGAGACCCTCATCTCTTCATTTTGAAAGGTTCAATGAGAATTTGCATCAAATTGTTGCTGGAATTCATACTCACATTTTCTCATATTCACATACGCAAAGATCAAGTTTGACCAAAAGTTGACCAGATTTAACCACGGTTGACTTGAGTTGACTAGTTTTAAAAAGAATTTTGAAATAATTAAATGAAATTATTTAATTAAATGGAGTACTTACTTCTAATTAATTAAACAAAGTTATTTAATTAAATGAGAAGCCATTACTAATTAATTAAATGAAGTTATTTAATTAAATAAGAAAAGTGCCTCTAATTACTTAAAGATTATTTAATTAAATAGAAAGAGTAATTATGAGAGCATATCTCATTTTATTAAATTAAATATCTCAACAAAATCTCTTTTCAGTTCAAAAAGGGAAATTTCCAATTCACTATTGATCAAAAATGAATTAAATCAGTTAACTCCTTCTTCTACTCAAATTGAATCAGTTAACTCCTTATTTTACTCAAATTAAATCTGTTAACTCCCTTTAGTTTGATAAGCTCCCTTTATGAATGAACGTCACCTTTAATCCTAACCGTTGATTGAAATCGATCTCAACCGTTGATGAATTTCAGAAAAGTCTATTTAAGAGACCCTCATCTCTTCATTTTGAAAGGTTGAATGAGAATTTGCATTGAATTGTTACTGGAATTTGTCATGCCCAAACTACGAGGGAAAAAACACACAAATTTTTTTGAATAATGATTAATAATTAAACATGCTCTAAGTTTGAAATGATTGAGATAGAAGTTTTAGTACAGGTTCTCTACATTACATCTTAAGTTTATAACATAAGGATGATTACATCGTTAACGTTTTGAAACTTTCGTTATAAAGTTAATATCGACAAAAGTTATGCTATTACATTAACTTACAACAATATGAGAAAATTATTTAAATATCAATGTAAATGTATCCGAGTTTAAATTAATTGAAAGTATCTAATCAAAATTTACTATAAATCTCTTAGACATTCATCGATTGAAAATCTAAATCGATATAGGAAAGTCAGTTGAAGAAAATAATTAACTAAAATTAAAACTGTATTTACAACAAAATTATATTACAATAAATATTTTAAAAAAATACTTACAAATTTAAAATCTGAACTATATTCCATTTAATTTTAAATTAACACTGAACTAACCTAATTTAAAACAAAGACTTTAAAAAATAACACAATATTCTAACATGAACTTCTAACTAATTTTGACTTCTAAATAGAACTATTCTAATCATATCAATTACATAGTTGATCCATATTAATTAATTAATGTCACTTACAAATAATCACCTTGTAATAAGCTAAATCAAACCTTACTACAATCCAAAAGACACTACTACATATTCTAATACTAACTCTACATTGAAAATATTCACAACTCAAACATTATATTAACTAAATCCCTATACTAAACTAAAACTAATCCTAACACAACTACTAAAACAAATTTAAATCCAACTAAAAAAAACTTAACCAAAAATAAATAAATAAACACTTAATACAAGACTAACCTACCTACAAACCTACTAACCCTACCATTCCTACTCTACCAACCCTCCCTTTGGTCACGTCAACCCCCCCCCCCCCCCCCCCCCCCCATGACATGCGCTTCTCCCAAGCGCTTAAACCTCCACACTGCACAAGGTTACTGAACCTACGTCAGTAATATTTCCCCCTCTTCATTCGACTTGCCTTGGGTGGAAACCAAGGTAGCCACCAAAGGAGAACAACTTGTTTAAAACTTTAACAATTTTTAAACACAAAACCACAATTACCAAGGTCAGTGAGAGTTAAGGGAGGGTAGGCAGGTGACGTTACCCAACGACCTTGCACGTAAAACTTTGTTAAAACAACTTTTAAATAATAGCATAATGAGAAATGATGCCCAAGGAAAATGGTAAACATAGAGGTCATAAAGTTTATAGGTAAGAGTATAAGATATGAAGATAGTCTTCTAGGATAAGCATTAAATTTCCTATAACTAAATTAGATATTATTCACATTAGAAATATATATAAATATATTTTTATATAGAAAACAAAAGGAATATTCTCTGTCTCAATAAGAGAATAAATTATTTCTCTCATACAATTTCCAACATCCTGTAGGTGGGTGTTTTTTTGGAAATTTTCTTGTTCACTCTTTTTTTTTGCATATGAATTTTCTCTTAGGGATGGTATGTAAAGTTAATTTAATCTTCTTTAAGTAGGATCAAAAAAATTGAAAAGCTAACATATTGCTAATATTATCCCAAAGTTTTAATTCCTAAGGTTTCTTATGGCTTACAAAACTAATAGTGCATCTCTTAAATCTATTAGATGATTAAGGTAGAATTCAATACAATTTTCTATGACATCTAAAATAGATTAAACCAAGGACTAAATTCGTCATTCCATTTACACCTGAACTCATGTAGGAGCATTCACAGATCATACTTTGAGTAATGTCCTTTCATCATTTATACAAGGGAGTAGAATTGAATGGATTTAAACATGAAGTTAATGATCGTGTCACAACAGTGCATGAATAAATTGATTTCCTAAAAAAACTTGAATTAAATTATATCAACCATATCCATTATTTTCTTTTTCTTAACACAATTTTCATTTTAAACAAATAAGGAAACTTGAAAATTTTCTCAATTAAACCATCATCAAAACACCTTATTCCTGATGTGCATCCATCTATTTTTAAATTATGATTAAATCACAAGATAAACAATTTTACTCAAACACCAATTTTATTGGTAAACCTGATTCAAAGGCTCAATCGGGAAAGAACCAGGAAGAAAACCTGGCATCATTGCCATTACAACACAGTTTTGAGATACAACTAACATAGGATTTCAATCCTGAATTACATCACTTAAATCAAATCTCCTTCATGGCCCTCATCAAGGGTTCCATATCCAATTCTGCAACACATTACTAGAACCATGGAGGGAAAAAAATCTAATCAGGTGACAACCAAGCATAATGAAGAGACAATCAACATACAAACTCATACATGGTTTACACAATAGGATTCGCAATGAATAAAAACTAGGGAAAAGTGGATTCTTCCAACCAGGAGAAGTCAAGCACAACACCAAACAAATGCCCAATCAAGGCTATATACCAAGAACTTCCGTTCTTCCATTTCAACATACTAGAATCATACAAGGTTTATGCTAACAGGTAGGGGCCCATAACACGCTACCCTTTCTCCCTCTTCTCATCCTGAGAAGAGACTCTACACTGGATGGAGTCTGACTAAAAAGACATTTCCCAAAATTTGTCACTTCTGCCATTTCCAAGAGTGAGTAATACCAAAACACCCATGCAAGAAAAATCTCAAAATTGCAACATAAACATGTAAGGAAAACATCCAAAAAAATAACATGGTTTTCAAATCTTTTCAACATACCCACAACCATACAAACATTCAAACAACAACAAGGTAGCATAAGCATGAAACAATAATGAAATCTGAACAAGGGACATGAGAATTCCAACCTTCAAAAAGAGGTAATGGCAATGAACAAGTTTGAGTAGAGTTTCCTTCTCCTTGCTTCAACCTTCAAGAACTCCTCTCTAAATGTAGAGATTGGGTAACAACCTCCACAAGTCCAAGAAGGGCCTCTAAATAAGCCCCCAACTCAACCACCCAAAAGGAGCAATAACTACTTCCACCCACTAGCAATTCTAGAAACTCCTAACTCTACCCTCACTATGGTTAGACACAAAAAGGAGGTGGGGTAAGACAACTCATGATAACCACAAGCAATTTTCGTACAAAGCAACTTTTTGAGTGATCTCCAAAGTCAACAAAAGGGGCTTAGGGCTTGGAAAAGACCACTAATCCATACCCATACCCCTTGGGTATAATTATTCCATGATTTAAAGCCTTAGAAAAGGGTTTAGAGCCAAACAAAAGCTAGTAAATAAATTAAGACCAACTAACAATCCTAACAATGCAGATTAAGCACTAATTCGGATTAGAGATGACTAAACTCGATTAACAATCAAATTAGCAAACTGACACTCACTTAAACTGACACTCTGTTAACTCCCTTTAATTTGGAAATCTTGCTTTATGACTGAACTTCACCTTTAATCATGACCGTTGATGAATTCCAGGAAAGTCTATTTAAGAGACCCTCATCTCTTCATTTCGAAAGGTTGAATGAGAATTTGCATCAAATTGTTGCTGGAATTCATACTCACATTTGCTCATATTCACATACGCAGAGATCAAGTTTGACCAAAAGTTGACCAGATTTAACCACGGTTGACTTGAGTAGACTAGTTTCGAAAAGAATTTTAAAATAATTAAACAAAACTATTTAATTAAATAGAGTACTTACTTCTAATTAATTAAACAAAGTTATTTAATTAAATGAGAAGCCATTCCTAATTAATTAAACGAAATTATTTAATTAAATAAGAAAAGTGTCTCTAATTAATTAAAGATTATTTAATTAAATAGAAAAAGTAATTATGAGAGCATATCTCATTTTATTAAATTAAATATCTCAACAAAATCTCTCTTTAGTTCAAAAAGGGAAATTTCCAGTTCACTATTGATAAAAAATGAGTTAAATCAGTTAACTCCTTTTTCTACTCAAATTGAATCAGTTAACTCCTTATTTTACTCAAATTAAATCTATTAACTCCTTTTGATTTGGAAATCTCCCTTTATGACTGAACTTCACCTTTAATCCTGACCATTGATTGAAATCGATCTCAACCGTTGATGAATTCCAGGAAAGTCTATTTAAGAGACCCTCAACTCTTCATTTTAAAAGGTTGAATGAGAATTTGAAACGAATTGTTTTTGGAATTCATAATCACATTTGCTCATATTCACATACGCAGAGATCAAGTTTGAACAAAAGTTGACCAGATTTAACTACGGTTGAGTTGAGTTGACTAGTTTCGAAAAGAATTTTAAAATAATTAAACAAAATTATTTAATTAAATGGAGTACTTACTTCTAATTAATTAAACAAAGTTATTTAATTAAATGAGAAGCCATTCCTAATTAATGAAATGAAATTATTTAATTAAATAAGAAAAGTGTCTCTAGTTAATTAAAGATTATTTAATTAAATAGAAAAAGTAATTATGAGAGCATATCTCATTTTATTAAATTAAATATCTCAACAAAATCACTGTTTAGTTCAAAAAGAAAAATTTCAGTTCACTATTGATAAAAAATGAGTTAAATCAGTTAACTCCTTTTTCTACTCAAATTGAATCAGTTAACTCCTTATTTTACTCAAATTTAATTTGTTAACTCCCTTTAATTTGGAAATCTCCCTTTATGACTGAACTTCACCTTTAATCCTGACCGTTGATTGAAATCGATCTCAACCATTGATGAATTCTACATAAAGTGTATTTAAGAGACCCTCATCTCTTCATTTTGAAAGGTTGAATGAGAATTTGCATCAAATTGTGTCTAGAATTCATACTCACATTCACTCATATTCACACACGCAGAGATCATGTTGGACCAAAAGTTGACCAGATTTAACCATGGTTGACTTGAGTTGACTAGTTTCAAAAAGAATTTTGAAATAATTAAAAGAAATTATTTAATTAAATGGAGTACTTACTTCTAATTAATTAAACAAAGTTATTTAATTAAATGAGAAGCCATTCCTAATTAATTAAATGAAGTGATTTAATTAAATAAGAAAAGTGTCTCTAACTAATTAAAGATTATTTAATTAAATAGAAAAAGTAATTATGAGAGCATATCTCATTTTATTAAATTAAATATATCAACAAAATCGCTGTTCAGTTCAAAAAGAAAAATTTCCAGTTCACTATTGATAAAAAATGAGTTAAATCAGTTAACTGCTTATTTTACTCAAATTTAATCTGTTAACTCCCTTTAATTTGGAAATCTCCCTTTATGACTGAATTTCAACTTTAATCCTAACAGTTGATTGAAATCGATCTCAACCGTTTATGAATTCTAAGAGAGTCTATTTAAGAGACCCTCATCTCTTCGTTTTGAAAGGTTGAATGAGAATTTGTATCAAATTGTTGCTGGAATTCATACTCACATTTGCTCATATTCACATAAGTAGAGATCAAGTTTGACCAAAAGTTGACCAGATTTAACCACGATTGATTTGAGTTGACAAGTTTCAAAAAGAATTTTGAAATAATTAAACGAAATTATTTAATTAAATGGAATACTTACTTCTAATTAATTAAACAAAGTTATTTTATTAATTGAGAAGCCATTCCTAATTAGTTAAATGAAGTTATTTAATTAAATAATAAATGTGTCTCTAATTAATTAAAGATTATTTAATTAAATAGAAAAAGTGATTATGAGAGCATATCTAATTTTATTAAATTAAATATCTCAACAAAATCTCTCTTTAGTTCAGAAAGGGAAATTTTCAGTTCACTATTGATAAAAAATGAGTTAAATCAGGTGACTCCTTTTTCTACTCAAATTGAATCAGTTAACTCTTTATTTTACTCAAACTAAATCTATTAACTTCATTTAATTTGGAAATCTCCCTTTATGACTGAACTTCAACTTTAATATTGATCGTTGATTGAAATCAATCTAAACCGTTGATGAATTCTAGGAAAGACTATTTAAGAGACCCTCATCTCTTCATTTTGAAAGGTTGAATGAGAATTTGTATTAAATTGTTGCTGGAATTCATAATCACATTTGCTCATATTCACATAAGCAGAGATCAAGTTTGACCAAAAGTTGACCAGATTTAACCACGATTGACTTGAGTTGACAAGTTTCGAAAAGAATTTTGAAATAATTAAACAAAATTATTTAATTAAATAGAATACTTACTTCTAATTAATTAAACAAAGTTATTTTATTAAATGAGAAGCCATTCCTAATTAGTTAAATGAAGTTATTTAATTAAATAATAAAAGTGTCTCTAATTAATGAAAAATTATTTAATTAAATAGAGAAAGTAATTATGAGAGCATATCTAATTTTATTAAATAAAATAACTCAACAAAATCTCTCTTTAGTTCAGAAAGGGAAATTTTCAGTTCACTATTGATAAAAAATGAGTTAAATGAGTTAACTCCTTTTTTTACTCAAATTGAATCAGTTAACTGTTTATTTTACTCAAATTAAATCTATTAACTCCCTTTAAGTTGGAAATCTCCCTTTATGACTGAACTTCACCTTTAATCCTTATCGTTGATTAAAATCAATCTCAACCGTTGATGAATTCTAGGAAAGACTATTTAAGAGACCCTCATCTCTTCATTTAAAAGGTTGAATGAGAATTTGCATCGAATTGTTACTGGAATTCATACTCACATTTGCTCATATTCACATAGGGAAAGATCAAGTTTGACCAAAAGTTGACCAAATTTAACTACGGTTAACTTGTGTTGAGTAGTTTGGAAATTTTTTTTGAAATAATTAAACAAAATCATTTAATTAAATGGAGTACTTACTTCTAATTAATTAAACAAAGTTATTTAATTAAATGAGAAGCCATTCCTAATTAATTAAATGAAGTTATTTAATTAAATAAGAAAAGTGTCTCTAATTAATTAAAGACTATTTGATTAAATAGAAAAAGTAATTATGAGAGCATATCTCATTTTGTTAAATTAAATATCTCAACAAAATCTCTCTTCAGTTTAAAAAGGGAAATTGTCAGTTCACTATTGATAAAAAATGAGCTAAATCAGTTAACTCCTTTTTTTACTCAAACTGAATCAGTTAACTCCTTATTTTACTCAAATTAAATCTGTTAACTCCCTTTAATTTGAAAATCTTCCTTTATAACTAAACTTCACCTTTAATCCTAACAGTTGATTGAAATCAATCTCAACCGTTGATGAATTCTAATAAAGTCTATTTAAGAGACCGTCATCTCTTCATTTTGAAATGTTGAATGAGAATTTGCATCGAATTGTTGCTCGAATTCATACTCACATTTGCTCATATTCACATACGCAAAGATTGAGTTTGACCAAAAGTTGAGTAGACTTAACCACAATTGACTTGAGTTGACTAGTTTCGAAAACAATTTTGAAATAATTAAATGAAATTATTTAATTAAATGGAGTACTTACTTCTAATTAATTAAACAAAGTTTTTTAATTAAATGAGAAGCCATTCCTAATTAATTAAATGAAGTTATTTAATTAAATAATAACAGTGTCTCTAATTAATTAAAGATTATTTAATTAAACAGAAAAAGTAATTATGAGAGCATATCTCATTTTATTAAATTAAATATCTCAACAAAATCTCTCTTCAGTTCAAAAAGGGAAATTTCCAGTTCACTATTGATTAAAAATGAGTTAAATCAGTTAACTCCTTTTTCTACTCAAATTGAATTAGTTAACTCCTTATTTTACTCAAATTAAATCTGTTAACTCCCTTTAATTTTGAAATCTCCCTTTATGACTGAACTTCACCTTTAATCCTAACCGTTAATTGAAATCAATCTCAACCATTGATGAATTCCAGGAAAGTCTATTTAAGAGACCTTCATCTCTTCATTTTGAAAGGTTGAATGAGAATTTGCATCGAATTGTTGTTGGAATTCATACTCAAATTTGCTCATAGTCACATACGCAGAGATCAAGTTTGACAAAAAGTTGACCAGATTTAACCACGATTTACTTGAGTTGACTAGTTTCGAAAAAAAATTTGAAATAATTAAACAAAATTATTTAATTAAATGGAGTACTTACTTCTAATTAATTGAAAAAAGTTATTTAATTAAATGAGAAGCCATTCCTAATTAATTAAATGAAGTTATTTAATTAAATAAGAAAAGTGTCTCTAATTAAATAAAGATTATTTAATTAAATAGAAAAAGTAATTGTGAGAGCATATCTCATTTTAATAAATTAAATATCTCAACAAAATCTCTCTTCAGTTCAAAAAGGGAAATTTCTAGTTCACTATTGATAAAAAATGAGTTAAATCGGTTAACTCCTTTTTCTACTCAAATTGAATCAGATCACTCCTTATTTTACTCAAATTAAATCTGTTAACTCCCTTTATGACTGAACTTCACCTTTAATCCTAACCGTTGATTGAAATCGATCTCAACTGTTGATGAATTCCAGAAAAGTCTATTTAAGAGACCCTCATCTCTTCATTTTGAAAGGTTGAATGAGAATTTGCATCGAATTGTTGCTGAAATTCATACTCACATTTTCTCATATTCACATACGCAAATATCAAGTTTGAACAAAAGTTGACCAGATTTAACAACGGTTGACTTGAGTTGACTAGTTTCGAAAAGAATTTTGAAATAATTAGACGAAATTATTTAATTAAATGGAGTACTTACTTTGAATTAATTAAACAAAGTTATTTAATTAAATGAGAAGCCATTCCTAATTAATTAAATGAAGTTATTTAATTAAATAAGAAAAGTGTCTCTAATTAATTAAAGATTATTTAATTAAATAGAAAAATTAATTATGAGAGCATATCTCATTTTATTAAATTAAATATCTCAACAAAATCTTTCTTCAGTTCAAAAAGGGAAATTTCTAGTTCACTATTGTTAAAAATTGAGTTAAATCAGATAAGTCTTTTTTCTACTGAAATTGAATCAGTTAACTCCTTATTTTACTCAAATTAAATCTATTAACTCCCTTTAATTTGGAAATCTCACTTTATGACTGAACTTCACCTTTAATCCTGACCGTTGATTGAAATCGATCTCAACCGTTGATGAATTCTACATAAAGTCTATTTAAGAGACCCTCATCTCTTCATTTTGAAAGGTTGAATGAGAATTTGCATCGAATTGTTGCCAAAATTGATACTCACATTCGCTCATATTCACACACGCAGAGATCATGTTTGACCAAAAGTTGACCAGATCTAACCATGGTTCACTTGAGTTGACTAGTTTTGAAAAGAATTTTGAAATAATTAAACAAAATTATTTAATTAAATGGAGTACTTACTTCTAATTAATTAAACACAGTTATTTAATTAAATGAGAAGCCATTCCTAATTAATTAAATGAAGTGATTTAATTAAATAAGAAAAGTGTCTTTAATTAATTAAAGATTATTTAATTAAATGGAAAAAGTAATTTTGAGAGCATATCTCATTTTATTAAATTAAATATATCAACAAAATCGCTGTTCAGTTCAAAAAAAAAAATTTCCAGTTCAGTATTGATAAAAAATGAGTTAAATCAGTTAACTGCTTATTTTACTCAAATTTAATCTATTAACTCCCTTTAATTTGGAAATCTCCCTTTATGACTGAACTTCAACTTTAATTCTGACCGTTGACTGAAATCGATCTCAACCGTTGATGAATTCTAGGAAAGAATATTTAAGAGACCCTCATCTCTTCATTTTGAAAGGTTGAATGAGAATTTGTATCGAATTGTTGCTGAAATTCATACTCACATTTGCTCATATTCACATAAGCAGAGATCAAGTTTGACCAAAAGTTGACCAGATTTAACCACGATTGACTTGAGTTGACAAGTTTCAAAAAGAATTTTGAAATAATTAAACGAAATTATTTAATTAAATGGTATACTTACTTCTAATTAATTAAACAAAGTTATTTTATTAAATGAGAAGCCATTTCTAATTAGTTAAATGAAGTTATTTAATTAAATAATAAAAGTGTCTCTAATTAATTAAAGATTATTTAATTAAATAGATAAAGTAATTATGAGAGCATATCTAACTTTATTAAATTAAATATCTCAACAAAATCTCTCTTTAGTTCAGAAAGGGAAATTTTCAGTTCACTATTGATAAAAAATGAGTTAAATCAGTTAACTCCTTTTTCTACTCAAATTAAATCTGTTAACTCTCTTTAATTTGGAAATATCCCTTTATGACTGAACTTCACCTTTAATCCTGACCGTTGATTGTAATCAATCTCAACCGTTGATGAATTCTAGGAAAGTCTATTTAAGAGACCGTCATCTCTTCATTTTGAAAGGTTGAATGAGAATTTGCATCGAATTGTTGCTCAAATTCATACTCACATTTGCTCATATTCACACACGCAAAGATCGAGTTTGATCAAAAGTTGAGTAGATTTAACCACAGTTGACTTGAGTTGACTAGTTTCGAAAACAATTTTGAAATAATTAAATGAAATTATTTAATTAAATGGAGTACTTACTTCTAATTAATTAAACAAAGTTATTTAATTAAATAAGAAGCCATTCCTAATTAATTGAATGCAGTTATTTAATTAAATAAGAAAAGTGTCTCTAATTAATTAAACATTATTTAATTAAATAGAAAAAGTAATTATGAGAGCATATCTCATTTTATTAAATTATATATCTCAACAAAATCTCTCTTCAGTTCAAAAATGGAAATTTTCAGTTCACTATTGATCAAAAATGAGTTAAATCAGGTAACTCCTTTTTCTACTCAAATTTTATTAGTTAACTCCTTATTTTACTCAAATTAAATATGTTAACTGCCTTTAATTTGGAAATCTCCCTTTATGACTGAACTTCACCTTTAATCCTGACCGTTAGTTGAAATCAATCTCAACCATTGATGAATTCCAGGAAAGTGTATTTAAGAGACCCTCATCTCTTCATTTTGAAAGGTTGAATGAGAATTTGCATCGAAAATTTGTTGGAATTCATACTCACATTTGCTCATATTCCCATACGCAGAGATCAATTTTGACAAAAAGTTGACCAGATTTAACCACAATTTACTTGAGTTGACTAGTTTCAAAAATTTTTTTGAAATAATTAAATGAAATTATTTAATTGAATAGAGTACTTACTTCTAATTAATTAAAAAAAGTTATTTAATTAAATGAGAAGCCATTCCTAATTAATTAAATGAAGTTATTTAATTAAATAAGAAAAGTGTCTCTAATTAAATAAAGATTATTTAATTAAATAGAAAAAGTAATTGTGAGAGCATATCTCATTTTAATAAATTAAATATCTCAACAAAATCTCTCTTCAGTTCAAAAAGGGAAATTTCTAGTTCACTATTGATAAGAAATGAGTTAAATCGGTTAACTCCTTTTTCTACTCAAATTGAATCAGTTAACTCCTTATTTTACTCAAATTAAATCTGTTAAATCCCTTTAATTTAGAAATCTCTCTTTATGACTGAACTTCACCTTTAATCCTGACCGTTGATTGAAATCGATCTCAACTGTTGATGAATTCCAGAAAAGTCTATTTAAGAGACCCTCATCTCTTCATTTTGAAAAGTTGAATGAGAATTTGCATCGAATTGTTGCTGGAATTCATACTCACATTTTCTCATATTCACATACGTAAATATCAAGTTTGAACAAAAGTTGACCAGATTTAACAACGGTTGAATTGAGTTGACTAGTTTCGAAAAGAATTTTTAAATAATTAGACGAAATTATTTAATTAAATGGAGTACTTACTTCTAATTAATTAAACAAAGTTATTTAATTAAATGAGAAGCCATTCCTAATTAATTAAATGAAGTTATTTAATTAAATAAGAAAAGTGTCTCTAATTAATTAAAGATTATTTAATTAAATATAAAAAGTAATTATGAGAGCATATTCATTTTATTAAATTAAATATCTCAAAAAAATATTTCTTCAGTTCAAAAAGGGAAATTTCAAGTTCACTATTGATAAAAATTGAGTTAAATCAGATAACTCCTTTTTCTACTCAAATTGAATCAGTTAACTCCTTATTTTACTCAAATTAAATCTATTAACTCCCTTTAATTTGGAAATCTCGCTTTATGACTGAACTTCACCTTTAATCCTGACTGTTGATTGAAATCAATCTCAACCATTGATGAATTCTACATAAAGTGTATTTAAGAGACCCTCATCTCTTCATTTTGAAAGGTTGAATGAGAATTTGCATCGAATTGTTGCCAGAATTCATACTCACATTCGCTCATATTCACACACGTAGAGATCATGTTTGACCAAAAGTTGACTTGATCTAATCATGGTTGACTTGAGTTGACTAGTTTCGAAAAGAATTTTGAAATAGTTAAATGAAATTATTTAATTAAACAGAGTACTTACTTCTAATTAATTAAACAAAGTTATTTAATTAAATGAGAAGCCATTCCTAATTAATTAAATGAAGTGATTTAATTAAATAAGAAAAGTGTCTCTAATTAATTAGAGATTATTTAATTAAATGGAAAAAGTAATTATGAGAGCATATCTCATTTTATTAAATTAAATATATCAACAAAATCGTTGTTCAGTTCAAAAAGAAAAATTTCCAGTTCACTATTGATAAAAAATGAGTTAAATCAGTTAACTGCCTATTTTACTCAAATTTAATCTGTTAACTCCCTTTAATTTGGAAATCTCCCTTTATGACTGAACTTCAACTTTAATCCTGACTGTTGATTAAAATCGATCTCAACCGTTGATGAATTCTAGGAAAGAATATTTAAGAGACCCTCATCTCTTCATTTCGAAAGATTGAATGAGAATTTGTATCGAATTGTTGCTGAAATTCATACTCACATTTGCTCAGATTCACATAAGCAGAGATCAATTTTGACCAAAAGTTGACCAGATTTAACCACGATTGACTTGAGTTGACAAGTTTCGAAAAGAATTTTGAAATAATTAAACGAAATTGTTTAATTAAATGGAATACTTACTTCTAATTAATTAAACAAAGTTATTTTATTAAATGAGAAGCCATTCCTAATTAGTTAAATGAAGTTATTTAATTAAATAATAAAAGTGTCTCTAATTAATTAAAGATTATTTAATTAAATAGAAAAAGAAATTATGAGAGCATATCTAACTTTATTAAATTAAATATCTCAAAAAAATCTCTCTTTAGTTCAGAATGGGAAATTTTCAGTTCACTATTGATAAAAAATGAGTTATAATAGTTAACTCCTTTTTCTACTCAAATTGAATCAGTTAACTGTTTATTTTACTCAAATTAAATATGTTAACTCCCTTTAATTTGGAAAGCTCCCTTTATGACTGAACTTCACCTTTAATCTGGACCGTTGATTGAAATCAATCTCAACTGTTGATGAATTCCAAGAAAGACTATTTAAGAGACCCTCATCTTTTCATTTTGAAAGGTTGAATGAGAATTTGCATCGAATTGTTGCTGGAATTCATACTCACATTTTCTCATATTCACATACACAAAGATCAAGCTTGACCAAAAGTTGACTAGATTTAACCATGGTTGACTTGAGTTGACTAGTTTCGAAAAGAATTTTGGAATAATTAAACGAAATTACTTAATTAAATGGAGTACTTCTAATTAATTAAACAACGTTATTTAATTAAATCAGAAGCCATTCATAATTTTTTAAAAGAGGGGTAAACACTTTGAATTCGAGCTATGAACCAGTGAGGCCACAAACGGGGCACCTCATCCCCATGAGATTTGAACTTTGATGGCAGGGATAATAACACAACAACTTAACCATCACAACATGCCACTATTAGCTAGAAGCCATTCCTAATTAATTAAATGAAGTTATTTAATTAAATAAGAAAAGTGTCTCTAATTAATTAAACATTACTTAATTAAATAGAAAAAGTAATTATGAGTGCATATTTCATTTTATTAAATTAAATATCTAAACAAAATCTCTCTTCAATTCAAAATAGGAAATTTTCAATTCATTATTGATAAAAAATGAGTTAAATCAGTTAACTCCATTTTTTACTCAAATTGAATAAGTTAACTCCTTATTTTACTCAAATTAAATCTGCTAACTCCCTTTAATTTGGAAATCTCCCTTTATGACTGAACTTCACCTTTAATACTAACGGCTAATTGAAATCGATCTCAACAATTGATGAATTCAAGGGAAGTCTATTTAAGAGACCCTCATCTCTTCATTTTGAAAGGTTGAATGAGAATTTGCATCGAATTGTTGCTGGAATTCATACTCACATTTTCTCATATTCACATACGCAAAGATCAAGTTTGACCAAAAGTTGATCAAATTTAACCATGGTTGACTTGAGTTTTTTGGCATTATGATACATATTTGTCATTAGTTACAACACTTATTGGATTCTGAATGCTTACCGAGCTCTCACCGGACATTCCTTTGTAAGCCAAGCTTTACCTAGTTCTCAATGTTTACCGAGTGATCGAGGTGAACAAAGAAGTCAGTGTTTACCGAGTGATCGAGGTGAACAAAGCAGCCAGTGTTTACCGAGTGTTCGAGGTAAAGAAAGGAATCAGTTTTGACTGAGTGAAGATGTACTTAGTATTGACCGAGAACTTCGTGATAACCGAGCTCCTGAGGTTATCAAGAAAATTAATTTTACCGAGCTCAGACGGTTATCAAGGAAACTAACTATCACCGAGTCACAAGGTTCTATCGAGTGTTTCCTTTGATCACCGAGCTACAGTTCAGATAGAAGTGTTCACCGAGTGACATCTCTTCTACCGAGTCTCCAGTGGTTACCGAGTTCAGAACTACTCGAAGTGTTTAGTATGGACCGTGCCTTCACTTCTACCGAGTGCATGACGATGCCGACTAACGCAGTGGACGTTGAGTATCAGAAGGACACCGAGTCAGTTCAGTGAACCCGAGTTTTTACCCTTGGCCGACTTTGTATAGAGATTTGCACTTGTTGTTTTGGCCGACCTTGCATGTATTTTTTATTTGGATGGTATATATATGCAATGTATTGTATCATTCAAATGTAATGGTAATGAATGAAAATGTGAAAGTGTGAAAGAAATACATGTGAGCGAAAGTATGTGTGCTGAGTTGTGAAGGTATTCAGCAAGGTCAAATTTTGGAGCAAAAAAGTTTTATCTATCACATGAAGGTGAATTAGAGCATAGTGGATCTTATCAGCAATCAGTTGTAATCAGATCCACTGTTTTATTCTAACAGGTGAATCAGTTTTTGTAAATCCTTTAACAAGGTAGACTTAACAGTCTTTTGTAAATCTCCTAATAGAGTGCATACTTTATTGTATGTTTGTAAATCCTCTAACAAGGTGGATCTAGCAATCCTTTGTGCTCCTAACAGGGCAAATCACCAGAAGTGGTCATTGTAAGCCTTAACCGGCCAACTTCATACTGCAGTAACGAAGCTTTGTGAGTTTCATCCCCACCCCAGTTTTACTTTCTATTTGGAAGGTTTATGGGTCACCAAATCTGTGTGTTCAAGTGTTGCAAATGATTTTGTTTCATGCTTACAGTAGGTTACTTGGATGAATGGTGAATATATCAGTATGCAGTTTTATTGTTTGAAATTTTAAAAGTTACTGATTCACCCTTCCCCTCTCAGTAACTTGTCATATCTTGAATATTTCCAACAATTGGTATCTGAGCAATAAGGTTCTCAAGATAAAAGTTTCACAGCTTGAGAAAAGATCAAGGATAATGGAGATATTCAGACTTGACAAATCTATTGAGAATGAAAAGTTAGATCTGAAAATGGCCATGGCTCAACTCAATGAAGCAAAATAGCATCTTTCACAATCCTTGAAAAGAAGAAAAGAACTTGCAAGGCAAATGAATGACCATCAGTATGTTGAAGAAAAGATTGAAGATCTCTCACCATCAAGTAGTTCAGATGAAGCTGACAAAGCAATCAAAGAACTTTTAGAAAAGAATGGATCTCTGCAGGAAGAAGTAAGAAAGCTCAAAAGGGAACAAGAAATCTAGTCCATCAGGCTATGTGAAATCTTGGAGCAAAGGAACAAGGCAGCTGAAGACTTAGAGGTAAGGAATAATCAATCCTCTCAGCTTGAAAATCTTGTAACTCAATTATCTAATGCAAATGAAGAAATTATGAATCTAAGATCTGAGAATGAGAATTTGAGAAATGACTTAATTACTAAAAGGAAAATCAATGCAAGCTTACAAAGTGATCTAATCTCTAAAAAACAAGTCAATGAGAGAATGGTAAAATCTCAAAAGGACATGGATCAATTGAATCTGCAAAATGAAGAAAACTTTCATAAACAAAATGGTAAAGCAGGCCTTGGATACAAGGAAGAAGGTGAATCCTCCAAACAGGGTACTCAAAAGAATCAAAGACCTACTTGCAGCCACTGTGGTAAGTTAGGTCATACATCTAACAGATGTTGGAGCAATGGAAAAAGAAAATTTAATGGAAAGTGCTACAATTGCAATCAACATGGACACAAAGCCAATGAATGCAAAGAGAAACCGAAATTTGAAGGTAAATGTCACAAATTCCAAAAGCAAGGTCATAAGGCATCACAATGCAAATCCAAATCATTTAATCCAGCTGAACAACTTGTCAAAGCAATATTTGGTTGGGACTACAACACTTGGTGCAGATGTCATTATTGTGGAGAATATGGTCATACTGGCATAAACTATGCAAGGCATCACCTAAGAAAAAGGGATACCACTGTAAGATGTTATACATGTACAGAACTTGGTCATATATCTAAAAACTGCATGAACATAAAGAAAGTCGAGGATGAGAAGAAAATCAAAGTAGACAATATTCGGAAGCAAATGAAGTAGCAATGGATTCCTAAGTCTACCGAGCCAGATAATTCAAGTGATGGAATGGTCACTCAAGAAGTGAGTGACTCTACCATTTCCAATTAAGACTCATCAGGATAAGACCAGGACTGTATCTACAAAGCAATATCCTAAGTAGTCCTAGAATGAAAATATGATCAAATCAGTATTTTAGATACATCAGGATCATGGTCGGTACATGACCTTACCGAGCTCAGTCGGGTGCAATAAGGCTTCTTTCACCAAGTTGCACTTACTGAGCATGGTTGGTTCTTCTCTTACCGAGTTAAGGTCGGTTTAACCTATTTTCTTTTGGTTACCGAGTTGCGAAGTTTAAGCCAAGCTAGTGGATGATAGTCTGTCGATTGCAGCTACCTCCGTACTGAACATTAATGTCAAATTTTTCATCAAAAGGGCAGATTTTGACCTCATTTTTCACCGCAAATTCGAGATTTACACAAAAAAAAAAAGGCTTTCAAGTGAGTTCAAGCGATTTGAAGAGATTTTCCAGCGAAGTATTCTTACGAAACCTTTTCACTCACCGAGCAGCAATGGCATCCGCAAGCACCAGCAGCAGCAAGGCGAAGAAGGGTTCCGAAATGCTTGTGAAGGGAACGAAATGGAAGGCACCTACGTTCAAGCTCATTCCTGCCATCGCTGAATCGCTCGATCCCAATGGAGCTCAATCACAGATTCCACCCAAGGTACTCCTCGTGAATGACATTCACACTCATTTTAAGTGTGCTATTCAAGAAATAGGGACATTGGACATGGATAATGCCCTAGCAGAGTTATGTGTAAATGGTTCTCTCAAAATCGAGCACAAGCATTTGGAAACTAAAGGTTTGACTCACATCGCGCATATGCCTAGAAACTTCCAAACCAAATGGATTAGGTATATCTTGAGTTGAGTGCATAATGGTCAGTTGTGGTTGGAACAACCTGTTTTGATAACCAAGAAGATGATTCACAAAATCACGGGTCTCCCGATGCTCAGCAAAGCCAAAACCACCAAAACCCTAGGACGAGATGAGTTACAGAGGCAAACCCTAGCCGAGTGGGATGATAGAGGTTTAAAGGTTAACACTGTAACAGATCCAGAACTAAGATTTGGCATACATATTATTGCATATAAGTTATATAGTTCCAGCAGGTTAAATAGTGTACCGTGTGACGCTGTGGATTTGGCCCTGAAAATTGTAAAGAAGAATCTTGAGTTTGATCTGTCAGAAGTAATGTTGAAGCAGTTAAACAAGAACATGGATAGTATAAGTACATCGAAGAATAACCCCTATAAATTTGGATCTCTGTTAATATGTTTACTATTTTATGTATAAAAATTCTTTCCATCAAAGGGAACCATAGAATGGAGAAAAGATGTCCCAATTTTGTATCAGATTAAAGAGTTTATAGCAGAGATGGGAGAAAATTTTGATAGTATCATGGATAACTATTTTGAAGACTTTAAGGAGAGGATGAATAACCTATTCAGAATTCATCCTAGGCTTGTTGAAGAATATAAAGATGGCGTATGTTTTATGGTTGACTGTGACAAGGTGTACATACAGGCAGTTAGACCCCGAGTTGCATGGGTGAAACCTCTTCCTTATGAGGTAAATATTGATGAAACAAGGGATATCATTGAAGCACTGGTAAATGAGCCTGTAGACCCAAGGCAACGGATTTTTGGTACTTATGATGAAGCAAAGGCCAGAATTGAACTGGAAATCAAAATTCCACAGGCCATCAGCAAAGGTAAGAGGAAAGTGGCCAAACTGAAAACTGCAATGGGTCCTCTTATGCTCACCGAGGGAAAAGTTGAAGATAAAGAAAGTGAAGAAGAAGAAGAAGGAGAAGAAGAATCAGAAGAAGAGCAACCGGCAAAGAAGAAAGGCAAGGTAATCATTACCAAGCCCAAGAAGCAGCCTACTGCAGTATTTACTCGGAGGACAAGAAAAGGTATTCAGGAACCTATATTGGTCAAGCCTGCACCTACATTCGAGCAAAGGCTCAAATCATTGGAAGAAGGAGCTGGCATCACAAATTTCAAGGCATTGAAATTTGAGACAAGGACTGATGCAGAGAAAATGCAGATTGAGGAACTGGTACTTAACAAAATGGGAAAATGGAAATACTCCCCAGACCAGATTGCTCCTCATATCTCTAAAGAACTACTAGAGAGAGTACAATCAAGATGGGAGTTAGCCACCAAGACGGTAAAAGATATATATGAGCAATCCCTGAAGAATCTTTGGCCTAGTCTCACTGGAGCAGAGGTAAAATCTGAATTGAAAACCTATGAAGGTAAAATGATGACCAGATTCCACACTTGTTTGATTTTGATCAAAGATATAGAGCATGTTGTAAATGATGCTACAAACATGTGGAAAAACATCTATCATCTACATAAGCCCAGTGTAGGCCCAGTAGAAATAAAGGATGATGACAGTAGCAGCAGCAGTGATGAATCAGATAGCGCTCCATCCATCACAGTTACACCAGGAGAGTTGCATGCAATGATGGAAGAGAAAGAGGAAGAAGACAAAGAGGAAGAAGCTGAAGAGGAAGATAAGGAGGATGATCCGGTAAAAATTGCAGCAGCAGTTATTGCATCCCTTCCTCACTCCCCAGCTAAACCTGTGACATCATCAAGGTTGGAGTCAGCTTCAGCAGGTTCATCTACACCAGATTTACCATCTACACCTGCCATATCTCAGCTCTAGGTATCATCAATGGAAGTGACTACCACTTCATCTACCGAGCTGCATCCCTCTTCGTCTACCGAGCTGCACCCCTCTTCATCTACCAAGTTGGCCTCCTCGACTCCATCATCATCAGTTGGTATTGTTGTGAGTTCTCCAATTTTGACTACTCCAATTTGTTCTACAATTTTGTCACCATCTACTTCTGGCACAGTGAGCTTAGATACTATATTACTGAGTGTATCACCATTTTTGGCCAGTACTCAAATTTTTGACCCTATACATACTCCTATTGGCACTCAACCCTCAAGCATCCCAGTTTTTACTGCTAGTCCTTCTGTCTCTACTATTGTGTCTATTCCAAAGGTCAAACCAGTCATCTCAGAAGTCAAACAAAAGCAACCATTAAGACTTATGATCACTGGAAAGGAAATTCCTGAAAAACATTGACTTGGACACAGAGATAGTAATTCCAAAGATTGACTTTGATAATGCTACCATTGAAGAAATGAGGTATGCTAGTCAACTTATTGAGAAAAAGGCTACTCAGATGCAGTTAAGATCAAAAAGGGATAAGGAATACAGGATAATTGAGGATGCCCGGAACATAATTACTGAGGCTATAGGTGTTGATGTTGATACTTCTCAACACATTTTGATTCAATTGGAAGAGGCAGTTAATAAATTCAATGAAGATGCCTCTCGACAAGAAAAGCTGATTGAGCGTGCAGCAAATAAATTTGATAATAAGGTGTTGGGGCACATTGCCCAGAACATTGCAATAAATCAGGTTGCATTAACCTCAGTTTTGGCAGATATGGAAAATTCTTTTAGTAATGTAACATCTCTTTTTGCTAAGCTTTGTGATGTTACTGAGTACACTAAGGGAATAAGAGAGAAACTAAATAAAATTGATGAGGATCTGAAGGTGAGTGCACAGAACTTGAAGCTTGACCCCAGTTCAAGCTCATCTCATCACCTCAGGATCAAATTTTTGTTAGAGAAGCAGACAGAGCTGATGAGAGAAGAGGCAAGGATCCGATCTACATTGATAGATATCCAAAACATGATCCTTCCCATCATGGATTCAATGCAGAAGCACATTGCACATTCAAAGACATTAATCCATGATAATAACTTCTCCATTGCAGACCATGTGATTGAACTTTCGGCTGAAGTTCAAGTAGCTCTTTCCACCTGCAAAATTTTGCAAGAGAATTGGGATAAGACTCTCCAGCTTATTCTTCAGGTACATTCAAAGTTCATCTCTCATTTTGGTGTTTCTATATAAGTATATATATTCTTTTATTCTTTGGCATTATTGTCAAAAAAGGGGAGATTATTGTTGGATATGTATACTATGGGTGAATAAGTGTTTTCGGAGAAATTGTACAAAAGAAGAGATATACAGCTCATGTAAATACTGTATGTACATTCTATGGGGGAGTTGTATATAACGAAGCTATGTATATTCAGAATCAGTCATCAGCATGTCAGATAAATTTTGTCTCATAAGTGTTTTTGTCACTAATGCCAAAGGGGGAGATTGTTGGCATTATGATACATTTTTGTCATTAGTTACAACACTTATTGGATTCTGAATGCTTACCGAGCTCTCACCGGACATTCCTTTGTAAGCCAAGCTTTACCTAGTTCTCAGTGTTTACTGAGTGATCGAGGTGAACAAAGAAGTCAGTGTTTACCGAGTGATCGAGGTGAACAAAGCAGCCAGTGTTTACCGAGTGTTCGAGGTAAAGAAAGGAATCAGTTTTGACTGAGTGAAGATGTACTTAGTATTGATCGAGAACTTCGTGATAACCGAGCTCCTGAGGTTATCAAGGAAATTAATTTTACCGAGCTCAGACGGTTATCAAGGAAACTAACTATCACCGAGTCACAAGGTTCTATCGAGTGTTTCCTTTGATCACCGAGCTACAGTTCAGATAGAAGTGTTCACCGAGTGACATCTCTTCTACCGAGTCTCCAGTGGTTATCGAGTTCAGAACTACTCGAAGTGTTTAGTATGGACCGTGCCTTCACTTCTACCGAGTGCGTGACGATGCCGAGTAACGCAGTGGACGTCGAGTATTAGAAGGACACCGAGTCAGTTCAGTGAACCCGAGTTTTTACCTTGGGCCGACTTTGTATAGAGATTTGCACTTGTTGTTTTGGACGACCTTGCATGTATTGTTTATTTGGATGGTATATATATGCAATGTATTGTATCATTCAAATGTAATGGTAATGAATGAAAATGTGAAAGTGTGAAAGAAATACATGTGAAAAAAAGTATGTGTGCTGAGTTGTGAAGGTATTCAGCAAGGTCAAGTTTTGGAGCAGAAAAGTTTTATCTATCACATCAAGGTGAATCAGAGCATAGCGGATCTTATCAGCAATCAGTTGTAATCAGATCCACTATTTCATTCTAACAGGTGAATCAGTTTTTGTAAATCCTTTAACAAGGTAGACTTAACAGTCTTTTGTAAATCTCCTAATAGAGTGCATACTTTATTGTATGTTTGTAAATCCTCTAACAAGGTGGATCTAGCAATCCTTTGTGCTCCTAACAGGGCAGATCACCAGAAGTGGTCATTGTAAGCCTTAATCGGCCAACTTCATAATGCAGTAACGAAGCTTTGTGGGTTTCATCCCCACCCCAATTTTACTTTCTATTTGTAAGGTTTCTGGGTCACCAAATCTGTGTGTTCAAGTGTTGCAAATGATTTTGTTTCATGCTTATAGTAGGTTACTTGGATGAATGGTGAATATATCAGTATGCAGTTTTATTGTTTGAAATTTTAAAAGTTACTGACTCACCCCTCCCCTCTCAGTAACTTGTCATATCTTGAATATTTCCAACAGAGTTGACTAGTTTTGAAAACAATTTTGAAATAATTAAATGAAGTTATTTAATTCAATGGAGTACTTACTTCTAATTAATTAAACAAAGTTATTTAATTAAATGAGAAGCCATTCCTAATTAATTAAATGAATTTATTTAATTAAATAAGAAAAGTGTCTCTAATAAATTAAAGATTATTTAATTAAATAGAAAATGTAATTATGAGAGCATATCTCATTTTATTAAATTAAATATTTTAACAAAATCTCTCTTCAGTTCAAAAAGGGAAATTTTCAGTTCACTTTTGATAAAAAATAAGTTAAATTAGTTAACTCCTTTTTCTAGTCAAATTGAATCAGTTAACCCCTTATTTTGCGCAAATTAATTTTGTTAACTCCGTTTAATTTGGAAATCTCCCTTTATGCCTGAACTAAACCTTTAATCTTGACCGCTGATTGAAATCGATCTCAACCGTTGATGAATTCCAGGAAAGTCTACTTAAGAGACCCTCATCTCTTCATTTGGAAAGGTTGAATGAGAATTTGAATCAAATTGTTGCTGGAATTCATACTCACATTTGCTCATATCACATACGCAAAGATCAAGTTTGACCAAAAGTTGACCAGATTTAACCACAGTTGACTTGAGTTGAGTAGTTTCGAAAAGAATTTTGAAATAATTAAATGAAATTATTTAATTAAATGGAGTACTTACTTCTAATTAATTAAAAAAAGTTATTTAATTAAATGAGAAGCCATTCCTAATTAATTAAATGAAGTTATTTAATTAAGTAAGAAAAGTATCTCTAATTAACTAAAGATTACTTAATTAAATAGAAAACATAATTATGAGAGCATGTCTCATTTTATTAAATTAAATATCTCAACAAAATCTCTCTTCAGTTCAAAAAGAGAAATTTCTAATTCACTATTGATCAAAAATAAGTTAAATCAGGTAACTCCTTTTTCTACTCAAACTGAATTAGTTAACTCCTTATTTTACTTAAATTAAATTTGTTAACTTCCTTTAATTTGGAAATCTCCCTTTATGACTGAACTTCACCTTTAATCCTGACCGTTGATTGAAATTGATCTCAACCTTTGATGAATTCCAAGAAAGTCTATTTAAGAGACCCTCATCTCTTCATTTTGAAAGGTTGAATGAGAATTTGCATCAAATTGTTGCTGGAATTCATACTCACATTTGCTCATATTCACATATGCAAATATAAAGTTTGACCAAAAGTTGACCAAATTTAACCACGGTTGACTTGAGTTGACTAGTTTCGAAAACAATTTTGAAATAATTAAACAAAATTATTTAATTAAATGGAGTACTTACTTCTAATTAATTAAACAAAGTTATTTAATTAAATGAGAAGCCATTCCTAATTAATTAAATGAAGTTATTTAATTAAATAAGAAAAGTGTCTCTAATTAATTAAAGATTATTTAATTAAATAGAAAAATTAATTATGAGAGCATATCTCATTTTATTAAATTAAATATCTCAACATAATCTCTCTTCAGTTCAAAAAGGGAAATTTTCAGTTCACTATTGATAAAAAATGAGTTAAATTAGTTAACTCCTTTTTCTACTCAAATTGAATCAGTTAACTCCTTATTTTTCTCAAATTAAATCTGTTAACTCCCTTTAATTTGGAAATCTCCCTTTATGACTGAACTTCACCTTTAATCCTGAGCGTTGATTGAAATCGATCTCAACCATTGATGAATTTTAGGAAAGTCTATTTAAGAGACCCTCATCTCTTCATTTTGAAAGGTTGAATGAGATTTTGCATCGAATTGTTGTTGGAATTCATACTCACATTTGCTCATATTCACATACGCAAAGATCAAGTTTGACCAAAAGTTGACCAGATTTAACCACGGTTGACTTGAGTTGACTAGTTTCGAAAAGAATTTTGAAATAATTAAATGAAATTATTTAATTAAATGGATTACTTACTTCTAATTAATTAAACAAAGTTATTTAATTAAATGAGAAGCCATTCCTAATTAATTAAATGAAGTTATTTAATTAAATAAGAAAAGTGTCTCTAATTAATTAAAGATTATTTAATTAAATAGAAAAAGTAATTATGAGAGCATATCTCATTTTATTAAATTAAATATCTCAACAAAATCTCTCTTCAGTTCGAAAAGGGAAATTTCCAGTTCACTATTTATCAAAAATGAGTTAAATTTGTTAACTCCTTTTTCTACTCAATTTGAATCAGTTAACTCCTTATTTTACTCAAATTAAATCTGTTAACTCCCTTTAATTTGGAAATCTCCCTTTATGACTGAACTTCACCTTTAATCCTGACCATTGATTGAAATCTATCTCAACTGTTGATAAATTCCAGGAAAGTCTATTTAAGAGACCCTCATCTTTTCATTTTGAAAGGTTGAATGAGAATTTGCATCGAATTGTTGCTATCAAAGTCCGAGTTTCTACATTGGGAGCTCTGGGTATTTTGGAACAACTAGAACTTGAACTATTAAGTGTATCTCTTCAACTTGAAACTAGGTGAACTGAAAATAGAACTTGAACTGTTACGTGTATATTTCTCATACTTCAACACTTAGTTGTCAAAACTGAAATTATACTTAGACCTAAACATAGAACTAAACTTAGTCTATTACAAACATGTGTCTTTCGATTGTAATAGTACTTTGTACTATTGTAGGATGGTATCTGTGACTAGGTCTTCTGTTAGAGGCCATGGTAGAGGCCATGGAAGAGGCCATGGTTGTGGCAGAGCCGTCAGTGCTCATGAGTTTGCCCATGAGGGATCAGCTCTTATAGAGATTAGGGATGAGCACTTTAATTGGCAGTAGGAAGAGAGCCATAGAGAGGACCAAGCTGAGTCTGAAGATGTTGGTCTGAGACAGATGATGCAGACTATTCTAGAACGTCTACCTCATGTTCAAGAATAGCCTAAAGTGCATTAAACAGAACAAGAGCATAGACCTAGATTTAGAAGTCCTCGGAAGGATCGTCAGAGGTCCATTGTGTCCACTTAGATGAAGGATCTTTCAAAATCCAAGGTTAATCTTTTCAATGGGCAAGGTTCTGGTTATGTGGCCGAGCAGTAGCTTATTTCTCTTGACAGGATTTTTGCTATGCAGAACTTTGACAGCAATGTTAAGGCAAGATTTGCGATCACCAATCTAGAGAATTTTGGGGCCACTTGGTGGACAATTGAGGAGAAGAAGCTGGGGATCGATATGAGCAATGTCACTTGGGAACTATTCTTAGAGAGTTTCCATGAACGATTCCTACCAGGGGGATGGAAATAGCAAAAGGCAGATGAGTTTCATAATCTTAAGCAGTACACTATGTCAGAGACCGAGTATGAGCGTAAGTTTTATGAGCTCATGTCTTTTTCAGGGTTCAGTGAAAATTTAGCTCAGTTGACACAACACTTTATTAGGGGTTTGAACAACCGTATTATTGGGGGTGTCAAAGTATTTGAGCAAAAAACCCTCAAGGATGCGGTACATCGAGCAGTCCTTGTTGAGAAAAGTGTCAACCTTGGTCAAGGTGGTTTTGTAGGAGCGCCAGCAGCGTTAGGATCTAAAGGCAACTTCAATTTAGGTGGTAACAAGAAGCTTTTCTTTTCTAAGGGAAAACAGTTTCAGCAGCAGTCACAGTAGACGCAACAACAGAAGGGATCAAATTCTCAGGCTCAAGGTGGTGGCAAAGGTTCTAACTTTAAGAACAACTGCAATGCTCAACATAATAAACAAAATCAGCCCAATTAGCCAGCTCAGAGTAGTCATTCGTTTGTTAGTAGGAACAGCCGTCAGCAATCAAATATACCACCTATGGGTAGAGGATCTGGCAGGAATACAGAATTTTTTTCATGTGGACAGATTGGTCATTATGCAGCTCAGTGTCCACAGCGAGCACCTCAGTTTTAAGGACCTAGGCCTATAGCTTAAGAGCCTACAGTTGGTGATGCAGGTAGAGCTCATAGAGTATTTGCAGCAGTTGATCACCGTCAGGCGGATCATTAGGGAACAGTGGTTAAGACCATAGGTGCTATTCGAGGTATATCTCTTTTAGTATTATTTGATTCAGGAGCTACAGATTCATTTATTTCACCATCTATAGTTTCTAAGTGTAAGCTGGATGCGGTGAAGCAAGATCATGGTTGGCAAGTGGAACTAGCCTCAGGTATCAAGGTCTCCACGAACTCTGTAGTTCATAAGTGTGGGCTTAGCTTAGGAAGCTTTGTTTCTATAGTGGATCTTCGAGTCATACCCCTTGGTTCCAATGATGTGGTTTTAGGCATGGATTGGCTTGGAACTCATAAAGCCAGTATAGATTGCAGGAAGAAGATTATTATGTGCCAAGATGACCAAGGGAATGATGTGAAGATTTTTGGGATACCAAGGACTATATCTCTGCGGATGATTTCTGCTATGCAAATGAAGCGAAGTTTCTGTAAGGGATGTCAAGTATTTGCTGTTATGGTAAATGATCTTGATGAGGAAGATCCTGTGAGGAAGACTTTAGATCACCCAATTTTGCAGGAGTACACAGATGATTTTCCAAGTGAGATTCCAGGCATGCCTCCAAAGAGGGATATCGATTTTAGCATTGATCTAATTCTTGGAGCGGAGCCTATCTCTAAAGCTCCTTATCGCATGACTACACAGGAACTAGGTGAGCTACGTCTTTAGCTAGAGGAACTTCTGGCCAAAGGGAGCATTCGACCTAGTGTATCACCATGGGGAGCTCCAGTGCTCTTTGTGAAGAAGAAAGATGGTTCTTTGCGCCTTTGTATTGACTACAGACAGTTGAATAAGGTGACTATTAAGAACAGGTATCCTTTGCCTAGGATTGATGACTTATTTGATCAGATCAAGGGAGCTACAGTATTCTCCAAGATTGACCTTAAGTCAGGATACCACCAGCTTCACATTAAGGAAGCTAACATTCACAAGACCGCTTTTCGAACTCGCTATGGGCATTATGAGTTCACAGTGGTACCTTTTGGGTTGACTAACGCTCCATAAGTGTTCATGAGTTTGATGAATGGTGTATTTCGATCATATCTTGATAGGTTTGTACTTGTGTTTCTTGATGATATATTGATATACTCTAAGAATCAGAAGGAGCATGAGGAACACTTGCAGTTGGTATTGCAGTGTTTGAGAGACAATCAGCTTTATAATAATGCAGCTAAGTGCGAATTCTTCAAATCAGAGATTCAGTATTTAGGGCATGTCATCTCAAGTGATGGTATTTCAGTGGATCCTGCAAAGATTTAGGCGATAATAGATTGACCGACACCGACTAACGTGTCAAAGATTCATAGTTTCATGGGTTTAGCTAGTTATTATCGTAGATTTGTGCAGAACTTCTCTAGGATAGCACATCCTATCACTTCTCTTCAGAGGAAAGGAAAGAAGTTTGTGTGGACAGAGAAATGTGAGGAAGCATTTCAGAAGCTCAAGGAGCTTTTGACTAGTGCACCGATTTTAGCAGTACTTGATCCAAAGGGAGATTTCATGGTGTGTACAGATGCTTCTCTTGAAGGGATTGGGGCAGTGTTGATGCAGAATGGATGGGTGATAGCGTATGAATCACGCAAGCTCAAGGATCATGAATTAAATTATCCTACGCATGATCTTGAGTTACCAGCAATAGTTCATGCTTTGACAAGATGGAGACATTTCTTGTTGGGGCACAGATTTGAGCTACACAACGATCATTGCAGTCTTCAGTATACTTTTACTCAACCTAATTTGAATGCTCGACAAAGATGATGGATGGAGTTTCTATGCGAGTATGATTTTAAGGTTAAGTATATTCAAGGTAAGGAGAATGTGGTGGCGGATGCTTTGAGTAGCAGGAGACATGTGGTATCATCTATGACTCTTAGTGTCGATTTGAGGAGTCGGATTCTTCAGGCACTTCCTACAAATTCTTGGTATTAGGAAGTGTGCAGAGAGATAGATTCAAGAAGACCCTTGGAAGGTAAGTTTGCAAGTTATGTTCGAGAATCAGATGGTCTTTTGAGACATTTGGGGAGGATTTATGTGCCATTACTAGATGAGCTTTGCACCTTGATTCTAGCAGAAGCCCATCGTACACCGTACTCAACACATCCAGGTGTCAAGAAGATGCATGCTGATTTGAGACATTTGTTTTTTTGGTCCGGAATGAAGCGAGATATTGCTGATTTTGCGGCTAGGTGTCTTGAGTGTCAGAAAGTCAAGGCAGAACACCAGCACCCGGCTGGACTTTTGCAGCCAAATCTCATTCCTTCTTGCAAGTGGGATATCATCTCTATGGATTTCATTGTAGGATTACCTATGACTGTTCGTCGTCATGATGCTATCATGGTCACTATTGATCGGTTGACTAAGGTGGTACATTTTTCACCCATCAAGTCTTCCTACATAGCAAATTTTGTAGCTAATGTCTTCATGCGTGACATTGTGAGATTACATGGTATTCCTAGAAAGATCATTTCTGATAGGGATCATGTATTCACATCTGCATTTTGGAGATCATTGCAGCATGAGCTTAGAGCACAGTTAAACTTCAGTTCAGCATATCATCCAGAGATTGATGGTCAGACAGAGAGGGTGAATCAAGTTTTGGAGGATATGTTACGGATGTATGTGATGGATAGGCAAACATATTGGGAGGACTATCTCTACCTAGTGGAGTTTGCTTACAACAATGGGTACCATAGTTCTAGAGTTGGGACAACCTTGAGGATCGCATCTTGTTGGGTCTTGAGATGCTTCGTGATATTGAGCAATAGGTAGTGTGTATTCGCGAGCATTTGACTACGGCACAGGATAAGCAGAAGAAGTATGTTGATGCTCATAGGACTGATAAGCAGTTTGCAGTGGGAGATAAGGTTTTCTTGAGAGTGCGACCATGAAAGAGTCCGATTCGTTATGGAAAGGGTTCTAAGCTAGCACCTCATTTTGTGGGACCATTCGAGATTCTAGAGAGGATTGGCCCGGTTGCTTACCGCCTTGCTCTACCGCCCAGCCTAGCTCGCATTCATGATGTTTTCCATGTTTCAGTGCTTAGGCAGTACATTCGTGATATTGTGCATGTTCTTGATTGGAATGCATTGCAAGTAGAGGACGGGCAGCTGTCTTTGGAGCCGATTTGTATTCTGGAGCAACGGGGGTTGACCCTCAGGGGTCGAACCATCGAGCAAGTAAGGGTCCAATGGGACCCTACTGATGATTCTTTAGCTACTTGGAAGGATGCAGCTAGATTGAGGGAGTTATATCCCTACCTATTTGTAGGCTTCTAGGAGTAAGCCTAATCCAAGGGGGGGTGGATGTAGTGCCTACCCTTGTTCACATCTTTTCTAGACATATTATTGCTATTATTATCAGACTATGATAGACTAGCTTTATCTTAATGGATTAGTGGTATTGTTTTGACACTATTAGACATTATGTTATGGATTTAGTTGTTATATGATGAGATCATTTAGACTTTACATTTCATGTATGTATGATGATCATTATATTGTTTTCAGTTATTGTTGATGATTAGTTAGATGGTTTATTATCTCATGTGTTTTATTATGGATACTTACCCCATACTTGCATGTGTATGGTGTGTGTATTTTCTTATTGTATGATGTTTCTGATGTGGTTAAGGAAGGGAGTCGTAGTCACCTGCTTATTCAGGATCTACATGATGCACCACTTCCTGCCATTGTCTGGTTAGCTTAGCATTATATATTGTATGTACATGCATGGTTTTTCTGCAGGTTGCAGGTACTAGGTATTGACTTTCCTGAATTGCCAAGATGAGCATACCCTATTATACTATCTCAATGATAAGAGAGGGGAGATAAATTCTCAAGTCCAAATCCCAAACCCTTAAACCATTTGTCCTAGTGAGTTAGGACAAGTATCAGAGTTGAGTACCCATTGAATGTGTCGGATGACATATTTCGTGATTTTTAATCCTTTAGACTAATTTTGTATGAATTGTCCTATGATGGGTTTTTATATTTTATCTTGGAGGTCTATGGTGAATTTTCTATTAATTAAGTCTCAACAAATAGACTTAATTAATAAATTAATTATTTGAGAAAATTAAATATCATGATCTTTGATATTTTGATTATAATTAATTAAAGGAAAATTAATGGAGAGAAAAGAATTAAATAAAAGAAAATTAGAAATTAAAATAAATAATAATTAAAAAATACTAATAAATTAATAAACAAATAATAATAATAAAAGTTATAAAAATTAAAATAAAAGTTATAAAAATTAAAATGGAAGTTATAAATATTTAAATGGAAATTATTTAAAAAGTAAATTGGAGTTATAAGCTTGCATGGGAATTAACGCATTTCTCTATTTCTCATGTGTCAACAACATGAGGGTTAGTGCATCAATTAAGCACATGGTGTCTACAACTCTATGGCTCATCAAAAAGGTTGGAAAAGACCCATGCTTAGTTGGTGACACCTTCCAGCTGTTTCTAGAAGCATTCTAGAGGTTTCTTGAGAGCTCTTTATATATTCAGACATTCTTAGAAGCTTAGACATAGCGTGGATAGCATGGATAGCGTGGGAGAGAAATTGGAGCACTGGAGGATTCGAGAACTCTGAAGAAGGGAGGAGCTTGTTCCGTGGGTTTTCTGAGGAAGAGCGAATTAGCATTAGAATCCGGGTAGATTCTTGTGATTTCACTTATGCTATTTTCGCATCTTGCTTTCCCTGTCTTCTTCGTGTCTTCCATATGTCTTCTGAGGAATCTCATATTTCATTATGCATTTTCAATTTGGGAAATTAAAATTTATTTGAGGATTCTATATGCTTAGATCTGAAAATGACACAGGGCTAGGGTTGAAAATTCATAGTTAAACCCACTAGGTTAATTATTAGAAATTTTGAAAATCAAGTTTCATAGAGAAATTCTGAAAATTTGGAAATTGTATTCGTAAATCTGCTTACACACACACACACACACACACATTTATATGTAATTATATATATATATATATATGTATATATGTTCATATACTATAATATTTTTAATTCTGTATATATATATATACACATAAGCCTTTATATATATGTATACATACATATGTATGTATATAATATATATGTATTTGTTTAAAAACTGAATATCATTAATCGAAAAACATTTTTGAAAAAACGTTAAATTTTAATCAAAAATCCAAATCGCATAACGCAGTGGAAGAGTTTTGAAAATGTTTTATACATATGCAAATGTTGGGCGAGTGGGTATTTAATACCCCACCCACTGCAGGCCTGCGAGATCGCAGGGTACCTACGATCCGCAGTGTACCTGTGGTGCGGTACCTTATATGGCTACGCGATTTAATAAATCGCATTGCAATTTTTCGTTTGGTTTAAATGACTTGCAACATCATCTCATATATGATTTGGTATGAATTTCGATTTTGGTTGCATTGTTATTAATTATTATTATTTATGTATGTGTATATTATATATATATATATATATATATATGTATATAAGTATATATAATTAATTATAAATAATTATTATAGAGTTCTAAATTGATGGATCGCTCTTTTAATGATTTAAAGTATTGTTATTAAGGTTATGAAGAGATATTAATAATTAATTTAACTAAACATTAGTTTTAATTAAGATTAATTATTAGAATATATAATCGAAGTTTTGATTATTGGAAATGCTATTTTTCAAACAAAGTTTTTATAAAATATTATTGAATCAATTAGAAAATTGAATCTAATGGAGGAACTTTTATCTATCAAGCAAATACATGGGTTAGGTAAAACGTGAAATTTCTCCACTTGATATTAATTGGAAAACGTAAACTGAGACTCTTACATTCAAATTTGAAAACTTAGCAAAACCAAAACATGTGTTTACATTGTGTATTCCTTATGCTAATGTTTTGAGTTTTGAGTTGACTAGTGTTGACCAGTATAGGATGTCTACCAGAGGCTTGGGGGTTATGTGATTGTGATGTCATGATGATGTTTTATTCTCGATCTTTATAAACCCAACCATGATTATGTGATGGAATGCTCTATGTATTGGTTGTGATTACTAATTGTTAAAATTGAGATTCTTATGTTTGAGACCCTTGACTTAACCATTATTTTTGGTCATCGATCAGTTATCCTTGGTTATATTCTAGTCGTCATGATGGGACTGAAATGTGGATTTATTCTTGATGATGTCATGTTGTGACATGTTTGACTCAACCATTTTTGGAGTCTTCGATCAGTATGATTGAGACATATTTTCGTTATTGAGAACCAATGGATACTTTGATTATCAATGATACTTCAGTTGCCAATAGAGAGCTGTTATGGTCATGATTTTCTATGGATGTTGCTCATGGAGATTTGATGCTTTTATGTATATTTGATGATTTTATCATGGATATTTGATGATTCTTATTGTGGATATTTGATGATTTTATTATGGATTTTCTTTGGTGATTTTGATGATTTATGATACCATGAGCATTAGGGTAGGATATCTACATGTAGTGTCGAGAAGTGGCTTGCAATGGGGGTCGGAGCCCTAAGAGGCTGCCAGGGTAACCCATTGTAAGTTGGATTAATAAGTGATAACATTCACACTTAATACTAACTGAATGAACCTAAAAGATAAGAGTTTTGGTTCTTTGAGTGCTTATATAGGCTAGGATGGGAGTAGTGAGAACGCATGGTTGCGACCTTGCATTCCATAGTATGCCTTGTCAGTATGAGAGGATACTAGTGGCCGCATGAAATCTGTATGGACCCATGGAGTTTAGCTAACTGCTAGGCTAACTTGTACGAGATAAATTCAATGACACTTTCCACTTGCATAGTAGGTTCCTATATGTCATTGTGTGCCTCTAGGAAGTAGATGTCTATTTTGTGATTGAAACCTTTGAGTTAGTATACTTTTAGGATTCTTGAACTTTAGAGATTTGTGCTATGTGATTTTGATAGCCTGTTTGGGACTTGAGATTATCTCCTCAGCATGGTGGGAGTGGACCACTTAGGTACCACGCGGTTGGGTGGTAGTGTATTTTCCACTCTTATCATTTGAGATTCATTGAGACATCGTGGCTGAAGTGTCCTTCGTGATGGTGGATATGTATCCTTTCATTGATGATTAGCATATGTTAGATGATGTTATCTTATGCTTATATTTGCATGTTAGATTACTTCTACATATGATGTTGTATTTATTAGGAGTGATATTCCTACTATGTTAATGTCGATGATCTCCTCGGTGATTTGGGATGTTACGCATGGAGGAATGGCTAGGGCCCACGATGGTCTAATGATGCTATTAACGATTGGGAGGAACCGTGCACTTAGTTTATTATGTTGATCTTATGATGGATGTATCATGTGATTATCTTTACTTTGATATATCATGGATTAGAATAGAGTGATGTACTATATTTCACATATGTATATTCTTTTAAGCCTTCATACCCTGCGACATGTACAGTGGATGATTGTGCATTCTGGAATGTAATTTAGAAAGGACATTTGTACATTGGACTTATCATTATTATTTCATGTGCATGTTGTACTAGATGGAAACATGTATGTAATTCACGTTAAGGGATCTTAAAGAATGTAATCTGTTAAGTATGTTATGTTTATTTTTAGATGGACATTGCTATTGCTTCCGTTATTGTGAATAAGTTATATGTGGTATTTACTTTCATGTAATTTTTTAAAACAAAAAATGTTACCAAATTTAGTGTAATTCTAGGTTAATTCTTTGGATCCCTTGGCGGGGCATTACAGTTGCTGGAATTCATACTCAAATTTGCACATATTCACATACACAAAGATAAAGTTTGACCAAAAGTTGACTAAATTTAACCACGGTTGACTTGAGTTGACTAGTTTCAAAAAGAATTTTGAAATAATTAAACGAAATTATTTATTTAAATGGAGTACTTACTTCTAATTAATTAAATAAAGTTATTTAATTAAATGAGAAGCCATTCCTAATTAATTAAATGAAGTTATTTAATTAAATAAGAAAACTGTCTCTAATTAATTAAAGATTATTTAATTAAATAGAAAAAGTAATTATGAGAGCATATCGCATTTTATTAAATTAAATATCTCAACAAAATCTCTCTTTAGTTCAAAAAGAGAGATTTCTAGCTCACTATTGATCAAAAATGAGTTAAATCAGTTAACTCTTTTTTCTACTCAAATTGAATCAGTTAACTCCTTATTTTACTAAAATTAAATCTGTTAACTCCCTTTAATTTGGAAATCTTTCTTTATGACTGAACTTCACCTTTAATCCTGATCGTTGATTGAAATCGATCTCAACCCTTGATGAATTTCAGGAAAGTCTATTTAAGAGACCCTCATCTCTTCATTTTGAAAGGTTGAATGAGAATTTGCATCGAATTGTTGCTGGAATTCATACTCACATTTGCTCATATTCACATACGCAGAGATCAAGTTTGACCAAAAGCTGACCAGATTTCACCACGGTTGACTTGACTTGAGTAGTATCGAATTTTTTTTGAAATAATTAAACGAAATTATTTAATTATATGGAGTACTTCTAATTAATTAAACAAAGTTGTTTAATAAAATGAAAAGCTATTCTTAATTAATTAAATGAAGTTATTTAATTAAATAAGAAAAGTGTCTCTAATTAATTAAAGATAATTTAATTAAATAGAAAAAGTAATTATGAGAGCATATCTCATTTTATTAAATTAAATATCTCAACAAAATCTCTCTTCAGTTCAAAAATGGAAATTTCCAGTTCACTATTGATCAAAAATGAGTTAAATCAGTTAACTCCTTTTTCTACTCAAATTGAATCAGTTAACTTCTTATTTTACTAAAATTAAATCTGTTAACTCCCTTTAATTTGAAAATCTCCCTTTATGACTAAACTTCACCTTTAATCCTGACCGTTGATTGAAATTGATCTCAACCGTTGATGAATTCTAGGAAAGTCTATTTAAGAGACCCTCATCTCTTCATTTTGAAAGGTTCAGTGAGAATTTGCATCGAATTGTTGCTAGAATTCATACTCACATTTGCTCATATTCACATACGCAAATATGAAGTTTGACCAAAAGTTGACTAGATTTAACCACGGTTGACTTGAGTTGACTAGTTTCGAAAAGAATTTTGAAATAATTAAATAAAATTATTTAATTAAATAGAGTACTTACTTCTAATTAATTAAAGAAAGTTATTTAATTAAATGAGAAGCCATTCCTAATTAATTAAATGAAGTTATTTAATTAAATAAGTAAAGTGTCTCTAATTAATTAAAGATTATTTAATTAAATAGAAAAAGTAATTACGACAGCATATCTCATTTTATTAAATTAAATATCTCAACAAAATCTCTCTTCAGTTCAAAAAGCGAAATTTCCAGTTCACTATTGATAAAAAATGAGTTAAATTAGTTAACTCCTTTTTCTACTCAAATTGAATTAGTTAACTCCTTACTTTAGTCAAATTAAACCTTATAACTCCTTTTAATTTGAAAATCTCCCTTTATGACTGAACTTCACCTTTAATCCTGACCGTTGATTGAAATTGATCTCAACCATTGATGAATTCCAGGAAAGTCTATTTAAGAGACCCTCGTCTCTTCATTTTGAAAGGTTGAATAGAATTTGCATCGAATTGTTGCTGGAATTCATACTCACATTTGCTCATATTCACATAGGGAAAGATCAAGTTTGACCAAAAGTTGTCCAAATTTAACCACGGTTGACTTGTGTTGACTAGTTTCGAAAAGAATTTTAAAATAATTAAACAAAATCATTTAATTAAATGGAGTACTTACTTCTAATTAATTAAAGAAAGTTATTTAATTAAATGAGAAGCCATTCCTAATTAATTAAATGAAGTTATTTAATTAAATAAGAAAAGTGTCTCTAATTAATTAAAGATTATTTAATTAAATAGAAAAAGTAATTATGAGAGCATATCTCTTTCTATTAAATTAAATATCTCAACAAAAACTATCTTCAGTTCAAAAAGGAAAATTTTCATTTCACTATTGATAAAAAATGAGTTAAATCAGACAACTCCTTTTTCTACTCAAATTAAATCAGTTAACTCCTTATTTTAGTCAAATTAAATCTGTTAACTCCCTTTAATTTGAAAATCTCCCTTTATGACTGAACTTCACCTTTAGTCTTGACCGTTGATTAAAATCGATCTCAACCGTTGATGAATTCTACGAAAGTCTATTTAAGAGACCCTCATCTCTTCATTTTGAAAGGTTGAATGAGAATTTGCATCGAATTATTGTTCGAATTCATACAACCATTTGCTCATATTCACATACGCAAAGATTAAGTTTGACCAAAGTTGACCAGATTTAACCACGGTTGACTTCACTTGACTAAGTTTGAAAAGAATTTTGAAATAATTAAACAAAATTATTTAAATAAATGCAATACTTACTTCTAATTAATTAAACAAAGTTATTTAATTAAATGAGAAGCCATTCCTAATTAATTAAATAAAGTTACTTAATTAAATACAAAAAGTGTATAATTAATTAAGGAAAGTCTATTTAAGAGACCCTCATCTCTTCATTTTGAAAGCTTGAATGAAAATTTGCATCAAATTGTTGCTAGAATTCATACTCACCTTTGCTCATATTCACATACGCAAAGATCAAGTTTGACCAAAAGTTGACCAAATTTAACCACGATTGACTTGAGTTGACTAGTTTCGAAAACAATTTTGAAATAATTTTAAAAAATTATTTAATTAAATGGAGTACTTAGTTCTAATTAATTAAACAAAGTTATTTAATTAAATGAGAAGCCATTCCTAATTAATTAAATGAAGTTATTTAATTAAATAAGAAAAGTGTCTTTAATTAATTAAAGATTATTTAATTAAATAGAAAAAGTAATTATGAAAGCATATCTCATTTTATTAGATTAAATATCTCAACAAAATCTCTCTTTAGTTCAAAAAGGAAAATTTCCAGTTTATTATTGATAAAAAATGAGTTAAATCGGTTAACTCCTTTTTCTACTAAAATTGAATCAGTTAACTCCTTATTTTACTCAAATAAAATTTGTTAACTCCCTTTAATTTGAAAATCTCCCTTAATAACTGAACTTCACCTTTAATCCTGAGAATTGATTGAAATCGATCTCAACCGTTGATGAATTCCAAGAAAGTCTATTTAAGAGACCCTCATCTCTTCATTTTGAAAGGTTGAATAAGAATTTGCATCGAATTGTTGCTTGAATTCATACTCACATTTGCTCATATTCACATACGCAAAGATCAAGTTTGACCAAAAGTTGACCAGATTTAACCATAGTTGACTTGAGTTGACTAGTTTCGAAAAGAATTTTGAAATAATTAAACAAAATTATTTAATTAAATGGAGTACTTACATCTAATTAATTAAACAAAGTTATTTAATTAAATGAGAAGCCATTCCTAATTAATTAAATGAAGATATTTAATTAAGTAAGAAAATTGTCTTTAATTAATTAAAGATTATTTAATTAAATAAAAAAAGTAATTATAAGAACATATCTCATTTTATTAAATTAAATATCTCGACAAAATCTCTCTTTAGTGAAAAAAGAGAAATTTCCAATTCACTATTGATCTAAAATGAGTTAAATCTTTTAACTCCTATTTCTACTCAAATTGAATCAGTTAACTCCTTATTTTACTACAATTAAATCTGTTAACTCACTTTAATTTGAAAATCTCCCTTTATGACTGAACTTCAGCTTTAATCCTGACCGTTGATTGAAATCGATCTCAACAGGTGATGAATTCTAAGAAAGTCTATTTAAGAGACCCTTATCTCTTCATTTTGATAGGTTGAATGAGAATTTGCATCGAATTGTTGCTGGAATTCATACTCACATTTGCTCATATTCACATACGCAAAGATCAAGTTTGACCAAAAGTTGACAAGATTTAACTACGGTTGACTTGAGTTGACTAGTTTCGAAAAGAATTTTTAAATAATTTAACAAAATTATTTAATTAAATGGAGTACTTAATTGTAATTAATTAAACAAAGTTATTTAATTAAATGAGAAGCCATTCCTAACTAATTAAATGAAGTTATTTAATTAAATAAAAAAAGTGTCTCTAATTAATTAAAGATTATTTAATTAAATAGAAAAAGTAATTTTGAGAGCATATCTCATTTTATTAAATTAAACATCTCATTAAAATCTCTCTTCAGTTCAAAAAGGGAAATTTCCAGTTCACAATTGATCAAAAATGAGTTAAATCAGTTAACTCCTTTTTCTACTCAAATTGAATCAGTTAACTCCTTATTTTACTCAAATTAAATCTGTTAACTCCCTTTAATTTGAAAATTTCCCTTTATGACTGAGCTTCATCTTTAATCCTGACTGTTGATTGAAATCGATCTCAACCGTTAATGAATTCTTGGAAAGTCTATTTAAGAGACCCTCATCTCTTCATTTTGAAAGGTTGAATGAGAATTTGCATCGAATTGGTACTAGAATTCATACTCATATTTGCTCATATTCACATACGCAAAGATCAAGTTTGACCAAAAGTTTACCAGATTTAACCACGGTTGACTTGAGTTGACTAGTTTCAAAAAGAATTTTGAAATAATTAAACAAATTTTTTTAATTAAATGGAGTACTTCTAATTAATTAAAGAAAGTTATTTAATTAAATGAGAAGCCATTCCTAATTAATTAAATGAAGTTATTTAATTAAATAAGAAAAGTTTCTCTAATTAATTAAAGATTATTTAATTAAATAGAAAAAGTAATTATGAGAGCATATCTCATTTTATTAAATTAAATATCTCAACAAAATCTCTCTTCAGTTCAAAAAGGAAAATTTTCTGTTCACTAATGATAAATAATGAGTTAAATGAGTTAACTCCTTTTTCTACTCAAATTGAATTAGTTAACTCCTTATTTTACTCAAATTAAATATGTTAACTCCTTTTAATTTGGAAATCTTCTTTTATGACTGAACTCCACCTTTAATCCTAACCGTTGATGAATTTCAGGAAAGTCTATTTAAGAGACCCTCATCTCTTTATTTTGAAAAGTTCAATGAGAATTTGCATCGAATTGTTGCTGGAATTCATACTCACATTTGCTCATATTCACATACGCAAAGATTAAGTTTGACCAAAAGTTGACCAGATTTAACCACGGTTGACTTGAGTTGAATAGTTTCAAAAAGAATTTTGAAATAATTAAACAAAATTATTTAATTAAATGGAGTACTTACTTCTAATTAATTAAACAAAGTTATTTAATTAAATGAGAAGCCATTCCTAACTAATTAAATGAAGTTATTTAATTAAATAAGAAAAGTGTCTCTAATTAATTAAAGATTATTTAATTAAATAGAAAAATTAATTTTGAGAGCATATCTCATTTTATTAAATTAAATATCTCAACAAAATTTCTCTTCAGTTTAAAAAGAGAAATTTCGAGTTCACTATTGATAAAAAATGAGTTAAATCAATTAACTCCTTTTTCTACTCAAATTGAATGAATTAAATCCTTATTTTACTCAAATTAAATCTGTTAACTTCCTTTAATTTGGAAATCTCTTTTTATGACTGAACTTCACCTTTAATCCTGACTGTTGATTGAAATCGATCTCAATCATTGATGAATTCTAAGAAAGTCTATTTAAAAGACCCTCATCTCTTCATTTTGAAAGGTTGAATGAGAATTTGCATCGAATTGTTGCTGGAATTCATACTCACATTTGCTCATATTCACATACGCAAAGATCAAGTTTCACCAAAAGTTGACCAGATTTAATCACGGTTGACTTGAGTTGACTAGGTTCGAAAAAAATTTTCAAATAATTAAACGAAATTATTTAATTAAATGGAGTACTTACTTCTATTTAATTAAACAAAGTTATTTAATTAAATGAGAAGCCATTCCCAACTAATTAAATGAATTTAATTAATTAAATAAAAAAATTGTCTCTAATTAATTAAAGATTATTTAATTAAATAGAAAAAGTAATTATGAGAGCATATCTTATTTTATTAAATTAAATATCTCAACAAAATCTCTCTTCAGTTCAAAAAGGGAAATTTGAAGTTCACTATTGATCAAAAATGAGTTAAATAAGTTAACTATTTTTTCCACTCAAATTGAGTCAGTTAACTCCTTATTTTACTAAAATTAAATATGTTAACTCCCTTTAATTTGGAAATCTCTGTTTATGACTAAACTTCACCTTTAATCATGACCGTTGATTGAAATCTATCTCAACCATTGATGAATTCCAGTAAAGTCTATTTAAGAGATCCTCATCTCTTCATTTTGAAAGGTTGAATGAGAATTTACATCGAATTGTTGCTGGAATTCACACTCACATTTTCTCATATTCACATACGCAAAGATCAAGTTTGACCAAAAGTTGACCAGATTTAACCATGGTTCACTTGAGCTGACTAATTTTGAAAAGAATTTTGAAATAATTAAACGAAATTATTTAATTAAATGGACTACTTACTTCTACTTAATTAAACAAAGTTATTTAATTAAATGAGAAGCCCTTCCTAATTAATTAAATGATGTTATTTAATTAAATAATAAAAGTGTTTCTAATTAATTAAAGATTATTTAATTAAATAAAAAAATAAATTATGAGAGCATATCTCATTTTATTAAATTAAATATCTCAACAAAATCTCTCTTCAGTTCAAAAAGGGAAATTTTCAGTTCACTATTGATAAAAAAAGAGTTAAATCAGTTAACTCCTTTTTCTACTCAAATTGAATCAGTTAACTCCAAATTTTACTCAAATTAAATCTATTAACTCCCTTTAATTTGGAAATCTTCCGTTATGACTGAACTTCAACTTTAATCCTAACCGTTGATTGAAATCGATCTCAACCGTTGATGAATTCGAGGAAAGTCTATTTAAGAGACCCTCATCTCTTGATTTTGAAAGATTGAATGAGAATTTGCATCGAATTGTTGCTGGAATTCATACTCACATTTACTCATATTCACATACGCAAAGATCAAGTTTGACAAAAAGTTGACCAAATTTTACCACAGTTGAATTGAGTTGACTAGTTCTAAATTTTTTTTTGAAATAATTAAATGAAATTATTTAATTAAATAGAGTACTTACTTCTAATTAATTAAACAAAGTAATTAAATTAAATTAGAAGCCATTCCTAATTAATTAAATGAAGTTATTTAATTAAGTAAGAAAAGTGTCTCTAATTAATTAAAGATTACTTAATTAAATAGAAAAAGTAATTATGAGAGCATATCTCATTTTATTAAATTAAATATCTCAACAAAATCTCTCTTCATTTGAAAAAGGGAAATTGTCAGTTCACTATTGATCAAAAATGAGTTAAATCAGTTAACTCCTTTTTCTACTCAAATTGAATAAGTTAACTCCTTATTTTACTCAAATTAAATCTGTTAACTCCCTTTAATTTGAAAATCTCCCTTTATGACTAAACTTCACCTTTAATCCTGACTGTTGATTGAAATCGATCTTAACCGTTGATGAATTCAAGGAAAGTCTATTTAAGAGACCCTCATCTCTTCATTTTGAAAAGTTGAATGAGAATTTGCATCGAATTGTTGCTGAAATTCATACTCACATTTGCTCATATTCACATACGCAAAGATCAAGTTTGGCCAAAAGTTGACCAAATTTAACCACAGTTGACTTGAGTTGACTAGTTTCGAAAAGAATTTTAAAATAATTAAATGGAATTATTTAATTAAATGGAGTACTTACTTATAATTAATTAAACAAAGTTATTTAATGAGATCAGAAAAGTGTCTCTAATTAATTAAAGATTATTTAATTAAATAGAAAAAGTAATTATGAGAGCATATGTCATTTTCTTAAATTAAATATCTCAACAAAATCTCTCTTCAGTTCAAAAAGGGAAATTTCCAGTTCACTATTGACCAAAAATAATGGTTAGGTCAAGTGTCTCATAAATAAGAATCTCAACTATAACAATCAGTATTCACATCCAATACACAGAGCATTCCATCACATAACCATGGTTGGGATATAAGATCGAGATTAAAACATCATCATGGCATCACAGTCACATAACCCCCAAGCCTCTGGTAGATGTCCTATACTAGTGAACACTAGTCAACCCAAATCCCAAAACAATAGCATAAGGAATACACAATGTAAACACATGTTTTGGTTTTGCTATGTTTTTTTGAATTTTAAAAGTCTCAGTTTACATTTTCCCAAATTATATCAAGTGGAGAAATTTCACGTTTTTCCTAACCCAAGTATTCGTTTGATAGATAAAAGTTTCTCCATCAGACTCAATTTTCTAATTAATTTATATGACATTGTTTGAAAATTGACATTCTCAATGAATCAAAAAAACTTCGATTATATATATTCTAATAATTAATCTTAAAAAAAACTAAGTTTAATTAAATTAATTGTTAATATCTCTTCATAATTGACAAGCTTAATAGCAATATTTTAATCATTAAAAGAGTGATCCATTAATTGAGAACTTTATAATAATCATTTATAGTTAATAATATATATATATACATCTATACATATAAGAAATGACATTTTATAAATCAAAATATAATAATCAAACTGCAATTCGCAAATCGCAAATCGCAAAATTACGTTGCAACCTTGGAATTCAATTCATATATATCTATATCACTGCACAGAGGAGGTACCGTGCGGGCCTGCTATCGCAGAGCCTACGACAGCAGTGTCGCCGGCCTCTGCCACATATACGTAGTGGGGTGGGGGTATGCGCTTAGCGCTCCCCACCCGCCTCAATTTAAATTAAATTTCTTTTTTTTTTAAAAAAAATTGCTTATGCGTTTTCGCAAGTATGCGATTCGATTTTTAAATAAAGTTCAACGTTTTTCAATAAAATGTTTTTGATTAATGATATTCATTTTTTTATTATTATTAAATATCTACATTATATATACATATGAATGTATATATATATATGTGTGTGTGTGTATATATATATATATACTTGCAGAATTAAAAAAAACATCACAGCATATAATCATGTATACATATTTATATATATAATTGCATATATATATGTATATGTGTATGCAGATAAAAAAATATAAACATGTATATACACGATTTATTTAGAAATTCTAATTTTCAAAAATTTCCTATAAACTTTGATCTCAAATTTATCCAATAATTAATCTAATGGGTTTGGCTATGAATTAACCCTAGCCCCGTTTTCTCTGTTTTTTTAAATCCATGCATATAAAATTCTCAAATAAATTTAATTGCCCAAATTGAAAATGCATACAATAAAAATATGAAATTGCTCAGAAGACATATGGAAGACACGAAGAAGACAGGAATGCATGATGCGGAAATAGCATAAGAAAAATCACAAGAATCTACCCGAATTCTGATGCTAATTCGCTTTTCCTCAGAAAACTCGCAGAGCAAGCTCCCTTCTTCAAAGTTCTTGAGTCCTCCAATGCTCCAATTGCTCTCCACCCTCTCTCCCTAAGCTTCTATGAATGCCTGAATATAAAGAGCTCTCAAGAAACCTTTGGAATGCTTCTTGAAACCGCTAAAAGGTGTCACCAACTAAGCATGGGTCTTTTTCCACCTTTTTGGTGAGTCATAGAGTTGTAGACACCTTGTGCTTAATTGATGCACTAAACCCCGTGTTGTTGACACATGTTAATTCCCATGCAAGCTTATAACTTCAATATTTTCTATTTTAATTTTATAATTTTCATTTTAATTTTTATAACTTTTATTATTATTATTTTATTTATTACTTTATTATTATTTTATAATTATTATTAATTTTAATTACTAGTTTTCTTTTATTTAATTCCTTTCCTCAATAATTCACATTTAATTAATCACAATCAAAATATCAAAGATCATGATATTTTATTAATTTTCTCAAATAAATAATTTATTAATTAAATCTATTTAAGACTTAGTTAATGGAAAATTCACCATAGACCTCCAAGATAAAATATGAAAACCCATCATAGAACAATCATACAAAATCAATCTAAAGGGTTAAAAATGACGAAATATGTCATCCGACACATTCAGTGCGTATTCAACTTTGATACTTGTCCTAACTCACTAGGACAAATGGTTTTTTTTTTTTTTAAAGTTTTGGATTTGGACTTGAGAATTTATCTCCCTTCTCTTATCATTGAGATAGTATAATAGGGTACGCTCATCCTGGCAATTCAGGGAAGTCGATACCCGATACCTACAACCTATAGAAAAACTATGCATGTACATAAAATACATATAATGTTAAGTTAAACAGACAATGGCAGGAAGTGGTGCATCATGTAGATCCCGACTAAGCAAGTGACTATGACTCCCTTCTTTAACCACATCAGAAACACCATACAATAAGAAAACATGCACACCATACATATGCAAGTATGGGGTAAGTAACCATAATAAAACACATGAGATAATAAACCATCTAACTAATCATCATTAATAACTAAAAACAATGTAATGATCATCATACATACATAAAATGTAAAGTCTAAATGATCTCATCATATATCAACTGAATCCCTATCATAATATCTGATAGTGTTAAAACAACACCACTAAACCATCAACATAAAACTAGTCCATCAAAGTCTAATAATAATAGCAACAATAAGTCTAGAAAATATGTGAACGAGGGTAGGCACTACATCCACCCCCCCTTGGATTAGGCTTACTCTTGGAAGCCTACAAACAAATAAGGATATAACTCCCTCAATCTAGCTGCATCCTCCCAAGTAGCTGAAGAATCATCAGTTGGGTCCCATTGGACCCTTACCTGCTCGATGGTTCGACCCCTGAGGGTCAACTCTCACTGCTCCAAAATAAAAACCAGCTCCAAAGCCCGCTGCCCGTCCTCTACTTGCAACGCATTCCAATCAAGAACATGCACAATATCAAGAATATAATGCCTAAGCACTGAAACATGGAAAACATCATGAATGCGAGTTAGGCTGGGCGGTAGAGCAAGATGGTAAGCAACCGGGCCAATCCTCTCCAAAATATTGAATGGTCCCACAAAGCGAGGTGCTAGCTTAGAACCCTTTCCGTACTAGATCAGACTCTTTCGTGGTCGCACTCTCAAGAAAACCTTATCACCCACAACAAACTGCTTAACGATCCTATGAGCATCGGAATACTTCTTCTGCCTATCCTGTTCCAGAGTCAAATTCTCACGGATACGCACTACCTGTCGCTCCATATCACGAAGCATCTCAGGTCCCAATAGAATGCGATCCTCGAGGCTATCCCAACTCAATGGTGTATGACAAGGACATCCATATAATGCCTGAAAAGGTGCCATGCCAATAGAACTATGATACCCATTGTTGTTAGCAAACTCCACTAGGTAGAGATAGTCCTTCCAATGTGTCTTCCTATCCATCACATACATCCGTAACATATCCTCCAAAACCTGATTCACCCTCTCTATCTAACCATCAGTCTCTGGATGATATGCCAAACTGAAGTTTAGCTGCACTCCAAGCTCATGCTGCAACAATGTCCAAAATGCAGTTGTGAATACAAGATCCCTGTCAGAAATGATCTTTTTAGGAATACCATGTAATCTTACAATATCACGCATGAAGACATTTGCTACAGAAGCTGCTATGTAGGAAGAATTGATCAGTGAAAAATGTGCCACCTTAGTCAACTGATCAACGGTAACCATGATAGCATCATGACATCAACTTGTCATAGGTAATCCTACTATAAAATCCATGGAGATGATATCCCATTTCCAAGAAGGAATGAGATTAGGTTGCAATAGTCCTGCCGGGTGCTGGTGTTCTGCCTTGACTCTTTGACACTCAGGAAACCTAGCCACAAAATTAGCAATATCTCGCTTCATTCTAGACCAAAAGAACAAACATCTCAAATCAGCATGCATCTTCTTGACACCTGGATGTGTTGAGTAAGGTGTACGATGGGCTTCTGCCAGAATCAAGGTGCAAAGCTCATCCAGTAATGGCACATAAATCCTCCCCAAATGTCTCAAAAGACCATCTAATTCTTGAATGTAACCGACAAACTTACCTTCCGAGGGTCTCCCTGAGTCTATCTCTCTGCACACTTCCTGATACTAGGAATCCATAGGAAGTGCCTAAAGAATCCAGCTTCTCAAATCCACACTAAGAGTCATCGATGTTTCCAGATGTCTCTTGCGACTCAAAGCATTTGCCACCACATTCTCCTTACCTTGAATGTACTTAACCTCAAAATCATACTCGCATAAAAATTCCATCCATCATCTCTGGTGAGCATTCAAATTAGGCTGAGTAAAAATGTACTGAAGACTACGATGATCACTATGTAGCTCAAATCTATGCCCCAACAAGAAATGTCTCCACCTTGTCAAAGCATGAACTACTACTGCTAACTCAAGATCATGTGTAGGGTAATTTAACTCATGATCCTTGAGCTTGCATGATTCATACGCAATCACCCATCCATTCTACATCAACACTGCTCCAATTCCTTCAAGAGAAGCATCTATACACACCATGAAATCACCTTCTGGTTCAGGTACAGCTAAAATCGGTGCACTAGTCAAAATCTCCTTGAGCCTCTAAAATGCTTCCTCACATTTTTCTGTCCACACAAACTTCTTAGCTTTCCTCTGAAGAGAAGTGATAGGATGTGCTATCCTAGAGAAGTTCTGGACAAATCTGCGATAATAACCAGCGAAACCCATGAAACTACGAATCTCTGACACATTAGTCAGGGTAGGCCTATCTATTATCACCTGAATCTTTGCAGGATCCACTAAAATACCATCACCTGAGATAACATGCCCTAAATACTGAATCTCCAATTTGAAGAATTCACACTTAGCGGCATTGGCATAAAGCTGATTGCCTCTCAAACCTTGCAATACCAACTGTAGGCATTCCTCACGCTCCTTCTGAGTCTTAGAAAATATCAATATGTCATCAAGAAACATGAGAACAAACTTGTCAAGATATGATCGAAAAACACCATTCATCAAACTCATGAATACTGATGGAGCATTAGTCAACCCAAAAGGTACCACTGTGAACTCATAATGCCCATAGCGCGTTCGAAAAGTGGTCTTGTGAATATCCGCTTCCTTAATACGAAGCTGGTGGTATCCTAACTTAAGGTCAGTCTTGGAGAATACTGTAGCTCCCTTGATCTGATCAAATAAGTCATCAATCCTAGGCAAAGGATACCTGTTCTTAATAGTCACCTTGTTCAACTATCTGTAGTCAATACAAAGGTGCAAAGAACCGTCTTTCTTCTTCACAAAGAGCACTGGAGCTCCCCATGGTGATACACTAGATCGAATGCTCCCTTTGGCCAAAAGTTCCTCTAGCTGAAGACATAGCTCACCTAGTTCTTGAGTAGTCATATGATAAGGAGCTTTAGAGATAGGCTCCGCTCCAGGAATTAGATCAATGCTAAAATCAATGTACCTCTTTGGAGGCATGCCTGGAATCTCACTTGGAAAGACATCTGCGTACTCCTATAAAATCGGGTGATCTAAAGTCTTCCTCATCAAGATAATTTACTATAACAACAAATATCTGACATCCCTTATGGAAACTTCACTTCAATTCCATAGCAAAAATCATTCGCAGAGATATAGGCCTCGGTATCGCAACTATCTTCACATCATTCCCTTGGTCATCTTGGCACAAAATAATCTTCTTCCTACAATCTATACTGGCTCTATGAGATCCAAGCCAGTCCATGCCTAGAACCACATCATAGGAACCAAGGGGTATGACTCGAAGATCCACTGCTATATCAAAGCTCCCTAAGCTAAGCCCACACTTATGAACTACAGAATCTATGGAGCCCTTAATCCCTAAGGCTAGTTCCACTTGCCAACCATGATCTTGCTTCACTGCATCCAGATTAGACTTAGAAACTATAGATGGTGAAATAAATGAATTTGTAGCTCCTGAATCAAACAATACTAAAAGAGATATACCTCGAATAGCACCTGTGGTCTCAACCACTGTTCCCTGATGATCTGTCTGATGCTGATCAACTGCTACAAAAACTCTATGAGCTCTCCCTACATCACCAACTGTGGGTTCTAAAGCTATAGGCCTAGGTCCTAAAAACTTAGGTGCTCACTATGGACACTGAGCTGGTTAATGTCCAATCTGACCACATGAAAAACATTTTGTATTCCTGCCAGATCCTCTTCCCATAAGTGGTACATTAGATTGCTGGCGACTGTTCCTACTTTACAAAAGTCTAGCTACTTTGAGTTGGATGATTGGACTGATTCTATTTATTGCGTTGAGCATTATAGTTGTTCTTAAAGTTAGAACCTTTGCCACCACCTTGAGCCTGAGAATTTGATCCCTTCTATTGTTGCATCTGCTGAGACTGCTGCTAATACTGTTTCCCCCTAGAAAAGAAAGGCTTCTTATTACCACCTGAATTGATGTTGCCTTTAGATCCTGATGCTGCTAGTGCTCCTACAAAACCACCTTGACCAAGGTTGACACTTTTCTCAACAAGGATTGCTTGATGTACTGCATCCTTGAGAGTTTTTGGCTCAAATACCTTGACACCCCCAACTATACCATTATTCAAACCCCTAATAAAGAGTTGTGTCAACTGAGCTGAATTGTCACTAAACCCTGAAAAAGGCATAAGCTCATAAAAATTATGCTCATACTCGGTCACTGACAAAGTGTACTACTTGAGATTATGAAACTCATCTGCCCTTTGTAGTTTCCATTCCTCTGGTAGGAATCATTCACGAAAACTCTCTGAATAGTTCCCACGTGACACTGCTCATATCGATTCCCAGCTTCTTCTCCTCAATTGTCCACCAATTGGCCCCAAAATTCTTTAAATTAGTGATCACAAATCTTGCCTTAAAATTGCTGTCAAAATCTTGCATGGCAAAAATCCCGTCAAGGGAAATCAGCCACTGCTCGGCCACATAACCAAAACCTTTCCCATTGAAAGGCTTGACCTTGGATCTTGAAAGATCCTTCATTTGAGTGGACACAATGGACCTCTGACGATCCTTCTGAGGACTTCTAGATTTGGGTCTATTCTCTTGTTCTGTCTGATGCACTCTAGGCTGTTCTTGAACAGGAGGTAAACGTTCTAGAATAGTCTGCATCATCTATCTTAGACTAACCTCATCAGAGTTAGCTTGGTCCTCTCTACTACTCTCGTCCTACTACCTATTAGAGTGTTCTTCCTTGCTCTCTACATGAGTCGATCCCTCATGGGCAGACTCATGGGCACTGACAGCTCTGCCATGACCACGGCCTCTTCCTTGGCCTCTACCACGACCTCTAACAAAAGACCTAGTCCCATACACCATCCTAGTTCCAAGTTGAAGAGATACACTTAATAGTTCACAGTTATAGTTGTTCCAAAATACCTAGAGCTCCCAATGCAGAAACGTGGGCTCTGATACCAAATGTAATGCCCCACCAAGGGATCCAAAGAATTAACCTAGAATTTCACTAAGTTTGGTAACATTTATTTTATTTTATTTAAAATAACATGAAACTAAATACCACATATAACTTGTACATAATAATGAAAGCAATAGAAATATCCATCTAAAAGTAAACATAACATACATAACCGATTTCATTCTTTAAGAATCCCTTAACGTTGAGTTACATCTAAATTAACTAACATACATGAGTCTATCTAGTACAACATCCACATGAAATAATAATGATAAGTCCAATGTTCATACATTACATTTCCAAATGCTCAATCATCCATTGTACATGTCACAGGGTATGAAGGCTTAAAAGAATATACATATGTGAACTAAGGTACACCATCCTATTCTAATCCATGATACATCAAAGACAATCACATGATACATATGATACATCATCATAGAATACATATACATCCATCGTAAGATCAAACATAACTATCTAAGTGCATGGTTCCTCCCAACCATTAATAGCATCATTAGACCATCGTGGGCCCTAGCCATCCCTCCATGTGTAACATCCCAAATCATCGAAGAGATCATCGATTTAACATAGCAGGAATGTCACTCCTAACATATATAACATCATATGTAGAAATAAATCTAACATGAAAATATAAGCATAAGATAACATCATCTAACATATGCTAATCATCAATGAAAGGATATATATCCACCATCACGAAGGACGCATCAGCCTCGATGTCTCAATGAAACTCAAATGATAAGAGTAGAAAATACACTACCACCCGACCGCGTGGTACCTAAGTGGTCCACTCCCACTGTGCTGAGGAGACAATCTCAAGTCCCAAACAGGCTATCCATAACACATAGCAGAAACCTCTATAGTCCAAGAATCCTAAAAGTATACTAACTCAAAGGTTCCAATCACAAAACTGACATCTACTTCCCAGAGGCACACAATGACATGTAGGAACCTACTATGCAAGCGAGAAAGTGTCATCGCATTTATCACGTACAAGTTACCTTGGTAGTTATCTAAACTCCACGGGTCCATACTGATCTCATGCGGCCACTAGTATCCTCTCATACTGACAAGGCATACTATGGAATGCAAGGTCACAACCATGCGTTCTCACTACTCCCATCCTAGCCTATATAAGCACTCAAGGCATGGGCGAGAACCAAAACTCTTATCTTTTTAGGTTCATTCAGTTGGTATTAGGTGTGAATGTTATCACTTATTAATCCAACTTATAATGAGTTACCTTGGCAGCCTCTTAGGGCCCTGGCCCCCATTGCAAGCCACTTCCCATCACTAAATGCAGATATCCTACCCTAATGCTCATGGAGTAATAAATCTCAAAATCACAAAAATAATCCATAATAAAATCATCAAATATGCATAAAAGCATCAAATCTCCATGAGCAAACATCCATAGAAAATCATGACCACAACGACTCTCTATTGGCAACTGAAGCATCACTGATAATCAAAAGTATCCAATGGTTCTCAATAACCAAAATATATCTCAAACACACTGATTGAAGACTCCAAAAATGGTTGAGTCAACCATGTCAAAACATGACATCATCAAGGATAAATCCACATTTCAGTCCCATCATGGCAACTAGAAAATAACCAAGGATAATTGATTGATGACCAAAAATAATGGTTAGGTCAAGTGTCTCATAAATAAGAATCTCAACTATAACAATCAATATTCACATCCAATACACAGAGCATTCCATCACATAACCATAGTTGGGATATAAGATTGAGATTAAAACATCATCATGGCATCACAGTCACATAACCCCCAAGCCTCTGGTAGACATCCTATACTAGTAAACACTAGTCAACCCAAAACCCAAAACAATAGCATAAGGAATACACAATGTAAACACATGTTTTGGTTTTGCTAAGTTATTTTGAATTTTAAAAGTCTCAGCTTACATTTTCCCAAATTATATCAAGTGGAGATATTTCACGTTTTTCCTAACCCAAGTATTTTAATCATTAAAAGAGTGATCCATTAATTGAGAACTTTATAATAATCATTTATAGTTAATAATATATATATATATATATATATATATATATATACTTGTATATATATACTTGTATATATATATATATATATATATATATATATATATATATATATATATATATATATATATATATATATATATATATATATATATATATACTTGTATATATATATATAGACATAAATATACATCTATACATATAAGAAATGACATTTTATAAAACAAAATATAATAATCAAACTACAATTCGCAAATCGCAAATCACAAATCGCAAAATTGCGTCACAACTTTGCAAGTCAATTCATATATATCTATATCACTGCACAGAGGGGGTACCGTGTGGGCCTGCTATCGCAGAGCCTACGGCAGCAGTGCCGTCGGCCTCTGCCACATATACATAGTGGGGTGGGGGTACGGGCTCGGCCCTCCCCGCCCGCCTTAATTTGCATTAAAAAAATTTTTTAAAAAAAAAAATCGCTTATGCGTTTTCTATTCGCGAGTATGCGATTCAATTTTTAAATAAAGTTCAATGTTTTTCAAAAAAATATTTTCGATTAATGATATTCATTTTATATATATTAAATATCTACATTATATATACATATGTATGTATATATATATATGTATATATATATGTGTATATATATATACTTGCAGAATTTAAAAAAATATCACAGCATATAATCATGTATATATATATATACATATATATATACATATATATATACATATATATATACATATACATATATATATATATATATACATATATATATACATACACACACACACACACACACACACACACACACACACACATATATATATCTATGTATGTATATGTGTATGCAGATTTAAAAATATAAACATGTATATACATGATTTATTTAAAAAATTTAATTTTCAAATTTTTTTTATAAATTTTGATCTCAAATTTATCCAATAATTAATCTAATGGGTTTGGCTATGAATTAACCCTAGCCCTATTTTCTCTTTTTTTTAAAAATCCATGCATATAAAATTCTCAAATAAATTTAATTGCCCAAATTGAAAATGCATACAATAAAAATATGAAATTCCTCATAAGACATATGCAAGACACGAAGAAGACATGAATACATGATGCAAAAATAGCATAAGAAAAATCACAAGAATCTACCCGAATTCTGGTGCTAATTCACTTTTCCTCAGAAAACTCGCAGAGCAAGCTCCCTTCTTCAAAGTTTTTGAGTCCTCCAATGCTCCAATTGCTCTCCACCCTCTCTCCCAAAGCTTTTATGAATGTCTAAATATAAAGTTCTCTCAAGAAACTTTTGGAATGCTTCTTGAAACTACTGAAAGGTGTCACAAACTAAGCATGGGTCTTTTCCCACTTTATTATTATTTTATAATTATTATTAATTTTAATTTCTAGTTTTCTTTTATTTAATTCCTTTCCTCAATAATTCACATTTAATTAATCACAATCAAAATATCAAAGATCATGATATTTTATTAATTTTCTCAAATAAATAATTTATTAATTAAATCTATTTAACACTTAGTTAATGGAAAATTCACCATAGACCTCCAAGATAAAATATGAAAACCCATCATAGAACAATCATACAAAATCAATCTAAAGGGTTAAAAATCACAAAATATGTCATCCGACACATTCGGTGGGTATTCAACTCTAATACTTGTTCTAACTCACTAGGAAAAATGGTTTTTTTTTTTTTTAGGTTTGGGATTTGGACTTGAGAATTTATCTCACTTCTCTTATCATTGAGATAGTATAATAGGGTACACTCATCTTGGTAATTCAGGGAAGTCGATACCCGATACCTGCAACCTGTAAAAAAACCATGCATGTACATACAATATATATAATGCTAAGCTAAATAGACAATGGAAGGAAGTGGTGCATCATGTAGATCTCGACTAAGCAGGTGACTACGACTCCCTTAACCACATAAAAAATGCCATACAATAAAAAAACACACACACCATACACATGCAAGTATGTGGTAAGTAACCATAATAAAACACATGAGATAATAAACCATCTAACTAATCATCATTAATAACTGAAAATAATGTAATGATCATCATACATACATGAAATGTAAAGTCTAAATGATCTCATTATATATCAACTTAATCCCTATCATAATATCTGATAGTGTCAAAACAACACCACTAAACCATCAACATAAAACTAGTCCATCAAACTCTGATAATAATAGCAACAATAAGTCTAGAAAGGATGTGAACGAGGGTAAGCACTACACCATTCTTAATTAATTAAATGAAGTTATTTAATTAAATAAGAAAAGTGTTTCTAATTAATTAAATATTATTTAATTAAATAGAAAAAGTAATTATGAGAGCATATCTCATTTTATTAAATTAAATATCTCAACAAAATCTCTCTTCAGTTCAAAAAGGAAAATTTCTAGTTCACTATTGATAAAAAATGAGTTAAATCAGTTCACTCCTTTTTCTACTCAAATTGAATCAGTTAATTCTTTATTTTACTCAAATTAAATCTGTTAATTCCCTTTAATTTGGAAATCTCCCTTTATGACTGAACTTCACCTTTAATCCTAACCGTTGATTGAACTTGATCTCAACAGTTGATGAATTCTAAGAAAATCTATTTAAGAGACCCTCATCTCTTCATTTTGAAAGGTTGAATGAGAATTTGCATTGAATTGTTGCTTGAATTCATACTCACATTTTTTCATATTCACATGCGTGAAGATCAACTTCGACCAAAACTTGACCAGATTTAACCATGATTGATTTGAGTTGACTAGTTTCGAAAAGAATTTTGAAATAATTAAACGATATTATTTAATTAAATGGAGTCCTTACTTCTAATTAATTAAACAAAGTTATTTAATTAAATGAGAAGCCATTCTTAATTAATTAAATAAAGTTATTTAATTAAATAAGAAAAATGTCTCTATTTAATTAAATAGAAAAAGTAATTATCAGAGCATATCTCATTTTATTAAATTAAATATCTCAACAAAATCTCTCTTCAGTTCAAAAAGGGAAATTGTCAGTTCACTATTGATAAAAAAATGAGTTAAATGAGTTAATTGCTTTTTTTACTCAAATTGAATTAGTTCACTCCTTATTTTACTCAAATTAAATCTGTTAATAATTTGAAAATCTTCCTTTATGACTGAACTTCACCTTTAATCTTGACCGTTAAGTAAAACCGATCTCAACCGTTGACGAATTTTAGGAAAATCTATTTAAGAGACCCTTATCTCTTCATTTTGAAAGCTTGAATGAGAATTTGCATCGAATTTTTGCTGGAATTCATACTCACATTTGCTCATATTCACATACGCAAAGATCAAGTTTGACCAAAAGTTGATCAAATTTAAATACGGTGGATTTGAGTTGACTAGTTTTGAAAAGAATTTTGAAATAAATAAACAAAATTATTTAATTAAATTGAGTACTTACTTCTAATTAATTAAACAAAGTTATTTAATTAAATGAGAAGCCATTCCTAATTAATTAAATAAAGTTATTTAAATAAATAAGAAAAGTGTCTCTAATTAATTAAAGATTATTTAATTAAATAGAAATGGTAATTATGAGAGCATATCTAATTTTATTAAATTAAATATCTCAACAAAATCTCTTTTGAGTTCCAAAAGCAAAATTTCCAGTTCACTATTGATCAAAAATGAGTTAAATCAGTTAACTCCTTTTTCTACTCAAATTGAATCAGTTAACTCCTTATTTTACTCAAATTAAATCTATTAACTCCCTTTAGTTTGGAAATCTCACTTTATGACTGAACTTCACTTTTAATCCTGACCGTTGATTGAAATCGATCTCAACCGTTGATGAATTCCAAGAAAGTCTATTTAAGACACCCTCATCTCTTTATTTTGAAAGGTTGAATGAGAATTTGCATCGAATTGTTGCTAGAATTCATACTCACATTTTCTCATATTCACATACGCAAAGATCAAGTTTGACCAAAAGTTGACTAGATTTAACCATGGTTGACTTGAGTTGACCAGTTTCGAAAAGAATTTTGAAATAATTAAACGAAATTATTTAATTAAATAGAGTACTTAATTCTAATTAATTAAACAAAGTTATTTAATTAAATGATAAGCCATTCCTAATTAATTAAATGAAGTTATTTAATAAAATAAGAAAAGTGTCTCTAATTAATTAAAGATTATTTAATTAAATAGAAAAAGTAATTATGAGAGCATATCTCATTTTATTAAATTAAATATCTCAACAAAATCTCTCCTCAGTTCAAAAAGAGAAATTTCCAATTCACTATTGATCAAAAATGAGTTAAATCAGTTAACTCCTTTTTATACTCAAATTGAATCAGTTAACTCCTTATTTTACTCAAATTAAATCTATTAACTCCCTTTAATTTGAAAACCTCCCTTTATAACTGAACTTCACCTTTAATCTTGACCATTCATTGAAATCGATCTCAACCATTGATGAATTCCAAGAAAGTCTATTTAAGAGACCCTCATCTCTTCATTTTGAAAGGTTGAATGAGAATTTGCATTGAATTGTTGCTGGAATTCATCCTCACATTTGCTCATATTCACATATGCGAAGATCAAGTTTGACAAAAAGTTGACCAGATTTAACCACGGTTAACTTGAGTTGACTAGTTTCAAATTTTTTTTTGAAATAATTAAACAAAATTATTTAATTAAATGGAGTACTTACTTCTAATTAATTAAACAAAGTTATTTAATTAAATGAGAAGCCATTTCTAATTAATTAAATGAAGTTATTTAATTAAATAAGAAAAGTGTCTCTAATTAATTAAAGATTATTTAATTAAATAGAAAAAGTAATTATGAGAGCATATCTCATTTTATTAAATTAAATATCTCAACCAAATTTTTTTTCAGTTCAAAAAGGAAAATTTCTAGTTCACTATTGATCAAAAATGAGTTAAATCAGTTAACTCCTATTTCTACTCAAATTGAATCAGTTAACTCCTTATTTTCCTCAAATTAAATCTGTTAACTCCCTTTAATCTGGAAATCTCCCTTTACGACTGAACATTACCTTTAGTCTTGACCGTTGATTGAAATCGATCTCAACCATTGATGAATTCAAAGAAAGTCTATTTATGAGACCCTCATCTCTTCATTTTGAAAGGTTGAATGAGAATTTGTATCGAATTGTTACTGGAATTCATACTCACATTTGCTCATATTCACATATGCAAAGATCAAGTTTGACCAAAAGTTGACCAGATTTAACCACGGCTAACTTGAGTTGACTAGTTTCAAAAAGAATTTTAAAATAATTAAACAAAATTATTTAATTAAATGAAGTACTTACTTATAATTAATTAAACAAAGTTATTTAATTAAACGAGAAGCCATTCCTAATTAATTAAATGAAGTTGTTTAATTAAATAAGAAAAGTGTCTCTAATTAATTAAAGATTATTTAATTAAATAGAAAAATTAATTATGATAGCATATCTCATTTTATTAAATTAAATATCTCAACAAAATCTCTCTTCATTTCAAAAAGGAAAATTTCTAGTTCACTATTGATAAAAAATGAGTAAAATATGTTAACTCCTTTCTTTACTCAAATTGAATCAGTTAACTCCTTATTTTACTCAAATTAAATCTATTAACTCCCTTTAATATGGAAATCTCCCTTTATGACTGAACTTCACCTTTAATCTTGACCATTGATTGTAATCGATCTCAACCGTTGATGAATTCTAGGATAGTCTATTTAAGAGACCCTCATCTCTTCAGTTTGAAAGGTTGAATGAGAATTTGCATCGAATTGTTGCTGGAATTCATACTCACATTTTCTCATATTCACATACGCAAAGATCAAGTTTGACCAAAAGTTGACCAGATTTAACCACGGTTGACTTGAGTTGACTAGTTTCGAAAAGAATTTTGAAATAATTAAACAAAATTATTTAATTAAATGGAGTACTTACTTCTAATTAATTAAACAAAGTTATTTAATTAAATGAGAAGCCATTCCTAATTAATTAAATGATGTTATTTAATTAAATAAGAAAAGTGTCTTTAATTAATTAGAGATTATTTAATTACATCAAAAAAGTTATTATGAGAGCATATCTCATTTTATTAAATTAAATATCTCAACAAAATCTCTCTTCAGTTCAAAAAGGGAAATTTTCAATTTGTTATTGATCAAAAATGAGTTAAATTAGTTAACTCCTTTTTCTACTCAAATTGAATTAGTTAACTCCTTATTTTACTCAAATTAATTATGTTAACTCCCTTTAATTTGTAAATCTCCCTTTATGACTAAACTTCACCTTTAATCCTGACCGTTGATTGAAATCGATCTCAACCGTTGATGAATTCTAAGAAAGTCTATTTAAGAGACCCTCATCTCTTCATTTTGAAAGCTTGAGTGAGAATTTGCATAGAATTGTTGCTGGAATTCATACTCACATTTGCTCATATTCACATATGCAAAGATCAAGTTTGACTAAAAGTTGACCAGATTTAACCATGGTTGACTTGAGTTGACTAGTTTCGAAAAGAATTTTAAAATAATTAAACAAAATTATTTAATTAAATGGAGTACTTACTTCTAATAAATTAAATAAAGTACTTTAATTAAATGAGAAGCCATTCCTAATTAAATAAGAAAAGTGTCTCTAATTAATTAAAGATTATTTAATTAAATAGAAAAAGTAATTATGAGAGCATATCTCATTTTATTAAATTAAATATCTCAACAAAATCTCTCTTCAGTTCAGAAAGGGAAATTTCCAGTTCACTATTGATAAAAAAATGAGTTAAATCAGTTAACTCCTTTTTCTACTCAAATTGAATTAGTTAACTCCTTATTTTTTACTCAAATTAAATTTGTTAACTCCCTTTAATTTGGAAATGTAATGCCCCGCCAAGGGATCCAAAGAATTAACCTAGAATTTCACTAAGTTTAGAAATAATTTTTTTTTTTTCATGATAGTAAACATCACATATAACTTATGCACATTAACAGAAGCAATAGTAATGTCCATCTGAAAGTAAACATAACATACATACCATATTACATTCTTTAAAAAATCTTAACATTTAATTACATACACAAATCCATCTAGTACAACATCCTCATGAAATGATAAGTCCAATGTTTATACATTACATTTCAAATACTCAATCATCCACTATACATGTCATAGGATATGACAAGCTCAAAGAATATACATATGTAGAATAAGGTACATCATCCTATTCTAATCCATGATACATCAAAGTAGAGATAATCACATGATACAGCATCATAGAGAACATATACATCCATCATAAAGATCAAACATAATAAACTAAGTGCACAGTTCCTCCCAACCGTTAATAGCATTATTAGACCATTGTGAATCTTAGCCATCCCTCCATGCGTAACATTCCAAATCATTGAAGAGATCATCGTTATTAACATAGTAGGAATGTCACTCCTAATAAATACAACATCATATGTAGAAGTAATCTAACATGCAAATAAAAGCATAAGATAGCGTCATCTAACATATGCTAATCCTCAATGAAAAAGGATACATATCCACCATCATGAAGGACACATCAACCACGATGTCTCAATGAATCTCAAAATGATAAGAGTGGAAAATACACTACCACCCAAACGCGTGGTACCAAAGTGGTCCACTCCCACCATGCTGAGGAGAGAATCTCAAGTCCCAAACAGGCTATCAAAATCACATAGCACAAATTTACATAAGTCTAAGAATCCTAAAAGTATACTAACTCAAAGGTTCCAAACACAAAATCTGACATCTAATCCCAGAGGCACATAATGACATGTAGGAACCTACTATGCGAGCAGGAAAGTGTCATCGCATTTATCACGTACAAGTTACCCTGGCAATTAGTTAAACTCCATCGGTCCATACTAATTTCATGCGGCCACTACTATCCTCTCATACTGACGAGGCATACTATAGAATGAAAGGTCTCAACCATGCATCTCACTACTCCCATCCTAGCCTATACAAGCACTCAAGGCATGGGCGAGAACAAAAATCTTATCTTTTTAGGTTAATTTTGTTAGTATTAGGTGTGAATGTTATCACTTATTAATCCAACTTACAATGAGTTACCATGGCAGCCTCTTAGGGCCCCGGCCCCCATTGCAAGCCACTTCCCGTCACTACATGCAGATATCCTACCCTAATGCTCATGGACTCATAAATCTCAAAATCACAAAAGATAATTCATAATAAAATCATCAAATATGCATAAAAGCATCAAATCTCCATGAGCAAACATCCATAGAAAATCATGAACACAACAGCTCTCTATTGGCAATTAAAGTATCACTGATAATCAAATATCCAATGGTTCTCAATAACCAAAATATATATCTCAATCATACTGATTGAAGACTCCAAAAATGGTTGAGTCAAACATGTCACAACATGACATCATCAAGAATAAATCCACATCTCAGTCCCATCATGGCGACTAGAAAATAATCAAGGATAACTGATCGATGACCAAAATAATGGTTAGGTCAAGAGTCTCATACACAAGAATCTCAACTATAACAATTAGTAATCACATCCAATACATAGAGCATTCCATCACAAACCATGGTTGGGTTTATAAAAATCAAGATTAAAACATCATCATGACATCACAATCACATAACCCCCAAGCCTCTGGTAGACGTCCTATACTGGTCAACACTAGTCAACCCAAAACTCAAAACAATAGCATAAAGAATACACAATGTAAACACATGTTTTGGTTTTGCTAAGTTTTCAAATTTGAATTTAAAAGTCTCAATTTACGTTTTTCCAAATTATATTAAGTGGAAAAATTTCACGCTTTTCCTAACCCATGTATTTGTTTGATAGATAAAAGTTTCTCCCCAAAACTATTAGACTCAATTTTCTAATTGATCTAATAATATTTTGTTTATATAACATTGTTTGAAAATTGACACTCTCAATGAATCAAAACTTTGATTATATATTCTAATAACTAATCTTAATTAAACTGAGTTTAATTAAATTAATTATTAATATCTCTTCATAATTGACAAGCTCAATACCAATATTTTAAATCATTAAAAGAGTGATCCATTAATTTAGAACTTTATAATATTCATTTATAATAAATTATATATACACATATATATATATATACATACATACACACACATATATATATATATACATATATATATATATATAATAACATTTAATAATTAATGATATTGCAATAAAATCGAGATTCATATCCAAATCTCATATGAAATAACATTGCAAATAAATATTCATATAATTTAAAACCAAACTCAAATCGCAATGCGATTTTAAAATCGTGCGGCCCAATACATCCACACCACAGGTACACTACGGATCGCAAATACCCTGCGATCTCTCAGGCCTACGGTGGGTGGGATATATAATACCCGCCCAACATCATATATATTTTTTAACATGATTTTCAATAACATTTTTTATAAAAACATTCCCATGCGATATGAAATACTATTAACATGAAACTCTATCGCAATTTGACATTCGATTATTCTATAAATATATATATATATATATATATATACCCATAGAGTTTATCACCATCACACACACACACACACACACACACACACACATATATATGTATGTATGTATGTAATGATATATACGTATATGTGTATGCAGATTCACAGTTTACTTATAAATTCTAATTTTCAGAATTTTCCTTTAAATCTTTGATTTTTAAATTTTTCCAATAAATAATCTAATGGGTTTGGCTATGAATTTAAACCTTAGCCCTGTTTTCTTTCAGATCTATGCATATAAATATTTTCACATAAATTCAATTGCCCATATTGAAAATGCATACAATAAAAATATGAAATTCCTCAGAAGACATATGGAAGACACGAAGAAGACAGGGAATGCAAGATGCAGAAATAGCATAAGTAAAATCACAAGAATCTACCCAAATTTTGATGCTAATTCGCTCTTCCTCAAAAAACCCGCAGAGCAAGCTCCCTTCTTCAGAATTCTCCAATCCTCCAATGCTCCAATTGCACTCCAAACGCTATGTCTAAGCTTCTAGGGATGCCTGAATATAAAGAGCTCTCAGGAAACCTCTAGAATGTTTCTAGAAATAGCTGGAAGGTGTCACCAACTAAGCATGGGTCTTTTCCAACCTTCAAGATGAGCCATAGGGTTGTAGACACTATGTGCTTAATTAATGCACTAACCCCTGTGTTGTTGACATATGAGAAATAGAAAAGTGTGTTAACTCCCATGCAAGCTTATAACTCCAATTTACTTTTTATATAATTTCTATTTAAATGTTTATAACTTTTATTTTAATTTTTGTAACTTTTATTATTTTATTTATTTATTACTTTATTATTATTAATTTTTAATTTTTAATTTTCTTTTATTTAATTCTTTTCTCTCAATTAATTCTCATTTAATTAATTATACTCAAAATATCAAAGATCATGATATTTAATTAATTTTCTCCAAAATAATTAATTTATTAATTAAATCTATTTATTAAGACTTAATTAATAGAAAATTCACCATAAACTTTCAAGATAAAATATGAAAAGCCATCATAGAACAAATCATACAAAATTAGTCTAAAGGGTTAAAAATCATGAAATATGTCATCCGACACATTCAGTGGGTACTCAACTCTGATACTTGTCCTAAGTCACTAGGAAAAATGGTTTAAGGGTTTGAGATTTGGACTTGAGAATTTATCTCCCTTCTCTTATCATTGAGATAGTATAATAGGGTATGCTCATCCTGGCAATTCAGGGAAGTCAATATCCGATACCTACAACCTGCAAAAAAACCATGCATGTACATACAATATATAATGCTAAGCTAAACAGACAATGGTAGGAAGTGGTGCATCGTGTAGATCCTGACTAAGCAGGTGACTATGACTCCCTTAACCACATCAGAAACGTCATACAATATGAAAAAACGCACACCATACACATGCAAGTATGGGGTAAGTATCCATAATAAAACACATAAGATAATAACCATCCATCTAATCATCAATAATAACTGAAAACAGTATAATGATCATCATGTATGCATGAAATGTAAAATCTAAATGATCTCATCATATAACCATTGAATCCATAACATAATGTCTGATAGTGTCAAAACAATACCATTAATCCATCAACATAAAACTAGTATATCATAGTCTGATAATAATAACAATGTCTAGAAAAGATGTGAATGAGGTTAGGCACTACATCCACCCCCCCTTGGGTTAGGCTTACTCCTGGAAGCCTACAAACAATTAGGGATATAACTCCCTCAATCTAGCTACATCCTCCCAAGTAGTTGAAAAATCATCAGTAGGGTCCCATTGGACCCTTACCTGCTCGATGGTTCAACCCCTGAGGTTCAACCCCCGCTGCTCTAGAATACGAACCGGCTCCAAAGCCAGTTGCTCGTCCTCTACCTGCAACGCATTCCAATCAAGAACATGCATAATATTAGGAATACACTACCTAAGCACTGAAACATGGAAAATATCATAAATGCGAGCTAGGCTGGGCGGTAGAGCAAGACGAAAAGCAACTGGGCCAATCCTCTCTAGAATCTCGAAAGGTCCCACAAAATGAGGTGCTAGCTTAGAACCCTTTTTGTACTGGATTGGACTCTTTTGCAGTCGCACTCTCAAGAAAATCTTATCACACACAGAAAACTACTTATCAGTCCTATGAGCATCGGCATACTTCTTCTTCCTATCCTATGCCGTAGTCAAATGCTCACGGATACGCACTACCTATTGCTCTATATCACGAAGCATCTCAGGACCCAATAGTATGCAATCCTCAAGACTATCCCAACTCAATGGTGTATGACAAGGATGTCCATATAATGCCTGAAATGATGCCATACCAATAGAACTATGATACCCATTGTTGTACACAAACTCCACTAGGTAGAGATAATCCTCCCAATGTGTCTGCCTATCCATCACATAAATTCGTAACATATCCTCCAAAACTTGATTCACCCTCTCTATCTAACCATCAGTCTCTGGATGATACGTCAAACTAAAGTTTAGCTGCGTTCCAAGCTCATGCTGCAGCGATGTCCAGAATGTAGATTTGAATACAGGATCCCTATCAGAAATGATCTTTCTAGGAATACCATGTTGTCTGACAATGTCACGCATGAAGACATTAGCTATAGAAGCTGTTGTGTAGAAAGACCTAATCAGTGAAAAATGTGCCACCTTAGTCAAGCGATCAATGGTGACCATGATAGCATCATGATGCTGAATTGTCATAGGTAATCCTACAATAAAATCCATGGAGATGATATCCCACTTCCAAGAAGGAATGAGATTAGGTTGCAAAAGTCTAGCTGGGTGCCGATGTTCTGCCTTAACTCTCTGACACTCAAGGCACCTAGCCACAAAATCAGCAATATCTCACTTCATCCTAGACTAAAAGAACAAACGTCTCAAATTAGCATGCATCTTCTTGACACCTAGATGTGTTGAGTAAGGTGTACGATGGGTTTCTACCAGTATCAAGCTGCAAAGCTCATCCGAAAATGGCACATAAATCCTCCCCAAATGTCTCAAAAGACCATTTGACTCTCGAATGTAACCTGCAAACTTACCTTTCAAAGATCTTCTTGAATCAATCTCTCTGCACACTTCTTGATACCAGGAATCCATAGGAAGTGCCTGAAGAATCTGACTCCTCAAGTCCACACTAAGAGTCATCGATGATACCACATGTCTCATGTGACTCAAAGCATCTGCCACCACATTCTCCTTACCCTGAATGTACTTAACCTCAAAATCATACTCGCATAGAAACTCCATCCATCACCTCTGGCGAGCATTCAAATTAGGCTGAGTAAAAATATACTGAAGAGTACGATTATCACTGTGTAGCTCAAATCTGTACCCCAACAAGAAATGTCTCCATCTTGTCAAAGCATGAACTATTGCTACTAACTCAAGGTCATGTGTAGGATAATTTAACTCATGATCCTTGAGCTTGCATGATTCATACGCAATCACCCATCCATTTTGCATCAACACTGCCCCAATCCCTTCAAGAGAAGCATCTGTACATACCATGAAATCACCTTCTGGATTAGGTATAGCTAGAATCAGTGTAGTGGTCAAAAGCTCCTTGAGCTTCTGGAAAGCTTCCTCACATTTCTCTGTCCATACAAACTTCTTCCCTTTCCTTTGAAGAGAAGTGATAGGATGTGCTATCCTAGAGAAATTTTGGACAAATCTGCGATAATAACCGGCTAAACCCATGAAACTATGAATCTCTAACACATTAGTCAGTGTAGGCCAATCTATTATCGCCTGAATCTTTGCAAGATCCATTGAAATACCATCACCTGAGATGACGTGCCCTAAATACTGAATCTCCAGTTTGAAGAATTCACACTTAGCTGCATTGGCATAAAGCTAATTGTCCCTCAAACACTGTAATACCAACCGCAAGAGTTCCTCATGCTCCTTCTGAATCTTAGAATATATCAATATGTCATCAAGAAACACAAGTACATCCCTGTCTAGATAAGATCAAAACACACCATTCATCAAACTCATAAAAATTGATGGAGCATTAGTCAACCCAAAAGGTACCATTGTGAATTCATAATGCCCATAACGAGTTCGAAAAGCAGTCTTGTGAATATCTGCTTCCTTAATGCGAAGCTGGTGGTATCCTGACTTAAGATCAATCTTGGACAATACTGTAGCTCCCTTGATCTGATTGAATAAGTCATCAATCCTAGGCAAGGGATACCTGTTCTTAATAGTCACCTTATTCAACTGTCTATAGTCAATACAAAGGCACAAATAACCGTCTTTCTTCTTCACAAAGAGCACTGGAGCTCCCCATGGTGATACACTAGGTCGAACGCTCCCTTTGGCCAGAAGTTCCTCTAGCTGAAGACGTAGCTGACCCAATTCTTGTGTAGTCATTAAATAAGGAGCTTTAGAGATAGGCTCCCTCCAGGAATTAGATCAATACTAAAATCAATGTCCCTCTTAGCAAGCATGCCTGAAATCTCACTTGGAAAAACATCTGTGTACTCCTGCAAAATCAGGTGATCTAAAGTCTCCCTCATGGAATCTTCCTCATCAAGATCATTTACCATAATAGCAAATATTTGACATCCCTTACGAAAACTTTGCTTCAATTGCATAGCAAAAATCATCCGTAGAGATATAGGCCTCGGTATCCCAACTATCAGCACATCATTCCCTTGGTCATCTTGGGACATAATAATCTTCTTCCTACAATCTATACTGGCTCTATGAGATCCAAGCCAATCCATGCCTAGAACCATATCATAGGAACCAAGGGGTATGACTCGAAGATCCACTACCGTATCAAAGCTTCCTAAGCTAAGCCCACACTTATGAACTATAGAATCTGTGGAGACCTTAATTCCTGAGGCTAGTTCCACTTGCCAACCATGATCTTGCTTCACCGCATCCAGCTTACACATAGAAACTATAGATGGTGAAATAAATGAATCTGTAGCTCCTACAAAACCACCTTGACCAAGGTTGACACTTTTCTCAACAAGGATAGCTTAATGCACCGCATCCTTGAGGGTTTTTGGCTCAAATACCTTAACTCTCCCAATAATACAGTTATTCAAACCCCTAATAAAATGTTGTGTCATCTGAGCTGAATTTTCACTAAAACCTAAAAAAAGAATAAGCTCATAAAACTTACGCTCATACTCGGTCACTGACAAAGTGTACTGTCTAAGATTATGAAATTCATCAGCCCTTTGTTGTTTCCATTCCTCTGGTAGGAATCATTCATGGAAACTCTCTAGGAATAACTCTCATGTAACACTGCTCATATCGATTCCCAACTTCTTCTCCTCAATTGTCCACCAAGTGGCCCCAAAATTCTCTAAATTAGTGATCGCTAACCTTGCCTTAACATTGTTTTCGAACTCCTGCATAGAAAAAATCCTGTCGAGAGAGATAAGCCACTGTTGGGCCACATAACCAAAACTTTTCCCATTAAAAGGCTTAACCTTGGATCTTGAAAGATCCTTCATCTGAGTGGACACAAAGGACCTCTGACGATCCTTCCGAGGACTTCTAGATCTGAGTCTATGCTCTTGTTTTCTCTAATGCACTTTAGGCTCTTCTTGAATAGGAGGCAAGCATTCTAGAATAGTCCGCTTCATCTGTCTCAAGCCAACCTCTTTAGACTCAGCTTGGTCCTCTCTACGCCTCTCTTCCTACTACCTACTAGAGTGCTCTTCCCTACTCTCTACACAAGCTGATCCCTCATGGGCAGACTTATGGGCACTGACAGCTCTGCCACGACCACGGCCTCTTCCATGGCCTCTAGCACAGCCTCTAACAGAAGACCTAGTCCTAGATACCATCCTACAATAGTACAAGGTACTAAGTTCAGTTCTATGTTTAAGTTTAAGTAAAAAAAATTCCAGTTTTGAAGCTAAGTGTTGAAGTATGAAAAATATCCAAGTAATAGTTCAAGTTCTATTTCAGTTCACCTAGTTTCAAATTGAACAGATACACTTTATAGTTCAAAGTTCTAGTTGTTCCAAAATACCTAGAGCTCCCAATGTAGAAACTCGAGCTCTGATACCAAATGTAATACCCCACCAAGGGATCCAAAGAATTAACCTAAAATTTCACTAAGTTTAGAAACAATTTTTTTTTTCATGATAGTAAACATCACATATCACTTATGCACATTAACAGAAGCAGTAGTAATGTCCGTCTGAAAGTAAACATAACATACATAACAGATTACATTCTTTAAAATCTCTTAATGTTGAATTACATACACAAATCCATCTAGTACAACATCCTCATGAAATGATAAGTCCAATGTTTATACATTACATTTCAAATACTCAATCATCCACTGTACATGTCACAGGGTATGACAAGCTCAAAGAATATACATATGTAGAATAAGGTACATCATCCTATTCTAATCCATGATACATCAAAGTAGAGATAATCACATGATATAGCATCATAGAGAACATATACATCCATCATAAAGATCAAACATAATAAACTAAGTGCATGGTTCCTCCCAACCGTTAATAGCATCATTAGACCATCGTGGATCTTAGCCATCCCTCTGTGCATAACATTCCAAATCATCGAAGAGATCATCAGTATTAACATAGTAGGAATGTCACTCCTGATAAATACAACATCATATGTAGAAGTAATCTAACATGCAAATAAAAGCATAAGATAGCATCATCTAACATATGCTAATCATCAATGAAAAAGGATACATATCCACCATCATGAAGGATGCATCAACCACGATCTCTCAATGAATCTCAAAATGATAAGAGTGGAAAATACACTACCACTCGACTGCGTGGTACCAAAGTGGTCCACTCCCACCATGCTGAGGAGATAATCTCAAGTCCCAAATAGGCTATCAAAATCACATAGCACAAATCTCCATAAGTCCAGGAATCCTAAAAGTATACTAACTCAAAGGTTCCAAACACAAAATCTGACATCTAATCCCAGAGGCACACAATTACATGTAGGAACCTACTATGCAAGCGGGAAAGTCTCATCACATTTATCACATACAAGTTACCCTAGCAGTTAGCTAAATTCCACGGGTCCATACTGATTTCATGTAGCCACTAGTATGCTGTCATACTGATGAGGCATACTATGGAATGCAAGGTCGCAACCATGCATCTCACTACTCCCATCCTAGCCTGTACAAGCACTCAAGGCATGGGCGAGAACAAAACTCTTATCTTTTTAGGTTCATTTTGTTAGTATTAGGTGTGAATGTTATAACTTATTAATCCAACTTACAATGAGTTACCCTGGCAACCTCTTAGGGCCCCGGCCCCCATTGCAAGCCACTTCCCGTCACTACATGCAGATAGCCTACCCTAATGCTCATGGACTCATAAATCTCAAAATCAAAAAAGATAATTCATAATAAAATCATCAAATATGCATCAAAGCATCAAATCTCCATGAGAAAACATCCATAGAAAATCATGAACACAACAACTCTCTGTTGGCAACTGAAGTATCACCGATAATCAAATATCCAATGGTTCTCAATAACCAAAATATATATCTCAATCATACTGATCGAAGACTCAAAAAATGGTTGAGTCAAACATGTCACAACATAACATCATCAAGAATAAATCCACATCTTAGTCCCATCATGACGACTAAAAAATAATCAAGGATAACTAATCGATGACCAAAATAATGGTTAAGTCAAGAGTCTCATACACAAGAATCTCAACTATAACAATCAGTAATCACATCCAATACATAGAGCATTCCATCACGAACCATGGTTGGGTTTATAAAGATCAAGATTAAAACATCATCATGACATCACAATCACATAACCCCCAAGCCTCTGGTAGACGTCCTATATTGGTCAACACTAGTCAACCCAAAACCCAAAACAATAGCATAAAGAATACACAATGTAAACACATGTTTTGGTTTTGCTAAGTTTTCAAATTTGAATTTAAAAGTCTCAGTTTACATTTTTCTAAATTATATTAAGTGAAAAAATTTCACGTTTTTCCTAACCCATGTATTTGTTTGATAGATAAAAGTTTCTCCCCAAAACTATTAGACTCAATTTTCTAATTGATCTAATAATATTTTGTTTATATAACATTGTTTGAAAATTGACACTCTCAATGAATCAAAACTTCAATTATATATTCTAATAACTAATCTTAATTAAATTGAGTTTAATTAAATTAATTATTAATATCTCTTCATAATTGACAAGCTCAATACCAATATTTTAAATCATTAAAAGAGTGATCCATTGATTTTGAACTTTATAATATTCATTTATAATTAATTATATATACATATATACTTATATATATATATATATATATATATATATATATATATATATATATATATATATATATATATATATATATATATATATATATATATATAATAACATTTAATAATTAATGATATTGCAACAAAATCGAGATTCATATCCAAATCTCATATGAAATAACGTTGCAAATAAAATTTTATATAATTTAAAACCAAACTCAAATCGCAATGCGATTTTAAAATTGCACGGCCCAATACATCCATACTGCAGGTACACTACGTTCGCAGGCCTACGGCGGGTGGGGTATATAATACCCGCCCAACATCATATATATATATTTTTTAACACGATTTTCAATAATATTTTTAATAAAAATGTTCTCATGCGATATGAAATACTATTAACATGAAACTCTATTGCGATTTGACATTCGATTATTATATAAATAAATATATAGATATGTATATATATAAATATGTATGTATATATATATATGGGTATATATATTTATATAAATATATATGTGTATATATATATACCCACAGAGTTTATCATCATCACAACACATACATAGATATGTATATAATGATATAGACGTATATGTGTATGCAGATTCACAATTTACTTAGAAATTCTAATTTTTAGAATTTTCCTTTAAACCTTTGATCTTCAAATTTATCCAATAAAGAATCTAATGGGTTTGGCTATGAATTTAAACCCTAGCCCCGTTTTCTTTTAGATCTATGCATATAAAGATTTCCACATAAATTCAATTGCCCATATTGAGAATGCATACAATAAAAATATGAAATTCCTCAGAAGACATATGGAAGACATGAAGAAGATAGGGAATGCAAGATGCGGAAATAGTATAAGTAAAATCATAAGAATCTACCTGGATTCTGATGCTAATTCGCTCTTCCTCAAAAAACCCGCAGAGCAAGCTCCCTTCTTCAGAATTCTCGAATCCTCCAATGCTCCAATTGCACTCCAAACGCTATGTCTAAGCATCTAAGGATGCTTGAATATAAAGAGCTCTCAGGAAACTTATAGAATGTTTTTAGAAACAGTTGGAAGGTGTCACCAACTAAGCATGGGTCTTTTCCAACCTTCAGGATGAGCCATAGGGTTGTAGGCACCATGTGCTTAATTAATGCACTAACCCCCGTGTTGTTGACACATGAGAAATAAAAAAGTGTGTTAACTCCCATGCAAGCTTATAATTCCAATTTACTTTTTATATAATTTCTATTTAAATGTTTATAACTTTTATTTAATTTTTGTAACTTTTATTATTTTATTTATTTATTACTTTATTATTATTTTATTATTATTAATAATTTCTAATTTCTAATTTTTTTTTATTTAATTCTTTTCTCTCAATTAATTCTAATTTAATTAATTATACTCAAAATATCAAAGATCATGATATTTTATTAATTTTTTCCAAAATAATTAACTTATTAATTAAATCTATTTATTAAGACTTAATTAATAGAAAATTCACCATAGACCTCCAAGATAAAATATGAAAACCCATCATAGAACAAATCATACAAAATCAGTCTAAAGGGTCAAAAATCACGAAATATGTCATCCGACACATTTGGTGGGTACTCAACTCTGATACTTTTCCTAACTCACTAGAACAAATGGTTTAAGGGTTTGAGATTTGGACTTGATAATTTATCTCCCTTCTCTTATCATTGAGATAGTATAATAGGGTACGCTCATCCTGGCAATTCAGGAAAGTCGATACTCGGTACCTGCAACCTGCAAAAAAACCATGCATGTACATACAATATATAATGCTAAGCTAAACAGACAATGGCAATAAGTGGTGCATCGTGTAGATCCTGACTAAGCAGGTGACTATGACTCCCTTCCTTAACCACATCAAGAATGTCATACAATATGAAAACACGTACACCATACACATGCAAGTAAGGGGTAAATATCCATAATAAAACACATAAGACAATAACCATCCATCTAATAATCAATAATAACTGAAAACAATATAATGATCATCATGTATGCATGAAATGTAAAATCTAAATGATCTCATCATATAACCACTAAATCCATAACATAATGTCTAATAGTGTCACAACAATACCACTAGTCCATCAACATAAAACTAGTCTATCATAGTTTGATAATAATAACAATTTCTAGAAAAGATGTGAACGAGGGTAGGCACTACAGGAAATCTCCCTTTATGACTGAACTTCACCTTAATCCTGACCGTTGATTGAAATTGATCTGAACCGTTGATAAATTTTAGGAAAGTCTATTTAAGAGACCCTCATCTCTCCATTTTGAAAGGTTGAATGAGAATTTGCGTCGAATTGTTGCTGGAATTCATAATCACATTTGCTCATATTCACATACACAAAGATCAAGTTTGACCAAAAGTTGACCAGATCTAACCACGGTTGACTTGAGTTGACTATTTTTGAAAAGAATTTTGAAATAATTAAAATAAATTATTTAATTAAACAGAGTACTTACTTCTAATTAATTAAACAAAGTTATTTAATTAAATGAGAAGTCATTCCCAATTAAATAAGAAAAGTGTATCTAATTAATTAAAGATTATTTAATTAAATAGAAAAAGTAATTATGAGAGCATATCTCATTTTATTAAATTAAATATCTCAACAAAGTCTCTCTTCAGTTTAAAAAGGGAAATTTCTAGTTCACTATTGATCAAAAATGAGTTAAATCAGTTAACTCCTTTTTCTACTCAAATTGAATTAGTAACCTCCTTATTTTACTCAAATTAAATCTATTAACTCCTTTTAATTTGGAAATCTCCCTTTGTGACTGAACTTCACCTTTAATCCTAACCGTTGTTTGAAATCGATCTCAACCGTGGATGAATTCCAGGAAGGTCTATTTAAGAGACCCTCATCTCTTCATTTTGAAAGGTTGAATGAGAATTTGTATTGAATTTTTATTGGAATTCATACTCACGTTTGCTCATATTCACAGACGTAAAGATCAAGTTTGACCAAAAGTTGACCAAATTTAACCACGATTGACTTGAGTTGACTAGTTTCAAAAAGAATTTTGAAATAATTTTAAAAAATTATTTAATTAAATGGAGTACTTACTTCTAGTTAATTAAACAAAGTTATTTAATTAAATGAGAAGCCAATCCTAATTAATTAAATGAAGTTATTTAATTAAATAAGAAAAGTGTCTCTAAATAATTAAAGATTATTTAATTAAATAGAAAACGTAATTATGAGAGCATATCTCATTTTATTAAATTAAATATCTCAATAAAATCTCTCTTCAGTTCAAAAAGGGAAATTTCCAGATCACTATTGATAAAAAATGAGTTAAATCAGTTAACTCCATTTTCTACTAAAATTGAATCAGTTAACTTCTTATTTTACTCAAATTAAATCTGTTAACTCCCTTTAATATGGAAATCTCCCTTTATGACTGAACTTCACCTTTAATCCTGACCGTTGATTGAAATTGATCTCAACCATTGATGAATTCCAAGAAAGTCTATTTAAGAGACCCTCATCTCTTCATTTGGAAAGGTTGAATGAGAATTTGCATCAAATTGTTGCTGAAATTCATACTCAAATTTACTCATATTCACATACGCAAAGATCAAGTTTGACCAAAAGTTGACCAGATTTAACCACGGTTGACTTGAGTTGACTAGTTTCGAAAAGAATTTTGAAATAATTAAACGAAATTATTTAATTAAATGGAGTACTTACTTCTAATTAATTAAACAAAGTTATTTATTTAAATGAGAAGCCAATTCTAATTAATTAAATGAAGTTATTTAATTAAATAAGAAAAGTGTCTCTAACTAATTAAAGATTATTTAATTAAATAGAAAAAGTAATTATGAGAGCATATCTCATTTTATTAAATTAAATATCTCAACAAAATCTCGCTTTAGTTCAAAAAGAGAAATTTCCAGTTCACTATTGATCAAAAATGAGTTAAATCAGTTAACTCCTTTTTCTACTCAAACTGAATCAGTTAACTCTTTATTTTACTGAAATTAAATATGTTAACTCCCTTTAATTTGGAAATCTCTTTTTATGACTGAACTTCACCTTTAATCCTTACCGTTGATTGAAATCGATCTCAACCGTTGATGAATTCTAGGAAAGTCTATTTAAGAGACCCTCATCTCTTGATTTTGAACGGTTGAATGAGAATTTGCATCGAATTGTTGCTGAAATTCATACTCACATTTTCTCATATTCACATACGCAAAGATCAAGTTTGACAAAAAGTTGACCAAATTTAACCATTGTTGACGTGAGTTGACTAGTTTCAAAAAGAATTTCAAAATAATAAAACAAAATTATTTAATTAAATGGAGTACTTACTTCTAATTAATTAAACAAAGTTATTTAATTAAATGAGAAGCCATTCCTAATTAATTAAATGAAGTTATTTAATTGAATAAGAAAAGTGTCTCTAATTAATTCAAGATTATTTAATTAAATAGAAAAAGTAATTATGAGAGCATATCTCATTCTATTAAATTAAATATCTCAACAAAATCTCGCTTCAGTTCAAAAAGGTAAATTTCCAGTTCACTATTGATTAGTTAACTCCTTTTTCTACTCAAATTGAATCAGTTAACTCCTTATTTTACTCAAATTAAATCTGTTAACTCTCTTTAATTTGGAAATCTCCCTTTATGACTGAACTTCACCTTTAATCTTGACCGTTGATTGAAATCAATCTCAACCATTAATGAATTCCAGGAAAGTTTATTTAAGAGACCCTCATCTCTTCATTTTGAAAGGTTGAATGAGAATTTGCATCGAATTGTTACTAGAATTCATACTCACATTTGTTCATATTCACATACGCAAAGATCAAGTTTGACCAAAAGTTGACCAGATTTAACCACGGTTGACTTGACTTGACTAGTTTCGAAAAGAATTTTGAAATAATTAAACAAAATTATTTAATTAAATGGAGTACTTACTTCTAATTAATTAAAGAAAGTTATTTAATTAAATGAGAAGCCATTCATAATTAATTAAATGAAGTTATTTAATTAAATAAGAAAAGTGTCTCTAATTAATAAAAGATTATTATTTAAATAGAAAAAGTAATTATGAGAGCATATCTCATTTTATTAAATTAAATATCTCAACAAAATATCTCTTTAGTTCAAAAAGGGAAATTTCCAGTTCACTATTGATAAAAAATGAGTTAAATGAATTAACTCCTTTTTTTTACTCAAATTGAATCAATTAACTCCTTATTTTACTCAAATTAAATATGTGAACTCCCTTTATGACTGAACTTAACCTTTAATCCTGTTCGTTGATTGAAATCGATCTCAAACGTTGATGAATTCCAGGAAAGTCTAGTTAAGAGACCCTCATCTCTTCATTTTGAAAGGTTGAATGAGAATTTGTATCGAATTGTTGCTGGAATACATACTAACGTTTTCTCATATTCACATACGCAGAGATCAAGTTTGACCAAAAGTGGACTAGATTTAACCACGTTTGACTTGACTTGACTAGTTTTGAAAAGAATTTTCAAGTAATTAAACGAAATTATTTAATTAAATGGAGTACTTACTTCTAATTAATTAAACAAAGTTATTTAATGAAATGAGAAGCGATTCCTAATTAATTAAATGAAGTTATTTAATTAAATAAGAAAAGTGTCTCTAATTAATTAAAGATGATTTAATTAAATAGAAAAAGTAATTATGAGAGCATATCTCATTTTATTAAATTAAATATCACAACAAAATCTCTATTCAGTTCAAAAGGGAAATTTCCAGTTCACTATTGATAGTAAATGACTTAAATTAGTTAACTCATTTTTCTACTCAAATTGAATCAGTTAACTCCTTATTTTACTCAAATTAAATCTGTTAACTCCCTTTAATTTGGAAATCTCCCTTTATGACTGAACTTCACCTTTAATATTAAACGTTGATTGAAATCGATCTTAACCGTTGATGAATTCCAAGAAACTCTATTGAAGAGACCCTCATCTCTTCATTTTGAAAGGTTGAATGAGAATTTGCATCGAATTATTCCTGGAATTCATACTCACGTTTGCTCATATTCACATACGAAAAGATCAAGTTTGACCAAAAGTTGACCAGATTTAACTACAGTTGACTTGAGTTGACAAGTTTCGAAAAAAATTTTGAAATACTTAAATGAAATTATTTAATTAAATGGAGCACTTACTTCTAGTTAATTAAACAAAGTTATTTAATTAAATGAGAAGCCATTCCTAATTAATTAAATTAAGTTATTTAATTAAATAAGAAAAGTGTCTCTAATTAATTAAAGATTATTTAATTAAATAGAAAAAGTAATTATGAGAGCATATCTCATTTTATTAAATTAAATATCTCAACAAAATCTCTCTTCAGTTCAAAAAGGGCAATTTCCAGTTCACTATTGATAAAAAATGAGTTAAATCAGTTAACTCCATTTTCTACTCAAATTGAATCAGTTAAATCCTTATTTTACTCAAATTAAATCTGTTAACTCCCTTTAATTTGGAAATCTCCCTTTTTGACTGAACTTCACCTTTAATCCTAACCGTTGATTGAAATCGATCTCAACCGTTGATGAATTCGAGGAAAGTCTATTTAGGAGACCCTCGTCTCTTCATTTTGAAAGGTTGAATGAGAATTTGCATCGAATTGTTGCTAGAATTCATACTCACATTTTCAAATAATCACATACGCAAAGATCAAGTTTGACCAAAAGTTGACCAAATTTAACCACGGTTGACTTGAGTTGCCTAGTTTCGAAAAGAATTTTGAAATAATTAAACGAAATTATTTAATTAAATGGAGTACATACTTTTAGTTAATTAAACAAAGTTATTTAATTAAATGAGAAGCCATTCTTAATTAATTAAATGAACTTATTTAATTAAATAAGAAAAGTGTCTCTAATTAATTAAAGATTATTTAATTAAATAGAAAAAGTAATTATGAGAGGATATCTCATTTTATTAAATTAAATATCTCAACAAAATCTCTCTTCAGTTCAAAAAGGGAAATTTTTCGTTCACTGTTGATAAAAAATGAGTTAAATGAGTTAACTCCTTTTTCTACTCAAATTGAATTAGTTAACTCCTTATTTTACTCAAATTAAATCTGTTAACTCCGTTTAATTTGAAAATCTCCCTTTATGACTGAACTTCACCTTTAATCCTAACCGTTGATTGAAATTGATCTCAACCGTTGATGAATTCTAGAAAACTCTATTTAAAAGACCCTCATCTCTTTATTTTGAAAGGTTGAATGAGAATTTGTATCGAATTGTTGCTGGAATTCATACTCACATTTGCTCATATTCACATACGCAAAGATCAAGTTTGACCAAAAGTTGACCAGATTTAACCACGGTTGACTTGAGTTGACAAGTTTCAAAAAAAAATTTCAAATAATTAAACGAAATTATTTAATTAAATAGAGTACTTACTTCTAGTTACTTAAACAAAGTTATTTAATTAAATGAGAAACCATTCCTAATTAATTAAATAAAGTTATTTAATTAAATAAGAAAAGTGTCTCTAATTAATTAAAGATTATTTAATTAAATAGAAAAGGTAGTTATGGGAGCATATCTCATTTTATTAAATTAAATATATCAACAAAATCTCTCTTCAGTTCAAAAAGGAAAATTTCCAGTTCACTATTGATCACAAATGAGTTAAATCAGTTAACTCCTTTTTCTACTCAAATTGAATCAGTTAACTCCTTATTTTACTCAAATTAAATCTATTAACTCGCTTTAATTTGGAAATCTCCCTTTATGACTGAACTTCACCTTTAATCCTGACCGTTGATTGAAATCGATCTTAACCGTTGATAAATTCCAGGAAAGTCTATTTAAGAGACCCTCATCTCTTCATTTTGAAAGGTTGAATGAGAATTTGCATCAAATTGTTGCTGGAATTCATACTCACATTTGCTCATATTCACATACGCAAAGATCAAGTTTGACCAAAAGTTGACCAGATTGAACCATGGTTGATTTGAGTTGACTAGTTTCAAAAAGATATTTGAAATAATTAAATGAAATTATTTAATTAAATAGATTACTTACTTCTAGTTAATTAAACAAAGTTATTTAATTAAATAGAAAAAGTAATTATGAGAGCATATCTCATTTTATTAAATTAAATATCTCAACAAAATCTCCCTTCAGTTCAAAAAGGGAAATTTCCAATTCATTACTGATCAAAAATGAGTTAAATCAGTTAACTCCTTTTTCTACTCAAATTTAATCAGTTAACTCCTTATTTTACTCAAATTAAATCTGTTAACTCCCTTTAATTTGGAAATCTCCCTTTATGACTGAACTTCACCTTTAATCCTGACCGTTGATTGAAATCGATCTCAACCGCTGATGAATTCCAGGAAAGTCTATTTAAGAGACCCTCATATCTTCATTTTGAAAGGTTGAATGAGAATTTACATCGAATTGTTGCTGGAATTCATACTCACGTTTGCTCATATTCACATACGCAAAGATCAATTTTGACCAAAAGTTGACCAGATTTAACCAAGGTTGACTAGTTTCAAAAAGAAATTTTAAATAATTAAACGAAATTATTTAATTAAATGGAGTACTTACTTCTAATTAATTAAAAAAGTTATTTAATTAAATGAGAAGCCATTCCTAATTAACTAAATGAAGTTATTTAATTAAATAATAAAAGTGTCTTTAATAAATTAAAGATTACTTAATTAAATAGAAAAAGTAATTATGAGAGCATATCTTGTTTTATTAAATTAAATATCTCAACAAAATCTCTCTTCAGTTCAAAAAGGGAAATTTCCAGTTCACTATTGATAAAAAATGAGTTAAATAAGTTAACTCCTTTTTCTACTCAAATTGAATCAGTTAACTCCTTATTTTACTCAAATTAAATCTGTTAACTCCGTTTAATTTGGAAATCTCCCTTTATGACTGAACTTCACCTTTAATCCTAATCATTGATTGAAATCAATCTCAACCGTTGATGAATTTCAGGAAAGTCTATTTAAGAGACTCTCATTTCTTCATTTTTAAAGGTTGAATGATAATTTGCATCGAATTGTTGCTGGAATTCATACTCACATTTGCTCATATTCACATACGCTAAGATCAAGTTTGACAAAATGTTGACCAGATTTAACCGCGGTTGTCTTGAATTGACTAGTTTCGAAAAGAATTTTGAAATAATTAAACGAAATTATTTAATTAAATGTAATGCCCCGCCAAGTGATCCAAAGAATTAACCTAGAGTTTCACTAAGTTTGGTAACATTTTTTTTTTTACATGAAAGTAAATACCATACATAACTTATTCACAATAATGGAAGCAAAAGCAATGACCATCTGAAAGTAAACATAACATACATAACAGATTACATTCTTTAAAGATCCCTTAACGTTGAATTACATACAAGAATCCATCTAGTACAACATCCACATGAATTAATAATGATAAGTCCAATTTTTATACATTACATTTCAAATACTCAATCATCCACTGTACATGTCACAGGGTATGACAAGCTCAAAGAATATAAATATGTAGAATAAGGTACATCATCCTATTCCAATCCATGATACATCAAAGTAGAGATAAACAATTGATACACATGATAGAGAATATATACATCCGTCATAAAAAATAAAATATAATAAACTAAGTGCACGGTTCCTCCCAACCGTCAATAGCATCATTAGACCATCGTGGATCCTAGCCATCCCTCCATGCGTAACATCCCAAATCACCGAAGACATCATCGGTATTTACATAGTAGGAATGTCACTCCTAACATATACAACATCATATGTAGAAAGTAATCTAACATGCAAATAAAAGCATAAGATAACATCATCTAACATATACTAATCATCAATGAAAAAGGATAGATATCCACCATCATGAAGGACACATCAGCCACGATGTCTCAATGAATCTCAAATATTAAGAGTGGAAAATACACTACCAGCCGACCGCGTGGTACCAAAGTGGTCCACTCCCACCGTGCTAAGGAGATAATCTCAAGTCCCAAACAAGCTATCAAAATCACATAGCACATATCTCTATAAGTCCAGGAATCCTAAAAGTATACTAACTCAAAGGTTCCAAACACAAAATCTGACATCTAATCCCAGAGGCACAGAATGACATGTAGGAACCTACTATGCAAGCAGAAAAGTGTCATCACAATTATCATGTACAAGTTACCCTGGCAATTAGCTAAACTCCACAGGTCCATATTGATATCATGCGGCCACTAGTATCCTCTCATACTGACAAGGCATACTATGGAATGCAAGGTCGCAACCATGCATCTCACTACTCCCATCCTAGCCTGTACAAGCGCTCAAGGCATGGGCAAGAACAAAACACTTATCTTTTTAGGTTCATTCAATTAGTATTAGATGTGAATATTATCACTTATTAATCTAACTTACAATGAGTTACCCTAGTAGCCTCTTAGGGCCCCGGCCCCCATTGCAAGCCACTTCTTGTCACTACATGCAGATATCCTACCCTAATGCTCATGGGCTCATAAATTTCAAAATTACAAAAGATAATCCATAAAATCATCAAATATGCATAAAAGCATCAAATCTCCATGAGCAAACATCCATAGAAAATTATGAACACAACAACTCTCTATTGGCAACTAAAGTATCACTGATAATCGAAAGTATCCAATGGTTCTCAATAACTAAAATATATCTGAATCATACTGATCGAAGACTCCAAAAATGGTTGAGTCAAACATGTCACAACATGACATCATCAAGAATAAATCCACATCTCAGTCCCATCATGGCGACTAGAAAATACTCAAGGATAACTGATCGATGACCAAAATAATGGTTAAGTCAAGTGTCTCATAAATAAAAATCTCAACTATAACAATTAGTATTCGCATCCAATACATAGAGCATTCCATCACAAACCATGGATGGGTTTATAAAGATCAAGATTAAAACATCATCATGACATCATAATCACATAACCCCCAAGCCTCTGGTAGACATCCTATAACTGGTCAACACTAGTCAACACAAAACTCAAAACAATAGCAAAAGTCTCAGTTTACGTTTTCAAGTTTAGAGAAAGAATTAGAGGAACATTTTGTACGTTTTTTTTTTCCATGTATTGTTTTTGGTTGGATAAAAGTTTCCCTTTATAAAACTAAAATCCAATTTCCAATTACAATATTCTGTTGAAATCGTTCCCCACCAACTTTTAATTAAATTTCATATACTTTATATATTTTATAATTTAAAACTATTAATTAAATTTTAATAGTTAAATTATAAAATTACAAAATTATTCATTATTATAAAAAAAGAATTCTTAAATCTTTTATCAAATAATTTTAAATTTATTAATAACATATTTACATATTACATATATACATATATATATATATTTATATTTAAATATATATATACATACATATATAATATATAAATATTTATTATTATTGAATAACATCGATATTTATTATTATCACGTTTTATAAAATTGAATAACATCGAATTCGATTGAAACGAAATAACATATGAAAATTGATTACGATTTCATTTATATCAAATGTTAAAAGAACTTTTAAACAAGCATATATACGTGACCCGCATTGCAGTCGCAGGTACACTGCAGACCGCAGGTACTCTACGATACTGCAGTTCGTTTGGCATTGCCGCCGGTGGGGGTGAGAAAAAAATCATGTCCCCTCTGCTCATTCACATTTTAAATTATTTTTTTAAATGTTGCATTTTATTAAAACGCCTTCCTCGATCGCGATGCGTCATTCACTCGTTGTGAAATATGTGACATTCAAATTTTTAATGATATATATATATATATATATATGCATACACACACACACACACACATATATATATATATATATGTATATATATATATATAAAGATATATATGTATATATATATGTGTGTGTGTGTGTGTGTGTGTATTCAGATTTGGAAATATAAATATATATATAAATTTCAGTTCTCAAAATTTTCCTATAAGTTTTTAAATCACAAAATTATCCAAATATTAATCTAATGGATTTGGCCATAATTTAAACCCTAGCCCCATCTTCCTTTCAGATCTATGCAAATAAAATTCTCAAATAAATTTAATTGCCCATATTGAAAATGCATAAAAATATAAAATTTCTCAAAAGACATACGGAAGACACGAAGATGACAGGGAATGCAAGATACGGAAATAGCATAAGTAAAATCACAAGAATCTACTGAGATTCTGATGCTAAATCGCTCTTCCTCAGAAAACCTGCAGAGCAAGCTCCCTTCTTCAGAACTCTCGAATCCTCCAATGCTCCAATTGCACTTCAAATGCTATGTCTAAGCTTCTAAGAATGCTTCAATATAAAGAGCTCTCAGGAAACTTCTAGAATGTTTCTAGAATCAGCTAGAAGGTGTCACCAACTAAGCATGGGTCTTTTCCAACCTTTTTGATGAGTCATAGGGTTGTAGAGACCATGTACTTAATTGATGCACTAACACCCATGTTCTTGACACATGAGAAATAGAAAAGTGTGTTAATTCTCATGCAAGCTTTCTTTTTATATAATTCTTATTTAAATTTTATAACTTTCATTTTAATTTTTTATAACTTTTATTTTAATTTTTATAACTTTTATTATTATTATTTATTTATTACTTTATTATTATTTTATAATTATTATTAATTTTAATTTCTAATTTTTCTTTTATTTAATTCTTTTTCCTGAATTAATTCTCATTTGATTAATTATAATCACAATATTAATTTTCTCAAATAAATAATTTATTAATTAAATCTATTTATTAAGACTTAATTAATAAACAATTCACCATAGACCTCCAAGATAAAATATGAAAACTCATCATAGAACAAATCATACAAAATCAGTCTAAAGGGTTAAAAATCATGAAATATGTCATTCTGACACATTCGGTGGGTACTCAACTCTGATACTTGTCCTAACTCACTAGGACTAATGGTTTAAGGATTTGGGATTTGGACTTGAGAATTTATCTCCCTTCTCTTATCATTGAGATAGTGTAATAGGGTACGCTCATCCTAGCAATTCAGGGAAGTCGATACCTAGTACCTGCAACGTGTAGAAAAACCATGCATGTACATACAATATATAATGCTAAGCTAAACAAAAAATGACAGAAAGTGGTGCATCGTATAGATCCTGACTAAGCAGGTGACTACGACTCCTTTCCTTAACCACATCAGAAACGCTATACAATAAGAAAACACGCACACCATACACATGCAAGTATGGGGTAAGTATCCATAATAAAACACATGAGATAATAAACCATCTAACTAATCATCATTAATAACTGAAAATAATGTAATGATCATCATACATATATGAAATGTAAAGTCTAAATGATCTCATCACATAACACTGAATCCATATCATAATATCTGATAGTGTCAAAACAATACCACTAAACCATCAACATAAAACTAGTCCATCAAAGTCTGATAATAATAGCAACAATGAGTCTAGAAAAGATGTGACCGAGGGCATACAATACATTAAATGGAGAACTTACTTCTAATTAATTAAAAAAAGTTATTTAATTAAATGAGAAGCCATTCCTAATTAATTAAATGAATTTATTTAATCGAATAGGAAAAGTGTCTGTAATTCATCAACGGTTGCGATCAATTTCAATCAATAGTCAGGATTAAAGGTGAAGTTCAGTCATAAAGAGAGATTTCAAAATTAAAAGGAGTTAATAGATTTAATTTGAGTAAAATAAGGAGTTAACTCATTCAATTCGAGTACAAAAAGAAGTTAACTGATTTAACTCATTTTTGATCAATAGTGAACTGGAAATTTTCCTTTTTGAACTAAAGAGAGATTTTGCTGAGATATTTAATTTAATAAAATGAGATATGCTCTCATAATTACTTTTTCTATTTAATTATTTAATCTTTCATTAATCAAAAACACTTTTCTTATTAAATTAAATAACTTCATTTAATTAATTCGAAATGCCTTCTCATTTAATTAAATAACTTTGTTTAATTAATTAGAAGTAAGTACTCCATTTAATTAAATAATTTCGTCTAATTATTTCAAAATTCTTTTCGAAACTAGTTAACTCAAGTCAACCGTGGTTAAATCTGGTTAACTTTTGGTCAAACTTGATCTTTGCGTATATGAATATGAGCAAATGTGAGTATGAATTCCAGCAACAATTCGAAGCAAATTCTTATTCAACCTTTCAAAATGAAGAGATGAGGGTCTCTTAAATAGACTTTCCTGATATTCATCAATGGTTAAGATCAATTTCATTCAACAGTCAGGATTAAAGGTGAAGTTCAGTCATAAAGGGAGATTTCCAAATTAAAGGGAGTTAACAGATTTAATTTGAGTAAAATAAGGAGTTAACTAATTCAATTTGAGTAGAAAAAGGACTTAACTAATTTAACTCATTTTTGATCAATAGTGAACTAGAAATTTTCCTTTTTGAACTGAAGAGAGATTTTGTTGAGATATTTAATTTAATAAAATGAGATATACTCTTATAGTTACTTTTTCTATTTAATTAAGTAATCTTTAATTAATTAGAGACACTTTTCTTATTCAATTAAATAACTTCATTTAATTAATTGGGAATGGCTTCTCATGTAATTAAATAAATTTGTTTAATTAATTAGAAGTAAGTACTCCATTTAATTAAATAATTTTGTTTAATTATTTCAAAATTCTTTTTGAAACTAGTCAACTCAAGTCAACCATGGTAAAATCTAGTCAAATTTTGCTCAAACTTGATCTTTGCATATGTGAATATGAGCAAATGTGAGTATGAATTCCAGCAACAATTCGATGCAAATTCTCATTCAACCTTTCAAAATGAAGAGATGAGGGTCTCTTAAATAGACTTTTCTAAAATTCATCAACAGTTGAGATCGATTTCAATCAACGGTCAAGATTTAAGGTGAAGTTCAGTCATAAAGAGAGATTTTCAAATTAAAGGGAGTTAACAGATTTAATTTGAGTAAAATAAGGAGTTAACTGATTCAATTTGAGTAGAAAAAGCAGTTAACTGATTTAAATCATTTTTTATCAATAGTGAACAGGAAATTTCCCTTTTTGAACTGAAGAGTGATTTTGTTGAGATATTTAATTTAATAAAATTAGATATGCTCTCATAATTACTTATTCTATTTAATGAAGTAATCTTTAATTAATTAGAGACACTTTTCTTATTTAATTAAATAACTTCATTTAATTAATTAGGGATGGCTTCTCATTTAATTAAATAACTTTGTTTAATTAATTAGAAGTAAGTACTCCATTTAATTAAATAATTTCGTTTAATTATTTCAAAAAAAAAATTGAAAGTAGTCAACTCAAGTCAACCGTTGTTAAATCTGGTCATCTTTTTGTCAAACTTGATCTTTGCTTATGTGAATATGAGCAAATGTGAGTATGAACTCTAGCAACAATTCGATGCAAATTCTCATTCAACCTTTCAAAATGAAGAGATGAGGGTCTCTTAAATAGACTTTTCTGGAATTCATCAACGATTGAGATCAATTTCAATCAGCGGTCAAGATTAAAGGTGAAATTCAGTCATAAAGGGAGATTTCCAAATTAAAGTGAGTTAACAGATTTAATTTGAGTAAAATAAGGAACTGAAATTTTTTTATCAATAGTGAACTAAAAATTTCCCTTTTTGAACTGAAGAGATATTTTGTTGAGATATTTAATTTAATAAAATGGAATATGCTCCCATAATTACTTTTTCTATTTAATTAAGTATCTTTATTTAATTAGAGACACTTTTCTTATTTAATTAAATAACTTCATTTAATTTATTAGGAATGGCTTCTCATTTAATTAAATAAATTTTTTTAATTAATTAGAAGTAAGTACTCCATTTAATTAAATAATTTCATTTAATTATTTCAAAATTCTTTTCGAAACTAGTCAACTCAAGTCAACCGTAGTTAAATTTGGTCAACTTTTAGTCAAACTTGATCTTTCCGTATGTGAATATGAGCAAATGTGAGTATAAATTTCAGCAACAATTCGATGCAAATTGTCATTCAACATTTCAAAATGAAGAGATGAGGGTCTCTTAAATAGACTTTTCTGGAATTCATCAACAGTTGGGATTGATTTCAATCAGCAGTCAGGATTAAAAGTGAAGTTTAATCATAAAAGGAGATTTCCAAATTAAAGGGTGTTAACAAATTTAATTTGAGTAAAATAAGGTGTTAACTGATTCAATTTGAGTAGAAAAAGGAGTTAACTAATTTAATTCATTTTTTATCAATAGTGAACTAGAAATTTTCCTTTTTGAACTGAAGAGAGATTTTGTTGAGATATTTAATTTAATAAAATGAGATATGCTCTCATAATTTCTTTTTCTATTTAATTAAATAATCTTTAATTAATTAGAGACACTTTTCTTATTTAATTAAATAACTTCATTTAATTAATTATAAATGACTTCTCATTTAATTAAATAATTTCGTTTAATTATTTTAAAATTCTTTTCAAAATTAGTCAACTCAAGTCAATCGTGGTTAAATCTGGTCAGCTTTTGGTCAAACTTGATCCTTGCTTATGTGAATATGAGCAAATGTGAGTATGAGTTCCAGCAACAATTCGATGCAAATTCTCATTCAACCTTTCAAAATGAAGAGATGAGGGTCTCTTAAATAGACTTTCTTGGAATTCATCAACAGTTGAGATCGATTTCAATCAGCGGTCAGGAGTAAAGGTGAAGTTCAGTCATAAAGCGAGATTTCCAAATTAAAAGGAGTTAACAGATTTAATTTGAGTAAAATAAAGAGTTAACTGATTCAATTTCAGTAGAAAAAGGAGTTAATTGATTTAACTCATTTTTTATCAATAGTGAACTGGAAATTTCCCTATTTGAACTAAAGAGAGATTTTGTTGAGATATTTAATTTAATAAAATGAGATATGCTCTCATAATTACTTTTTCTATTTAATTAAATAATCTTTAATTAATTTAGAGACACTTTTCTTATTTAATTAAATAACTTCATTTAATTAATTAGGAATGGCTTATCATTTAAATAAATAAGTTTGTTTAACTAATTAGAAGTAAGTACTCCATTTAATTAAATAGTTTTGTTTAATTATTTTAAAATTCTTTTCGAAAGTAGTCAACTCAAGTCAATCGTGGTTAAATCTGGTCAACTTTTGGTCAAACTTGATCTTTTTTTATGTGAATATGAGCAAATGTGAGTATGAATTCCAGCAACAATTCGATGCAAATTTTCATTCAACATTTCAAAATGAAGAGATGAGGGTCTCTGTAATAGACTTTGCTGGAATATATCAATGGTTGAGATCGATTTCAATCAGCGGTCAGGATTAAAGATGAAGTTCAGTCATAAAGGGAGATTTCCAAATTAAACGGAGTTAACAGATTTAATTTGAGTAAAATAAAGAGTTAAATGATTCAATTTGAGTAGAAAAAGGAGTTAATTGATTTAACTCATTTTTTATCAATATTGAATTGGAAATTTCCCTTTTTGAACTGAAGAGTGATTTTGTTGAGATATTTAATTTAATAAAATGAGATATGCTCTCATAATTACTTTTTCTATTTAATTAAATAATCTTTAATTAAAAAAAGACACTTTTCTTATTTAAATAAATAACTTCATTTAATTAATTAAGAATGGCCTCTCATTTAATTAAATAAGTTTGTTTAATTAATTAGAAGTAAGTACTCCATTTAATTAAATAATTTCGTTTAAGTATTTCAATTTTTTTTCAAACTAGTCAACTCAAGTCAACCATGGTTAAATATGGTCAACTTTTGGTCAAACTTGATCTTTACGTATGTGAATATGAGCAAATGTGAGTATGAATTCCAGCAACAATTCGATGCAAATTCTCATTCAACCTTTCAAAATGAAGAGATGAGAGTCTCTTAAATAGACTTTCCTAAAATTCATCAACGGTTGAGATCGATTTCAATAAACGGTCAGGATTAAAAGTAAAGTTCAGTCATAAAGGGAGATTTCCAAATGAAAGGGAGTTAACAGATTTAATTTGAGTAAAATAAGGAGTTAACTGATTCAATTTGAGTAGAAAAAGGAGTTAATTGATTTAACTTTTTTTTGATCAATAGTGAATTGGAAATTTCCCTTTTTTGAACTGAAGAGAGATTTTGTTGAAATATTTAATTTAATAAAATGAGATATGCTCTCATAATTACTTTTTCTATTTAATTAAGTAATCTTTAATTAATTAGAGACACTTTTCTTATTTAATTAAATATCTTCATTTAGTTAATTAGGAATAGCTTCTCATTTAATTAAATAATATTTTTTAATTAATTAGGAGTAAGTACTCCATTTAATTAAATAATTTCGTTTAATTATTTCAAAATTCTTTTCGAAACTAGTCAACTCAAGTCAACCGTTGTTAAATCTAGTCAATTTTTCGTCAAACTTGATCTTTGTGTATGTGAATATGATCAAATGTGAATATAAATTCCAGCAACAATTTGATGCAAATTCTCATTCAACCTTTCAAAATGAAGAGATGAGGGTCTCTTATATAGACTTTCTTGAAATTCATTAATGGTTGAGATCGATTTCAATCAGCGGTCAGGATTAAGGCTGAAGTTCAGTCATAAAGGGAGATTTCCAAATTAAAGGGAGTTAACAGATTTAATTTGAGTAAAATAAGGAGTTAACTGATTCAATTTGAGTAGAAAAATGAGTTAACTGATTCAACTCATTTTTGATCAATAGTGAACTAAAAATTTCTCTTTTTGAACTGAAGAGGGATTTTGTTGAGATATTTAATTTAATAAAATGAGATATGCTCTCATAAGTACTTTTTTTATTTAATTAAATAATCTTTAATTAATTAGAGACACTTTTCTTATTTAATTAAATAACTTCATTTAATTAATTAAGAATGGCTTCTCATTTAATTAAATAAATTTTTTTAATTAATTAGAAATAACTACTCTATTTAATTAAATAATTTTGTTTAATTATTTCAAAAAAAAATTTGAAAGTAGTCAACTCAAGTCAACCGTAGTTAAATCTGGTAAACTTTTGGTCAAACTTGATCTTTGCGTATGTGAATATGAGCAAATGTGAGTATGAATTCCAGCAACAATTCGATGCAAATTCTCATTCAACCTTTCAAAATGAAGAGATGAGGGTCTCTTAAATATACTTTCCTAGAATTCATCAATGATTGAGATCGATTTCAATCAGCGGTCAGGATTAAAGGTGAAGTTTAGTCATAAAGGGAGATTTCCAAATTAAAGAGAGTTAACAGATTTAAGTTGAGTATAATAAGGAGTTAATTGATTCAATTTGAGTAGAAAATGGAGTTAACTGATTTAACTCATTTTTTATTAGTAGTGAACTGGAAATTTTCCTTTTTGAACTGAAGAGAGATTTTGTTAAGATATTTAATTTAATAAAATGAGATATGCTCTCATAATTACTTTTTCTATTTAATTAAGTAATCTTTAATTAATTAGAGACACTTTTCTTATTTAATTAAATAACTTAATTTAATTAATTAGGAATGGCTTCTCATTTAATTAAATAACTTTGTTTAATTAATTAGAAGTAAATACTCCATTTAACTAAATAGTTTTTTTTAATTATTTTAAAATTCTTTTTGAAAGTAGTCAACTCAAGTCAATCGTGGTTAAATCTGGTCAACTTTTGGTCAAACTTGATCTTTGCTTATATGAATATGAGCAAATGTGAGTATGAATTCCAGCAACAATTCGATGCAAATTCTCATTCAACCTTTCAAAATGAAGAGATGAGGGTCTCTTAAATAGACTTTCTTGAAATTCATCAACGGTTGAGATCGATTTCAATCAGCGGTCAGGATTGAACGTGAAGTTTAGTCATAAAGGGAAATTTCCAAATTAAAGGGAGTTAATAGATTTAATTTGAGTAAAATAAAGAGTTAACTGATTCAATTTGAGTAGAAAAATGAGTTAACTGATTTAACTCATTTTTGATCAATAGTGAACTGAAAATTTCCCTTTTTGAACTGAAAAGAGATTTTGTTGAGATATTTAATTTAATAAAATGAGATATGCTCTCATAATTAATTTTTCCATTTAATTAAATAATGTTTAATTAATTAAAGACACTTTTCTTATTTAATTAAATAACTTCATTTAATTAATTAGGAATGGCTTCTCATTTAATTAAATAACTTTTATTAATTAATTAGAAGTAAGTACTTCATTTAATTAAATAATTTCATTTAATTATTTCAAAATTCTTTTCGAAACTAGTCAACTCAAGTCAACTGTGGTTAAATCTGGTCAAATTTTGGTCAAACTTGATCTCTGCGTATGTGAATATGAGAAAATCTGAGTATGAATTCCAGTAACAATTCGATGCAAATTCTCATTCAACTTTTCAAAATGAAGAGATGAGGGTCTCTTAAATAGACTTTCCTGGAATTCATTAACGGTTGAGATCAATTTCAATTAGCGGTTAGGATTAAAGGTGAAGTTCAGTCATAAAGGGAGATTTCCAAATTAAAGGGATTTTTGCAGTGCCTACCCTCGTTCACATCTTTTCTAGAGTTATTGTTGCTATTATTATCAGACTATGTAGACTAGTTTTATGTTGATGGTTTAGTGGTGTTGTTTTGACACTATCAGATATTATGATAGGGATTCAGTTGATATATGATGAGATCATTTAGACTTTACATTTCATGTATGTATGATGATCATTAAATTGTTTTCATTTATTAATGATGATTAGTTAGATGGTTTATTATCTCATGTATTTTAGTATGGTTACTTACCCCATACTTGCATGTGTATGGTGTGTGTATTTTCTTATTGTATGGCATTTCTGATGTGGTTAAGGAAGGGGGTCGTAGTCACCTACTTAGTCGGGATCTACACGATGCACCACAACCTGTCATTGTCTATTTAGCTTAGCATTATATATTGTATGTACATGCATGATTTTTCTGCAGGTTGCAAGTACCGAGTATCGACTTCCCTGAATTGCTAGAATGAGTGTACCTTATTATACTATCTCAATGATCAGAGAAGGGAGATAAATTCTCAATTCCAAATCCCAAACTTAAAAATTATTTGTCCTAGTGAGTTAGGACAAGTATTAGAGTTGAATACCCACTGGATGTGTCAGATAATATATTTCGTGATTTTTAACCCTTTAGATTGATTTTGTATGATTTGTTCTATGATGGGTTTTCATATTTTATCTTGGAGGTCTATGGTGAATTTTCCATTAATTAAGTCTTAACAAATAGATTTAATTAATAAATTATTTATTTGAAAAAATTAATAAAATATCAAGATCTTTGATATTTTGATTGTAATTAATTAAATATGAATTATTGGGGGAAAGGAATTAAATAAAAGAAAACTAGAAATTAAAATTAATAATAATTATAAAATAATAATAAAGTAATAAATAAAATAATAATAATAAAAGTTATAAAAATTAAAATTAAAATTATAAAATTTAAATAGAAATTATTAGAGTTATAAGCTTGCATGGGAATTATCATGTGTCAACAACACGGGGGGTTAGTGCATCAATTAAACATAAGGTGTCTACAACTCTATGACTCAGCAAAAAGGTTAGAAAAGACCCATGCTTAGTTGGTGACACCTTTCAGTGGTTTCAAAAAGCATTCCAAAAGTTTCTTGAGAGCTCTTTATATTCAGGCACTCATAGAAGCTTAGAGAGAGCATGGAGAGCAATTGGAGGATTGGAGGACTCAAGAACTTTGAAGAAGGGAGCTTGCTCTGCGGGTTTTCTGAAGAAAAGCGAATTAGCATTAGAATTCGGGTAGATTCCTGTGATTTTTCTTATGCTATTTCTGCATCATGCATTCCTGTCTTCTTCGTGTCTTCCATATGACTTTTGAAAAATTTCATATTTTTATTATATGCATTTTCAATTTGGGCAATTAAATTTATTTGAGAATTTTATATGCATGGACTTTTAAAAAAAGAGAGAAAACGGGGCTAGGGTTAATTCATAGCCAAACCCATTAGATTATTTATTGGATAAATTTGAGATCAAAGTTTATAAGAAATTTTTGAAAATTAGAATTTCTAAATAAACCGTGTATATACATGTTTATATTTTCTAATTTGCATACGCATATATATATATATATATGCAATTATATATATAAATATGTATGCATGATTATATGCTGTGATGTTTTTTTAATTCTGCTAGTATATATATATACACACACACACACATATATACATATATATACATACATATGTATATATAATATATATATTTAATTTAAAAAAATGAATATCATTAATCGAAAACATTTTTTGAAAAACGTTGAACTTTATTTAAAAATCGAATCGCATACTCACGAATGGAAAACGCATAAGTGATTTTTTTATTTAAAAAAAAAAAAGAAATTTAATGCAAATTGAGGCGGGCGGGGAGGGCCGAGCCTGTACCCCCACCCCACTATGTATATGTGGTAGAGGCCGACGACACTACTGCCGCAAGCTACACGGTACCTCCTCTGTGTAGTGATATAGATATATATGAATTGACTCCCAAGGTTGTCACGCAATTTTGCGATTTGCGATTTGCGATTTGCGAATTGCAGTTTGATTATTATATTTTGTTTTATAAAATGTTAATTATTTTTATATGTATAAATGTGTATATATATATATATATATATATATATATATATATATATATATATATATATATATATATATATATATATATATATATATATATATATATAAGTATATTTATATTATTAACTATAAATGATTATTATAAAGTTCTCAATTAATGGATCACTCTTTTAATGATTAAAATATTGCTATTAAGCTTGTCAATTATGAAGAGATATTAACAATTAATTTAATTAAACTTAATTTTTTTAATTAAAATTAATTATTAGAATATATAATCAAAGTTTTTGATTCATTGAGAATGTCAATTTTCAAACAATGTCATATAAATCAATTAGAAAATTGAGTCTGACGGAGAAACTTTTATCTATCAAATGAATACTTGGGTTAGGAAAAACGTGAAATTTCTCCACTTGATATAATTTAGAAAAACGTAAACTGAGACTTTTAAAATTCAAAAACTTAGCAAAACCAAAACATGTGTTTACATTGTGTATTCCTTTTGCTATTGTTTTGAGTTTTGGGTTGACTAGTGTTGACCAATATAGGACGTCTGCTAGAGGCTCGGGGATTATGTGATTGTGATGCCATGATGATGTTTTAATCTCGATCTTTATAACCCAACCATGGTTATGTGATGGAATGCTCTGTGTATTGGATGTGAATACTGATTGTTATAGTTGAGATTCTTATTTATGAGACTTAACCATTATTTTTTATCATCGATCAGTTATCCTTGGTTATTTTCTAGTCGCCATGATGGGACTGAAATGTGGATTTATTCTTGATGATGTCATGTTGTGATATGTTTGACTCAACCATTTTTGGAGTCTTCGATCAATGTGTTTGTGATATATTTTTGGCAATTGAGAACCATTCGATACTTTTGATTATCAATGATGCTTCAGTTGCCAATAGAGAGCTGTTGTGGTCATGATTTTCTATGGATGTTTGCTCATGGAAATTTGATGCTTTTATTTGATGATTTTTATTATGGATTATTTTTGTGATTTTGAAATTTATGATTCCATGAGCATTAGGGTAGGATATCTGTATGTAGTGATGGGAAGTGGCTTGCAATGGGGGCTGGGCCCTAAGAGTCTACCAGGGTAACTCATTGTAAGCTGGATTAATAAGTGATAACATTCACACCTAATACTAACTGAATGAACCTAAAAAGATAACTGTTTTGGTTCTCGCCCATGCCTTGAGTGCTTGTATAGGCTAGGATGGGAGTAGTGAGAACACATGGTTGTGACCTTGCATTCCATAGTATGCCTTATCAGTATGAGAGGATACTAGTTGCCACATGAGATTAGTATGGACCCATGGAGTTTAGCTAACTACCAGGGTAACTTGTACGTAATAAATGCGATGACACTTTCCCACTTGCATAGTAGGTTCCTACATGTCATTGTGTGCCTCTTAGAAGTAGATGTCAGTTTCGTGATATGAACCTTTGAGTTAGTATACTTTTAGGATTCTTGGACTATAAAGGTTTGTGATGTGTTATGGATAACCTATTTGGGACTTGAGATTATCTCCTCAGCACGGTGGGAGTGGACCACTTAGGTACCACGCGATCGGGTGATAGTGTATTTTTCACTCTTATCATTTGAGATTCATTGTGTAGTGTCTGCCCTTGGTTTGCATTTTGTTATCATTACTGAAATTTTTTAGAGCTAGTTTCATGTTGATGGTTAGTAACATTATTATAAGATTATCAGATATTGTGCTATGGATTCAGTTGATATGTGATGAGATTACTTAGACTCTATATTTCATGTATGTATGATGATTATTTTCAATGTTTGCAGTTATTAATGATGATTAGTAAGATGATTTATTATCATAAGTGTTTTTTTATGGATACTTACCCCATACTTGCATGTGTATGGTGTGCGTGTTTGCTTTGTGTGTTTTCTTTTGTATGGTGTGTCTGATGTGGTTAAGGAAGGGAATCGTAGTCACCTGCTAGTCGGGACTTAGACGATGCACCACTTCTTGTCATTTCTTGTTTAGTTTAGTATATATTGTGCTTGTACATGCATGATTTTTATACATGTTGCAGGTACCAGATATCGACTTTCTTGAATTGCCAGGATGAGCGTACCCTATCACATTATCTCAATGATAAGAGAGGGGAGATAAATTCTCAAGTCCAAATCCCAACCCTTTAAGCTATTTGTTATAATTAAAAATTAGGACAAGTATCTGAGTTGAGTACCCTCCGAATGCGTCAGATGATGTAATTTGTGATATAAACCCCTTGATTTGATTTGTATGTATATTGGCTATGATGGATTTTTCGTATTTTTACCTTTGTGAGTCTTTGGAGTATTTTCTATTAATTAAGCCTAATTAAAAGATTTAGTTAATGGTTTAATTTAATAAAAAAATTAATATGGTATTTTGATATTTATTTTATTTAATTAATTAAAAAATTAATTAAATAAAATAATTAAATTGGAAGATAAAAGCTATAATATTAAATTTAGAATGTGACAATATTTATTTTAATAATAATATATTTGGAGCTCATTTTTAAATAGATGACTAAATAATAATATTATTAAAGCTAATAAATATTTTAGCAGTAAAGTTTTGGAAAATGAAATTTAAAAGTGAAAAATATATTTTAAATTATTAAAAGATTCTAAATCTCATATGATTAAAATATAAATATATTAAGATTGAAAAGTGAAGATATTAAAGTTAGTGCATGAGACTTAATAAATAAATTAATTAAATTGGAAAGAGTAAAGTAAATTGGAGTTAAAAGCTTGCATGGAAATTAACATGTGTCAACAACACGAGGGCTAGTGCATCAATTAAGCACAAGGTGTCTACAATTCTATGACTCATCAAAAAAGGATTGGAAAAGACCCATGCTTAGTTGGTGACACCTTTCAGCTGTTTCAAGAAGCATTCCAAAAGTTTCTTGAGAGCTCTTGATATTCAAGCGTTCATAGAAGCTTAAAAGAAAAGCTGAATGGAAGCTCCAAGTTTAATGGAAGCTACAAGATTAATGGAAGCCATGAGCTACAAGCTAAGATAGAAGTTTCAAAACTTACATGCCTGGGAGAAGATTCATATGCTCATATATTTTCTACTTGCTTCTACGCTCCTTCTAGCACTTCCAATCACTTGGAGGATTCGATCGGCTTGGATTCTTGGAAGAATTGCGAATGATGGAGAAGGAAAGAATTTTCTATGAACTTCTGAGGCATGACAAATTAGCATCAGTGTCCAGGTGCACTCGTGTTATTCTTATATTTCCTTTGCACTCTTTATCTTCCTATCTTTATCATATCTATTTAATGTGTCTGAATACTCTTTGTAATTGAATCTACTATTTGAAATTAGAATCTAGATATTTTATTTGGATGAGAAGAAAGCAATAGAAGAATCCTAAATCCAATTAAGGAGAAGAAATTAGATCTTAATCGGGTTTGGATGCGAATTTATATTGTGAAATTAGAAAGACAAGATTTAGAATTTAAATAGAAATTTTATGGTGAAAATTCGAATGATTAGATGTAATCTTTCTATCAATTATATTTTTAGATGCATATGAACAAACCCTTTTATGGTTAAATTTAGAGAACAATTATTTAACAGAAAATTCTTAATTCATCATAAATTGTCCTGTAGCTGCCTCTTGGATAGATCCGAATTCAGTCATTCATAACTTTTTATCGGGATCGAATTTATTCGATCGCTTCGGTCAGCAGTGGTGCAACTTGGCTCTCTCCAACATATTTAAATTTCAGCCCGATCCAACGGTTCATTAGGGAGATATGGCCATCGTACTAAAACTGTTTTATTCAAGAACGGATGTCTCTTCATCTCCCATAACCAAGAGTTCTTTATGCTTAAACTTCACAAAAATAATATATCAAAGTAATATAATAAGAATTTATTAATTATTTAATTAATCTAAAGACTAATAAGAATGTTCTAAATGAATTAATGAAGATTTTTTAATAGAAAGTTTGTGGATGGAGCTGATGGATAGAGATATTGAATTCAATAGAGAATGGATGACTTTTAATATTAATTATTTAATGTATATTAAACACTATTTAATATATAGTTAAGGAGTGGTAAAAGTGTTTAATGATGATTATTACAAGACTCAAATTTTAATGATATTCGATTTATATTTAAATAAGAATTATTATATTGAGAAGGAGTCATAGTTACATTATAACATTATTATAACATAGCTACGATTTGAATTATTGATATGCCTTAAAGGTTAGTTAAATAATAACTAATGGGGCTTATGGAAATATAATTCGATGAATTATTATTTATTAATGTTTGTTAGGTCTAATAAACTATTAATAAATAATGGTTTGAATAGTTATCAACAAAGTTGATTAGAGATAATCTATTGAAAATTATTTAATGAATTAAAGATATTATTGCAATCTTCCCTTATTAGAATCTTATTAATATGCATTAGTTTTATATGGTCTATTATCTAATCTAATTAAATCAAATTTAATTAAAATTAGTTAATAGTAGAAGAAGTGTAGTTAATCATTAGTCAATCTAAGTAAATGGATTACAAGAAAAGAGATTTTAATATAGTTTATATAGTGGACTTTTTATAATGTATATTGAATGCTACTAAACAATTTTAGAGTTTTTTAATGAAGATGATAATGCTAAGAATTTAAAAATTATTCATGTTAAAATCTACAATGAGTCTTATTGGTTTGTGATAGGGATCTTTTTCAAATAACTTTTGTATAGACAAAATATTATTAAAACAATTAGAATATGGAGTCTAATGGTTGATTTTAATATTGAATAAATAATGGTAAGATGATAAATTATATTATGTTGATTTAAATTTAAAAATTCTAAATGATATTAGATTAAGATTGAATTATTATGTTATTGGTTAATATGTTTGAATAACTTAATGGTATTAAAAGTTAGCTAATGAAGTTCTATGTAAAAGTTCTCTAGATTGATTATTTATAGTTGTGATAAGTTTATTATTTATTAATGTTTGTTGGGTCTAACAAATTATTAATAAAGAATAGTATAAATAGTTTAAATAGTTATCAATTAATACGATCAGAGTTAATCTAGAAGAGATTAGTTAATGATTGAAGTACTGTATAAGATATTAATCAAATTGAATTGGTTAATAATTTGGAGGATTATCAGTTAACTGAATCAACGTACATAAGAAAAATTTATTTGAGATAAGAATACCTGGTATTGAGGATTTATTATAACTTGTTATTATTAAAATATAAATGAGAACATTGTTGCAGAGTGATGCATGTAATCATTAAAGATTTAATAATAAGATCTCAATATAGCTTGTCATTAAATATTAACAAGTTATTATTATTGAATTATTAATATGATCATTTGAGTATTGAATTATAGTTGACTTTTAACTTACAAAATTTTAGTTAGTTATTAGTCAACTGATGTTAATTAGAACGTTCGTATGGTTATACAATTATTAATTAAATCAATTAATGAGAGTTAATTAGATTTAATTAATAATTAAGTTATGTAATAGATATTTATTTGATATAATTCTTTTAACGAGATTGTAGATTATTTATATTGAAGTTGATAGGTCTTATTCTTATGACTTGAATTATGACTTTAGATATTGTATGGTTGTCAACGATGGTGACGATTGAATTCAAAGACTCAAACTTTAGTAATACTTAATTAAGTTTCTAATTGAAAGCTAAAAAGATGTTAATAGGTCATGGATGGTGTACCTATGTTAATAGATTGAGATAAATAAACTTATAATCTCTTATTCGAAGAATGATAATTGGTCCTCCTATAATATAACGAATAATGATCTTAGAAAAGTTGAAAGGTTAATCAATTAGAATATGGATCATGGTTAAATAAGAGAACAATTTAATTGAAAGTCAATGATGATCAGTTTAGTGAATATTTATCCTTAAGTTATTCTTTAAATGTAATTCTTATTAATGGAAGGATAATGTTATCGGGGAACAAATGGGTTGACTTGTAGGTCAAATGATGAAACTTAAGACACTTGAAAATATACTTGCAAAAAAAAAAATGGAAACCTCTACACTTGATTCAACTATGTAAGATAGCAAAACCAAAACATGTGTTTGCATCATGTATTCTTTATGCTTCTTGTTTTGGGTTTTTGGGTTGACTAGTGTTGACCAGTCTTAGGTTGTTACCAGAGGCTCAGGGGTTATGAGATGTGTTGGCATGTTGATCTTATTTGGTCTAGATCTTTATAAGCCCAACCATGGTAATGTGATCGTATGTTCTATGAAATGGTTGTATTTACTGTATGTTATTGTTCATCAGTCTTCATGTGTGAAGCTGAGATGTATGCGTATGAGACACTTGAGCTAATCATTTTTGAGTCATCAATCAATTATCCTTGGATTACTTTCTAGTCACCATGAAATGACTAAAATGTGGATTTATTCTTGATGATGTCATGTTGTGACATGTTTGACTCAACCATTTTGGAGTCTTTGATCAGTATGATTTTGAGATATATTTTGGTTATTGAGAACCAATGGATACTTATGATTATCAGTAATGCCTTCAGTTGCCAATAGAGAACTGTTGTGGTCATGATTTTCTATGGATGCTTTTCGGATACTCATGGAGATTTGATGATTCTTATCTTGGAGATTTGATGATTCTTATTATGGATATTTGATGCTTATTTGATGATTTTTTTTATGGATTATCTTTTGGATTTTCTTTACAGTTGCTTGTACAGGACTGTGGTGATTTATGATTCCATGAGCCTAGGGTAGGTAATCTACTTGTAGTGTCGAGAAGTGGCTTGCAATGGGGGCCAGGGCCTTAAGAGGCTGCCACGGTAACTCATTGTAAGTTGGATTAATAAGTGATAACATTCACACCTAATACTAACTGAATGAATCTAAAAAGATAAGAGTTTTGGTTCTCGCCCATGCCTTGAGTGCTTGTATAGGCTAGGATGGGAGTAGTGAGAATGCATGGTTGCGACCTTGCATTCCATAGTATGCCTTGTCAGTATAAAAGGATACTAGTGGCCGCATGAGATCTGTATGGACCTATGTAGTTTAGCTAACTGCCAGGGTAACTTGTACGAGATAAATGCGATGACACTTTTCCGCTTGCAGAGTAGGTTTCCTACATGTCATTGTTGTGCCTCTGGGAAGTAGATGTATGTTTTGTGATTGGAACCTTTGAGTTAGTATACTTTAGGATTCTTGGACTTTAGAGATTTGTGCTATGTGATTTTTTTAGCCTATTTGGGACTTGAAACTATCTTCTCAGCACGGTGGGAGTGGACCACTTAGGTTCCACGTAGTCAGGTGGTAGTAATTTTTCCACTCTTATCATTTGAGATCCGTCGGAGACACCGTGGCTGGAGCATTTTTGGTTGGTATTTATCTTCATTATGTTCTTGGAGCATTATGATAGATGATATACCTTATGATGGATGTATTTACTGGTATGTTCTTATATTAATGATTTGCATATGTTAGACAATGGTATCCTATGCTTTACTTTGCATGTTAGTAGAATATTTTAGGAGTGACATTCCTACTATGTTATAGTCGATGATCTCTTCGGTGCTTTGGGATGTTACGCATGGAGGGATGGCTAGGATCCACGATGGTCTAATGATGCTATAAATGGTTGGGAGGAACCGTGCACTTAGTTTATTTAGTTTGATCTTTATGATAGATGTATATGTCTTCTATAATGATGTATCGTGTGATTATCTCTACTTTGATGTATCATGGATTGGAATAGAATGATGTACCTTATTTCACATATGTATATTCTTTTAAGCCTTCATACCCTGTGACATGTACAGTGGATGATTGAGCATTTGAAAATGTAATGTAGGAACATTGGACTTATCATTATTATTCATGTGGATGTTGTACTAGATGGATTCATGTATGTTAGTTAATTTAGATGTAATACAACATTAAGGGATCTTTAAAGAATATAGTCTATTATGTATATATGTTATGTTTATTTTCATTTGAATTGTTGCTATTGCTTCCGCAAATGTTATGAATGGTTTTATCTTTCATGTTTTAAAAAAAAAAAAAAAAATTTGTTTGGCAAACTTAGCAAATTTTTTTGGATCCCTTGGTGGGGCATTGCACATTGAGACATCATGGCTGATGTGTCTTTCATGATGGTGGATATGTATCCTTTCATTGATGGTTAGCATATGTTAGATGATGTTATCTTATGCTTATATTTGCATGTTAGATTTCTTTCTCAATATGATGTTATATATGTTAGGAGTGACATTCCTACAATGTTAAAACCAATGATCTCTTCAGTGATTTAGGATGTTACGCACGGAGGGATGGCTAGGGCTCGCGATGGTCTAATGATGCTATTAACGGTTGGGAGAAATCGTGCACTTAGTTAATTATGTTTGATCTTATGATGGATGTATATGTATTCTATGATGATGTATCATGAGTATCATGTGATTGTCTTTGATGTATCACGGATTAGAATAGGATGATGTACCTTATTTCACATATGTATATTCTTTGAGCTTGTCATACCCTGTGACATGTACAGAGGATGATTGAGCATTTGGAAATGTAATGTACGAACATTGGAATTATCATTATTATTTCATGTGGATGTTGTACTAGATGGATTCATGTATGTTAGTTAATTTAGATGTAACTCAATGTTAAGGGAATCTTAAAGAATGAAATCAATTATGTATGTTATGTTTACTTTTAGATGGACATTGCTATTGCTTCTGTTATTATGTACAAGTTATATGTGGTATTTACTATCATGTTATTATTATTATTTTTTTAAATGTTACCAAACTTAGTAAAATTCTATGTTAATTCTTTGGATCCCTTGGCGGGGCATTACATTTGGTATCAGAGCCCGAGTTTCTACATTAGGAGCTCTAGGTATTTTGGAACAACTAGAACTATGAACTATTAAGTGTATCTCTTCAACTTGAAACTAGGTGAACTAAAATAGAACCTGAACTATTACTTGAATATTTTTCATACTTCAACACTTAGTTTTCAAAACTAGAGATTTTACTTAAACCTAAACATAGAATTGAACTTAGTCTAGTGCAAATATGTGTCTTTTGATTTTAATAGTACGTTGTTCTGTTGTAAGATGGTGTATGGGACTAGGTATTCTGTTAGAGGCCATGGTAGAGGCCGAGGAAGAGGCCGTGGTTGTGGTAGAGCTATTAGTGCCCATGAGTTTGCCCATGAGGGATCGGCTCGTGTAGAGAGCAGGGAAGAGCACTCTAATAGGCAGTAGGAAGAGAGCCGTAGAGAGGACCAAGCTGAGTCGAATGAGGTTAGTCTGAGACAGATGATGCAAACTATTCTAAAACATTTACCTCCTGTTCAAGAATAGCCTAAAGTGCATCAGACAGAACAAGAGCATAGACCCAAATCTAGAAGTCCTCGGAAGGATCGTCAAAGGTCCATTGTGTCTACTCAGATGAAGGATCTTTCAAGATCCAAGGACAAGCCTTTCAATGGGCAAGGTTCTGGTTATGTGGCCAAGCAGTGGCTGATTTCCCTCGACAAGATTTTTGCCATGCAGGATTTTGATAGCAATGTTAAGGCAAGATTTGTGATCACTAATTTAGAGAATTTTGGGGCCACTTAGTGTACGATTGAGGAGAAGAAGCTGGGAATCGATATGAGTAGTGTCACGTAGGAACTATTCTTAGAGAGTTTTTGTGAACGATTCCTACCAGAGGAATGGAAACTACAAAGGGCAGATGAGTTTCATAATCTCAAGCAGTACACTTTGTCAGATATTTGCTATTATGGTAAATGATCTTGATGAGGAAGATCTTGTGAGGAAGACTTTAGATCACTTGATTTTACAGGATTACATAGATGTCTTTCCAAGTGAGATTCTAGGCATGCCTCCAAAGAGGGACATTGATTTTAGCATTGACCTAATTCTTAGAGTGGAGCCTATCTCTAAAGCTCCTTATCGTATGACTACTCAGGAATTGGGTGAGCTACGTCTTCAGCTAGAGGAACTTCTGGCCAAAGGGAGAATTTGACCTAGTGTATCACCATGGGGAGCTCCAATGCTCTTTGTGAAGAAGAAAGATGTTTCTTTGCGCCTTTGTATTGACTACAGATAGTTGAACAAGGTGACTATTAAGAATAGGTATCCTTTGCCTAGGATTGATGACTTATTTGATCAGATCAAGGGAGCTATAGTATTCTCCAAGATTGACCTTAAGTCAGGATACCACCAGCTTTGTATTAAGGAAGCAAACATTCACAAAATTGCTTTTCGAACTCGCTATGGGCATTATGAGTTCACAGTGGTACCTTTTGGATTGACTAATGCTCCATCAGTGTTCATGAGTTTGATGAATGGTGTTTCTCGATCATATCTTGACAAGTTTGTTCTCATGTTTCTTGATGACATATTGATATTTTCTAAGACTCAGAAGGAGCATGAGGAACACCTGCAGTTGGTATTGTAGTGTTTGAGAGGCAATCAGCTTTATGCCAATGCCGCTAAGTGTGAATTCTTCAAATTGGAGATTCAGTATTTAGGGCATGTTATCTCAGGTGATGATATTTTAGTGGATCCTGCAAAGATTCAGGTGATAATAGATTGGCCTACCCTGACTAATGTGTCAGAGATTGGTAGTTTCATGGGTTTAGCTGGTTATTATCATAGATTTGTCTAGAACTTCTCTAGGATAGCACATCCTATCACTTCTTTTCAGAGGAAAGGTAAGAAGTTTGTGTGGATAGAGAAATGTGAGGAAGCATTTCAAAGGCTCAAGGAGCTTTTGACTAGTGGACCGATTTTAGCTGTACCTAAACCAGAAGGTGATTTCATGGTGTGTACAGATGCTTCTCTTGAAGGAATTGGAGCAGTGTTGATGCAAAATGGACGGGTGATTGCGTATGAATCACGCAAGCTCAAGGATCATGAGTTATATTACCACACACATGATCTTGAGTTAGCAGCAGTAGTTCATGCTTTGACAAGGTGGAGACATTTCTTGTTGGGGCACATATTTGAGCTACATAGTGATCATCGTAGTCTTTAGTACATTTTTACTCAGCCTAATTTGAATGCTCGCCAGAGACGATGGATGGAATTTTTATGCGAGTATGATTTTGAGGTTAAGTACATTCAGGGTAAGGAGAATGTGGTGGCAGATGCTTTGATTCGTAGGAGACATGTGGTAACATCGATGACTCTTAGTGTGGATTTGAGGAGTCAGATTCTTCAGGCACTTCCTACGGATTCCTGGTATCAGGAAGTGTGTAGAGAGATAGATTTAGGGAGACCCTTGGAAGGTAAGTTTGCAGGTTACATTCAAGAATCAGATGGTCTTTTGAGACGTTTGGGGAGGATTTATGTGCCATTATTGGATGAGCTTCGCACCTTGATTCTGGCAGAAGCCCATCGTACACCTTACTCAGCACATCCAGGTGTCAAGAAGATGCATGCTAATTTGAGATGTTTGTTCTTTTGGTCTGAGATGAAGCGAGATATTGCTGATTTTGTGGCTAGGTGTCTTGAGTGTCAGAGAGTCAAGGCAGAACACCAACACCCGGCTGGACTTTTGCAGCCAAATCTCATTCCTTCTTGGAAATGGGATATCATCTCCATGGATTTCATTGTAGGATTACCTATGACTGTTCGTCGTCACAATGCTATCATGGTCACTATTGATCGGTTGACTAAGGTGGCACATTTTTCACCCATCAGGTCTTCCTACACAACAACTGCTGTAGCTAATGTCTTCATGCATGACATTGTGAGATTACATTGTCTTCATAGAAAGATCGTTTCTGACAGGGATCTTGTATTCACATCTGCATTTTGGACATTGTTGCAGCATGAGCTTGGAGCGCAACTAAACTTCAGTTTGACATATCATCCAGAGACTGATGGCCAGACAGAGAGGGTGAATCGGGTTTTGGAGGATATGTTATGGATGTATGTGATGGATAGGCAGACACATTGGGAGGACTATCTCTACCTAGTGGAGTTTGCTTACAACAATGGGTATCATAGTTCTGTTGGCATGGCACATTTTCAGGCATTATAGGAATGTCCTTGTCATACACCCTTGAGTTGGGACAACCTTGAGGATCGCATCTTGTTGGGTCCTGAGATGCTTCGTGATATGGAGCAATAGGTAGTACGTATCCATGAGCACTTGACTACGGCACAGGATAGGCAAAAAAAAGTATGGTGATGCTCATAGGACAAATAAGCAGTTTGCTATGGGTGATAAGGTTTTCTTGAGAGTGCGACTGTGAAAGAGTTTGATCCGGTACGGAAAGGGTTCTAAGCTAGCACCTTGCTTTGTGGGACCATTCGAGATTTTGGAGAGGATTGGCCCAGTTTCTTACTGTCTTGTTCTACCACCCAGTCTAGCTCGCATTCATGATGTTTTCCATGTTTCAGTGCTTAGGCAGTATATTTTTGATATTTTTCATGTTCTTGATTGGAATGCATTGTAGGTAGAGGACGGGCAGCTGGCTTTGGAGCCGGTTCGTATTTTGGAGCAGCGGGAGTTGACCCTCAGGGATTAAACCATCGAGCAGGTAAGGGTCCAATGGGACCCTACTGATGACTCTTCAGCTACTTGGGAGGATGCAGCTAGATTGAGGGAGTTATATCCATATTTGTTTGTAGGCTTCCAGGAGTAAGCCTATTTCAAGGGGGGGTGGATGCAGTGCCTACCCTCGTTCACATCTTTTTTAGACTTATTGTTGCTATTATTATCAGACTATGTAGACTAGTTTTATGTTGATGGTTTAGTAGTGTTGTTTTGACACTATCAGATATTATGATAGGGATTCAGTTGATATATGATGAGATCATTTAGACTTTACATTTCATGTATGTATGATGATCATTACATTGTTTTCAGTTATTAATGATGATTAGTTAGATGGTTTATTATCTCATGTGTTTCATTATGGTTACTTACACCATACTTGCATGTGTATGGTGTGCGTGTTTTTTTATTCTATGGCATTTCTGATGTGGTTAAGGAAGGGAGTTGTAGTCACCTGCTTAGTCAGGATCTACACGATGCACCACTTCCTGCCATTGTCTATTTAGCTTAGCATTATATATTGTATGTACATGCATAGTTTTTTTGCAGGTTGCAGGTACCGAGTATCAAATTTCCTGAATTGCCAGGATGAACGTACCCTATTATACTATCTCAATGATAAGAGAAGGGAGATAAATTCTCAAGTCCAAATCTCAAACCTAAAAACCATTTGTCCTAGTTAGTTAGGACAAGTATCAGAGTTGAATACCCACCGGATGTGTCGGATTATATATTTCATAATTTTTAACCCTTTAGATTGATTTTGTATGATTTGTTCTATGATGGATTTTCATATTTTATCTTGGAGGTCTATGGTGAATTTTCCATTAATTAAGTCTTAACAAATAGATTTAATTAATAAATTATTTATTTGAGAAAATTAATAAAATATCATGATCTTTGATATTTTGATTGTAATTAATTAAATGTGAATTATTGGGGAAAAGGAATTAAATAAAAGAAAACTAGAAATTAAAATTAATAATAATTATAAAATAATAATAAAGTAATAAATAAAATAATAATAATAAAAGTTATAAAAATTAAAATTAAAATTATAAAATTTAAATAGAAATTATTGGAGTTATAAGCTTGCATGGGAATTAACATGTGTCAACAACACGGGGAGTTAGTGCATCAATTAAGCACAAGGTGTCTACAACTCTATGACTCAGCAAAATGGTTGGAAAAAAACCATGCTTAGTTGGTGACACCTTTCAGCAGTTTCAAGAAGCATTCCAAAGGTTTCTTGAGAGCTCTTTATATTCAGGCATTCATAGAAGCTTAGAGAGATCGTGGAGACCAATTAGAGGATTGGAGGACTCAAGAACTTTGAAGAAGGGAGCTTGCTCTGCGAGTTTTCTGAAGAAAAGCGAATTAGCATCAGAATCCGGCTAGATTCTTGTGATTTTTCTTATGCTATTTCCGCATCATGCATTTCTGTCTTCTTCGTGTCTTCCATATGTCTTCTAAGGAATTTCATATTTTTATTGTATGCATTTTCAATTTGGGCAATTAAATTTATTTGAGAATTTTATATGCATGGATTTTTAAAAAAAAAGAGTAAATGGGGCTAGGGTTAATTCATAGCCAAACCCATTAGATTATTTATTGGATAAATTTGAGATCAAAGTTTATAGGAAATTTTTTAAAATTAGAATTTCTAAGTAAACCGTGCATATACATGTTTATATTTTTTAATCTGCATACACATATACATATACATATATACATATATATATATATATATACATAATATATATATATATGTATACATAATATATATATATATATGTATACATAATATATATATGTATATGTATACATAATATATATATTTAATTTTAAAAAAAATGAATATCATTAATCGAAAACATTTTTTGAAAAACGTTGAACTTTATTTAAAAATTGAATCGCATACTCGTGAATGGAAAATGTATAAGAAATTTTTTTTTAATTTTAAAAAGAGAAATTTAATCCAAATTGAGGCGGGCGGGGAGGGCAGAGCCCGTACACCCACCCCACTACGTATATGTGGCAGAGGCTGGCAGCACTGCTGCCGCAGGCTCTGCAACACTATCGCAGGCCTGCGACAGCAAGCCTGCATGGTACCTCCTCTGTGCAGTGATATAGATATATATGAATTGACTTCCAAGGTTGTGACACAATTTTGCAATTTGCGATTGGCAGTTTGATTATTATATTTTGTTTTATAAAATGTTTTTTTTTTATAATATGTATAGATGTATATTTATATATATATATATATATATATATATATATATATATATTATTAACTATAAATGATTATTATAAAGTTCTCAATTAATGGATCACTCTTTTAATTATTAAAATATTGCTATTAAGCTTGTCAATTATGAAGAGATATTAACAATTAATTTAATTAAACTTAGTTTTTTTTAATTAAGATTAATTATTAGAATATATAATCGAAGTTTTTGATTCATTGAGAATGTCAATTTTCAAACAATGTCATATAAATCAATTAGAAAATTGAGTTTGATGGAGAAACTTTTATCTATCAAACGAATACTTGGGTTAAGAAAAACGTGAAATTTCTCCACTTGATATAATTTGGAAAAATGTAAACTGAGACTTTTAAAATTCAAAAACTTAGCAAAACCAAAACATGTGTTTACATTGTGTATTCTTTATGCTATTGTTTTGAGTTTTGGGTTGACTAGTGTTGACCAGTATAGGACGTCTACCAGAGGCTTGGGGATTATGTGATTGTGATGCCATGATGATGTTTTAATCTCGATCTTTATAACCCAACCATGGTTATGTGATGGAATGCTCTGTGTATTGGATGTGAATATTGATTGTTATAGTTGAGATTCTTATTTATGAGACTTAACCATTATTTTTTATCATCGATCAGTTATCCTTGGTTATTTTCTAGTCGCCATGATGGGACTGAAATGTGGATTTATTCTTGATGATGTCATGTTGTGATATGTTTGACTCAACCATTTTTGGAGTCTTCGATCAGTGTGTTTGAGATATATTGTTGGTAATTGAGAACCATTGGATACTTTGGATTATTAGTGATAACATTCACACCTAATACTAACTGAATGAACCTAAAAAGATAAGTGTTTTGGTTCTCGCCCATGTCTTGAGTGCTTGTATAGGCTAGGATGGGAGTAGTGAGAAAGCATGGTTGCAACCTTGCATTCCATAGTATGCCTTGTCAGTATGAGAGGATACTAGTGGCCGCATGAGATCAGTATGGACAAATGGAGTTTAGCTAACTGCCAGGGTAACTTGTACGTGATAAATGCGATGACACTTTCCCACTTGCATAGTAGGTTCCTACATGTCATTGTGTGCCTCTGGGAAGTACATGTCAGTTTCGTGATTGGAACCTTTGAGTTAGTATACTTTCAGGATTCCTTGAATATAGAGGTTTGTGCTATGTGTTATGGATAGCCTGTTTGGGACTTGAGATTATCTCCTATGCACAGTGGGAGTGGACCACTTAGGTACCACACGGTCGGGTGGTAGTGTATTTTCCACTCTTATCATTTGAGATTCATTGAGACATCGTGGCTGATGCATCCTTCCTGATGGTGGATATGTATCCTTTCATTGATGGTTAGCATATGTTAGATGATGTTATCTTATGCTTATATTTGATTGTTAGATTTCTTTCTACATATGATGTTATATATGTTAGGAGTGACATTCCTACTATGTTAAAATCGATCATCTCTTCGATGATTTGGGATGTTATGCACGGAGGGATGGCTAGGGCCCATGATGGTCTAATGATGCTATTAACGGTTGGGAGAAACTGTGCACTTAATTAATTATGTTTGATCTTATGATGGATGTATATGTATTCTATGATGATGTATCATGAGTATCATGTGATTGTCTTTGATGTATCATGGATTAGAATAGGATGATGTACCTTATTTCACATATGTATATTCTCTGAGCTTGTCATACCCTGTGACATGTACAGAGGATGATCGAGCATTTAGAAATGTAATGTATGAACATTGGACTTATCATTATTATTTCATGTGGATGTTGTACTAGATGGATTCATGTATGTTAGATAATTTAGATGTAACTCAACGTTAAGGGATTCTTAAAGAATGAAATCTGTTATGTATGTTATGTTTACTTTTAGATGGACATTGCTATTGCTTCCGTTATTATGTACAAGTTATATGTGGTATTTACTTTCAAGTTTTTTTTCTTTTTTTTAATTGTTAAAAAACTTAGTGAAATTCTATGTTAATTCTTTGGATCCGTTGACGGGGCATTACAAGTTAACAGATTTAATTTGAGTAAAATAAGGAGTTAACTGATTCGAATTGAGTAGAAAAAGGAGTTAACTGATTTAACTCATTTTTTATCAATAGTGAACTAGAATTTTCCCTTTTTGAACTGAAGAGAGATTTTGTTGAGATATTTAATTTAATAAAATAACATATGCTCTCATAATTAATTTTTCTATTTAATTAACTAATCTTTAATTAATTAGAGACACTTTTCTTATTTAATTAAATAACTTCATTTAATTAATTAGGAATGGCTTCTCATTTAATTAAATAACTTTGTTTAATTAATTAGAAGTAAGTACTCCATTTAATTAAATAATTTCATTTAATTATTTCAAAATTCTTTTCAAAATTAGTCAACTCAAGTCAACCGTGGTTAAATCTGGTCAAGTTTGGGTCAAACTTGATCTCTGTGTTTGTGAATATGAGCTAATGTGAGTATGAATTCCAGCAACAATTCGATGCAAATTCTCATTCAACCTTTCAAAATGAAGAAATGAGGGTCTCTTAAATAGACTTTCCTGAAATTCATCAACAGTTGAGATAGATTTCAATCAGTGGTCAGGATTAAAGGTGAAGTTCAGTCATAAAGGGAGATTTCCAAATTAAAGGGAGTTAACAGATTTAATTTGAGTAAAATAAAGTGTTAACTAATTCAATTTGAGTAGAAAAAGGAGTTAACTGAATAGAGATTTTGTTGAGATATTTAATTTAATAAAATGAGATATGCTCTCATAATTACTTTTTCTATTTAATTAAATAATCTTTAATTAATTAGAGACACTTTTCTTATTTAATTAAATAACTTTATTTAATTAATTAAGAATGGCTTCTTATTTAATTAAATAAATTTGTTTAATTAATTAGAAGTAAGTACTCCATTTAATTAAATAATTTTGTTTAATTATTTCAAAATTCTTTTCAAAACTAGTCAACTCAGGTCAACCATGGTTAAATCTGGTCAACTTTTGGTCAAATTTGGTTTCTATGTATGTGAATATGAGCAAATGTGAGTATGAATTTCAGCAACAATTCAATGCAAATTCTCATTCAATCTTTCAAAACGAAGAGATGAGGGTTTCTTAAATAGACTTTCCTAGAATTCATCAACGGTTGAGATCGATTTCAATCAACTATCAGGATTAAAGGTGAAGTTCAGTCATAAAGGGAGATTTCCAAATTAAAGGGAGTTAAGAGATTTAATTTGAGTAAAATAAGGAGTTAACTGGTTCAATTTGAGTAGAAAAAGGAGTTAACTCATTTAACTCATTTTTGATCAATAGTGAACTGGAAATTTCCCTTTCTGAACTACAGAGAGATTTTGTTGAGATATTTAATTCAATAAAATGAGATATGCTCTCATAATTACTTTTTTAATTTAATTAAATAATCTTAAATTAATTATAGACACTTTTTTTATTTAATTAAATAACTTCATTTAATTAATTAGGAATGGCTTCTCATTTAATTAAATAACTTTATTTAATTAATTAGAAGTAAGTACTCCATTTAATTAAATAATTTCATTTAATTATTTTTAAAAAAATTTCAAAACTAATCAACTCAAGTCAAACGTGGTTAAATCTGATATAACTTTGGTCAAACTTGATCTCTGCATATGTGAATATGAACAAATGTGAGTATGAATTCCAACAACAATTCGATGCAAATTCTCATTCAACCTTTCAAAATGAAGAGATGAGGGTCTCTTAAATAGACTTTTCCTTGAATTCATCAATGGTTGAGATCGATTTCAATCAACGATCAGCATTAAAGGTGAAGTTCAGTAATAAAGAGAGATTTCCAAATTAAAGAGAGTTAACAGATTTAATTTGAGTAAAATAAGCAGTTAACTGATTCAATTTGAGTAGAAAAAAGAGTTAACTGATTTAACTCATTTTTTATCAATAATGAACTAAAAATTTCCCACTTTGAATTGAAGAGAGGTTTTGTTGAAATATTTAATTTTATAAAATGAGATATGCTCTCATAATTACTTTTTCTATTTAATTAAATAATCTTTAATTAATTAGAGACACTTTTCTTATTTAATTAAATAACTTCATTTAATTAATTAGGAATGGCTTCTCATTTAATTAAATAACTTTGTTTAATTAATTAGAAGTAAGTACTCCATTTAATATAATAATTTTGTTTAATTATTTCAAAAAAAATTTTGAAACTAGTCAACTTAAGTCAACCGTGGTTAAATTTGGTCAAGCTTTGGTCAAACTTGATCTCTGCGTATGTGAATATGAGCAAGTGAGAGTATGAATTCTAACAACAATTCAATGTAAATTCTCATTCAACCTTTGAAAATGATGAGATGAGGGTCTCTTAAATAGACTTTCCTGGAATTCATCAACGGTTGCGATCGATTTCAATCAACGGTCAGGATTAAAGGTGAAGTTCAGTCATAAAGGGAGATTTTCAAATTAAAAGGAGTTAATAGATTTAATTTGAGTAAAATAAGGAGTTAACTAATTCAATTTGAGTATTAAAAAGAGTTAACTAATTTAACTCATTTTTGAACAATACTTAACTAAAAATTTCTCTTTTTGAATTGAAGAGAAATTTCGTTGAGATATTTAATTTAATAAAATAGATATGCTCTCATAATTACTTTTTCTATTTAATTAAATAATCTTTAATTAATTAGAGACACTTTTCTTATTTAATTAAATAACTTCATTTAATTAATTAGGAATGGCTTCTCATTTAATTAAATAACTCTGCTCAATTAATTAGAAGTAAGTGCTCCATTTAATTAAATAACTTCATTAAATTATTTCAAAATTCTTTTCAAAACTATTCAACTCAAGTAAACCATGGTTAAATCTGATCAACCATCGGTCAAACTTGATCTCTGCATATCTGAATATGAGCAAATGTGAGTATGAATTCCAGCAACAATTTGATACAAATTCTCATTCAACCTTTCAAAATGAAGAGATGAGGGTATGTTAAATAGACTTTCCTGGAATTCATCAATGGTTGAGATTGATTTCAATCAATGGTTAGGATTAAAGGTGAAGTTTAGTCATAAAGGGAGATTTGCAAATTAAAAGGAGTTAAAAAAATTTATTTGAGTAAAATAAGGAGTTAACTGATTCAATTTGAGTAGAAAAAGGAGTTAACTGATTTAACTCATTTCTGATCAATAGTGAATTGGAAATTTCCCTTTTTGAACCGAAGAGAGATTTTGTTGAGATATTTAATTTAATAAAATGAGATATGCTCTCATAATTACTTTTTCTATTTAATTAAATAATATTTAATTAATTAGAGACACTTTTCTTATTTAATTAAATAACTTCATTTAATTAATTAGCAATGGCTTCTCATTTAATTAAATAAATTTGTTTAATTAGTTAGAAGTAAGTACTCCATTTAATTAAATAATTTCGCTTAATTATTTCAAAATTCTTTTCGAAACTTGTCAATTCAAGTCAACCGTGGTTAAATCTGGTCAACTTTTGGTCAAACTTGATCTCTGAGTTTGTGAATATGAGCAAATGTGAGTATAAATTCCAGCAACAATTCGATGCAAATTCTCATTCAACCTTTCAAAATGAAGAGATGAGGGTCTCTTAAATAGACTTTTCCTGAAATTCATCAACAGTTTCGATCGATTTCAATCAATGGTCGGGAATAAAGGTAAAGTTCAGTCATAAATCGAGATTTCCAAATTAAAGGGAGTTAACAGATTTAATTTGAGTAAAATAAGGAGTTAACTGATTCAATTTGAGTAGAAAAAGGAGTTAACTGATTTAACTCATTTTTTATCAATAGGGAATTAAAAATTTCCCTTTTTTATCTGAAGAGAGATTTTGTTTAGATATTTAATTTCATAAAATTAGATATGCTCTTATAATTACTTTTTCTATTTAATTAAACAATCTTTAATTAATTAGAGACAATTTTCTTATGTAATATAATAACTTCATTTAATTAATTAGGAATGACTTCTGATTTAATTAAATAACTTTGTTTAATTAATTAGAAGTAAGTACTTCATTTAATTAAATAATTTCATTTATTTATTTCAAAATTCTTTTCGAAACTAGTCAACTCATGTCAACCGTGGTTAGATCTGCTCAACTTTTGGTCAAACTTGATCTTTGCGTATGTGAATATGAGCAAATGTGAGTATGAATTCTGGCAACAATTTGATGCAAATTCTCATTCAACCTTTCAAAATAAAGTGATGAGGGCCTATTAAATAAACTTTCCAGGAATTCATCAACGGTTGAGATCGATTTGAATCAACAGTCAGGATTAAAGGTGAAGTTCAGTCATTAAGGTAGATTTTCAAATTAAAGAGAGTTAACAGATTTAATTTTAGTAAAATAAGGAGTTAACTAATTCAATTTGAGTAGAAAAAAGAGTTAACTCATTTAACTCATTTTTAATCAATAGTGAACTTGAAATTTCCCTTTTTGAACTGAAGAGAGATTTTGTTGAGATATTTAATTTAATAAAATGAGATATGCTCTCATAATTACTTTTTCTATTTAATTAAATAATCTTTAATTAATCAGAGACACTTTTCTTATTTAATTAAGTAACTTCATTTAATTAATTAGTAATGGCTTCTCATTTAATTAAATAACTTTGTTTAGTTAATTAGAAGTAAGCACTCCATTTAATTAAATAATTTTATTTAATTATTTCAAAAAAAAATTCAAAAATGTCAACTCAAGTCAACCATGGTTCAATCTGGTCAACTTTTGGTCAAACTTGATATTTGCATATGTGAATATGAGCAAATGTGAGTATGATTTTCAGCAATAACTCGATGCAAATTCTCATTCAAATTTTCAAAATGGAGAGATGAGAGTCTCTTAAATAGACTTTCCTGAAATTCATCAACGGTTGAGATCGATTTCAATCAACGGTCAGGATTAAAGGTGAAGTAAAGTCATAAAGGTCGATTTCCAAATTAAAGGGAATTAGCAAATTTAATTTGAGTAAAATAAAGATTTAACTGATTCAATTTGAGTAGAAAAAGGAGTTAACTCATTTAACTTATTTTTTATCAATAGTGAACTGGAAATTTCCCTTTTTGAACTGAATAGAGATTTTGTTGAGATATTTAATTTAATAAAATCAGATATGCTCTCATAATTACTTTTTCTATTTAATTAAATAATCTTTAATTAATCAGAGACACTTTTCTTATTTAATTAAATAACTTCATTTAATTAATTAGGAATGGCTTCTCATTTAATTAAATAACTTTGTTTAATTAATTAGAAGTATGTAATCCATTTAAATAAATAATTTCATTTAATTATTTCAATTTTTTTTCAAAACTAGTCAACTCAAGTCAACCATGGTTAAATCTAGACAATTCAATTTGAGTAGAAAAAAGAGTTAACTAATCAATTATTTCAAAATTCAATAATTTCGTTTAATTATTTCAAAATTCTTTTCGAAACTAGTCAATTCAAGTCAATCGTGGTTAAATCTAGTCAACTTTTTGTCAAACTTGATATCTGGGTTTGTGAATATGAGCAAATGTGAGTATGAATTCTAGCAACAATTCGATGCAAATTCTCATTCAACCTTTCAAAATGAAGAGATGAGGGTCTCTTAAATAGACTTTTCCCGGAATTCATCAACGGTTACGATCTATTTCAATCAACAGTCAGGATTAAAGGTAAAACTCAGTCATAAAGGGAGATTTCAAAATTAAAAGGTGTTAACAGATTTAATTTGAATAAAATAAGGAGTTAACTAATTCAATTTGAGTAAAAAAAGGAGTTAATTGATTTAACTCATTTTTCATCAATAGTGAACTGGAAATTTTCCTTTTTGATCTGAAGAGAGATTTTGTTGAGATATTTAATTTAATAAAATAAGATATGCTCTCATAATTACTTTTTCTATTTAATTAAATAATCTTTAATTAATTAGAGACACTTTTCTTATTTAATTAAATAACTTTATTTAATTAATTAGGAATGACTTCTCATTTAATTAAATAACATTGTTTAATTAATTAGAAGTAAGTACTCTATTTGATTAAATAATTTCGTTTAATTATTTCAAAATTCTTTTCGAAATTAGTCAACTCAAGTCAACTGTGGTTAAATCTAGTCAACTTTTGGTCAAACTAGATCTTTGCGTATGTGAATATGAGAAAATGGGAGTATGAATTCCAACAACAATTCGATGCAAATTCTCATTCAACCTTTCAAAATGAAGAGATGAGGGTCTCTTAAATAGACTTTCTTGGAATTCATCAACGAATGAGATCGATTTCAATCAACGGTCAGGATTAAAGGTGAAGTTCAGTCATAAAAGGAGATTTCTTAATTAAAGGGAGTTAACAGATTTAATTTGAGTAAAATAATGTGTTAACTGATTCAATTTGAGTAGAAAAAGGAGTTAAGTGATTTAACTCATTTTTGATTAATAGTGAACTAAAAATTTCACTTTTTGAACTGAAGAGAGATTTTGTTGAGATATTTAATTTAATAAAATGAGATATGCTCTCATAATTACTTTTTCTATTTAATTAAATAATATTTATTTAATTAGAGACACCTTTTTAATTTGATTAAATAACTTCATTTAATTAATTAAGAATGACTTCTCATTTAATTAAATAACTTTGTTTAATTAATTAAAAGTAAGTACTCTGTTTAATTAAATAATTTATTTTAATTATTTCAAAATTCTTTTCGAAACTAGTCAACTCAAGTCGACCGTGGTTAAATCTGGTCAACTTTTGGTCAAACTTGATCTTTGCGTATGTGAATATGAGCAAATGTGAGTATGAATTCCAGCAACAATTCGATGCAAATTCTATTTCAACCTTTCAAAATGAAGAGATGAGGGTCTCTTAAATAGATTTTTCTGGAATTCACCAACGGTTGAGATCGATTACAATCAACGGTCAGGATTAAATGTGAAGTTCAGTCATAAAGGGAGATTTCTAAATTGAAGAGAGTTAACAGATTTAATTTGAGTAAAATAAAGAGTTAACTGATTCAATTTGAGTAGAAAAAGGAGTTAACTGATTTAACTCATTTTTGATCAATAGTGAATTGGAAATTTCTCTTTTTGAACTGAAGAGAGATTTTATTGAGATACTTAATTTAATAAAATGAGATATGCTCTCATAATTAATTTTTCTATTTAATTAAATAATCTTTAATTAATTATAGACACTTTTCTTATTTAATTAAATAATTCATTTACTTAATTAGCAATGACTTCTCAGTTAATTAAATAAATTTGTTTAATTAGTTAGAAGTAAGTACTCCATTTAATTAAATAATTTTATTTAATTATTTTAAAATTCTTTTCGAAACTTGTCAATTAAAGTCAACCGTGGTTAAATTTGATCAACTTTTGGTCAAACTTGATCTCTGAGTTTGTGAATATGAGCAAATGTGACTATAAATTCCAGCAACAATTCGATGCAAATTCTCATTCAACCTTTCAAAATGAAGAGATGAGGGTCTCTTAAATAGACTTTTATTGGAATTCATCAACAGTTTCGGTCGATTTCAATCAATGGTCAGCATTAAAGGTAAAGTTCAGTCATAAAGCGAGATTTCCAAATTAAAGGGAGTTAACAGATTTAATTTGAGTAAAATAAGGAGTTAACTGATTCAATTTGAGTAGAAAAAGGAGTTAACTCATTTAACTCATTTTTTATCAATAGTGAACTAAAAATTTCCCTTTTTGATCTGAAGAGAGATTTTGTTGAGATATTTAATTTCATAAAATGAGATATGCTCTCATAATTACTTTTTCTATTTAATTAAACAATCTTTAATTAATTAGAGACACTTTTCTTATTTAATTAAATAACTTCATTTAATTAATTAGGAATGAATTTTGATTTAATTAAATAACTTTGTTTAATTAATTAGAAGTAAGTACTGCATTTAATTAAATAATTTCATTTAATTATTTCAAAATTCTTTTCGAAACTAGTCAACCGTGGTTAAATCTGGTCAACTTTTGGTCAAACTTGATCTTTGCGTATGTGAGTATGAGCAAACGTGAGTATGAATTCCAGCAACAATTTGATACAAATTCTCACTCAACCTTTCAAAATGAAGAGATGAGGGTCTCTTAAATAGACTTTCCTAGAATTCATCAACGGTTGAGATCAATTTCAATCAACGGTCAGGATTAAAGGTGAAGTTCAGTCATAAAGGGAGTTAACAAATTTAATTTGAGTAAAATAAGGATTTAACTGATTCAATTCGAGTAGAAAAAAAGAGTTAACTGATTTAACTCATTTTTTATCAATAGTGAACTGGAAATTTCCCTTTTTGAACTGAAGAAAGATTTTGTTAAGATATTTATTTTAATAAAATGAGATATGCTCTCATAATTACTTTTTCTATTTAATTAAATAATCTTTAATTAATCATAGACACTTTTCTTATTTAATTAATTAACTTCATTTAATTAATTAGGAATGGCTTCTCATTTAATTAAATAACTTTGTTTAATTAATTAGAAGTAAGTATTCCATTTAATTAAATAATTTCATTTAATTATTTCAAAATTCTTTTCGAAACTAGTCAACTCAAGTCAACCGTGGTTAAATCTGGTCAATTTTTGGTCAAACTTAATATTTGCTTATGTGAATATGAGCAAATGTGAGTATGAATTCCGGCAACAATTCGATGCAAATTCTCATTCAACTTTTCAAAATAAAGAGATAAGGGCCTATTAAATAGACTTTCCTGGAATTCATCAACGGTTGAGATCGATTTGAATCAACAGTCAAGATTAAAGGTGAAGTTCAATCATTAAGATAGATTTCCAAATTAAAGAGAGTTAACAGATTTAATTTGAGTAAAATAAGAGGTTAACTAATTCAATTTGAGTAGAAAAAAGAGTTAACTCATTTAACTCATTTTTGATCAATAGTGAACTTGAAATTTCTCTTTTTGAACTGAAGAGAGATTTTGTTGAGATATTTAATTTAATAAAATGAGATATGCTCTCATAATTACTTTTTCTATTTAATTAAATAATCTTTAATTACGTAGAGACACTTTTCTTATTTAATTAAATAACTTCATTTAATTAATTAGTAATGGCTTCTCATTTAATTAAATAACTTTGTTTAATTAATTAGAAGTAAGCACTCCATTTAATTAAGTAATTTTATTTAATTATTTCAAAAAAAAATTCAAAAATGTCAACTCAAGTCAACCGTGGTTAAATCTGGTCAACTTTTGGTCAAATTTGATATTTGCATATGTGAATATGAGCAAATGTGAGTATGATTTTCAGCAATAACTCGATGCAATTTCTCATTCAACCTTTCAAAATGAAGAGATGAGAGTCTCTTAAATAGACTTTCCTGGAATTCATCAACAGTTGAGATCGATTTCAATCAACAGTCAAGATTAAAGGTGAAGTTCAGTCATAAAGGTCGATTTCGAAATTAAAAGGAGTTAGCAGATTTAATTTGAGTAAAATAAAGATTTAACTGATTCAATTTGATTAGAAAAAAGAGTTAACTCATTTAACTCATTTTTTATCAATAGTGAACTGGAAATTTCCCTTTTTGAACTGAAAAGAGATTTTGTTGAGATATTTAATTTAATAAAATAAGATATGCTATCATAATTACTTTTTCTATTTAATTAAATAATCTTTAATTATTCAGAGACACTTTTCTTATTTAATTAATTAACTTCATTTAATTAATTAGGAATGACTTCTCATTTAATTAAATAACTTTGTTTAATTATTTCATTTTTTTTTCAAAACTAGTCAACTCAAGTCAATCGTGGTTAAATCTAGTCAACCTTTAGTCAAACTTGATCTTTCCGTATGTGAATATGAGCAAATGTGATTATGAATTCTAGCAAGAATTCGATCCAAATTCTCATTCAACCTTTCAAAATGAAGAGATGAGAGTCTCTTAAATAGACTTTTCCTTGAATTCATGAATGGTTGAGATCGATTTAAATCAACAGTCAGGATTAAAGGTGAAATTCAGTCATAAAGGGAGATTTCCAAATTAAAGGGAGTTAACAGATTTAAGTTGAGTAAAATAAGGAGTTAACTGATTCAATTGGAGTAGAAAAAACAGTTAATTGATTTAACTCATTTTTGATCAATAGTGAACTAGAAATTTCCCTTTTTGAACTGAATAGAGATTTTGTTGAGATATTTAATTTAATAAAATGAGATATTTTCTCATAATTACTTTTTCTATTTAATTAAATAATCTTTAATTAATTAGAGACACTTTTCTTATTTAATTAAATAACTTCATTTAATTAATTAGGAATGGCTTCTCATTTAATTAAATAACTTTATTTAATTAATTAGAAGTATGTACTCCATTTAAATAAATAATTTCATTTAATTATTTCAAAAAAATTTCAAAACTAGTCAACTCAAGTCAACCGTGGTTAAATCTGGTCGACTTTTGGTCAAATTTGATCTTTGCGTATGTGAATATGAGCAAATATGAGTATGAATTCAAGCAACAATTCGATGCAAATTCTCATTGAACCTTTCAAAATGAGGAGATGAGGGTCTCTTAAATAGACTTTCCTAGAATTCATCAACGGTTGAGATCGATTTCAATCAACGGTTAGTATTAAAGGTTAAGTTTAGTCATAAAGGGAGATTTTCAAATTAAAAGGAGTTAACAAATTTAATTTGAGTAAAATAAGGAGTTAACTAATTCAATTTAAGTACAAAAAGGAGTTAACTGATTTAACTCATTTTTGATCAATAGTGAACTGGAAATTTCCCTTTTTGAACTAAAGAAAGATTATGTTGAAATATTTAATTTAATAAAATGAGATATGCTCTCATAATTACTTTTTCTATTTAATTAAATAATCTTTAATTAATTAGAGACAATTTTCTTATTTAATTAAATAACTTCATTTAATTAATTAGGAATGGCTTCTCATTTAATTAAATAACTTTGTTTAATTAATTAGAAGTAAGTACTTAATTTAATTAAATAATATTGTTTAATTATTTCAAATTTTTTTTTAAAAACTAGTCAACTCAACTCAACCATGGTTAAATCTGGTCAACTTTTGGTCAAACTTGATCTTTGCGTATATGAATATAAGCAAATGTGAGTATGAATTCCAGCAACAATTCGATGCAAATTCTCATTCAACTTTTCAAAATGAAGAGATGAGGGTCACTTAAATAGAATTTCTTAGAATTCATCAACGGTTGAGATCGATTTCCATCAACGGTCAGGATTAAAAGTGAACATCAGTCATAAAGGGAGATTTTCAAATTAAAGGTTGTTAACAAATTTAATTTGAGTAAAATAAGGAGTTAACTGATTCAATTTGAGTAGAAAAAGGAGTTAACTGATTTCATTCATTTTTTATCAATAGTGAACTGGAAATTTCCCTTTTTGAACTGAAGAGAGATTTTGTTGAGATATTTAATTTAATAAAATGAGATATGCTCTCATAATTACTTTTTCTATTTAATTAAATAATCTTTAATTAATTAGAGACACTTTTCTTATTTAATTAAATAACTTCATTTAATTTATTAGGAATGGCTTATTATTTAATTAAGTAACTTCATTTAATTATTGGAAACTAGTCAACTCAAGTCAACCATGGTTAAATCTGGTCAACTTTTTGTCAAACTTGATCTTTGTGTATGTGAATATGAGCAAATGTTAGTATAAATTCCAGCAACAATTTGATGTGAATTCTCATTCAACCTTTCAAAATGAAGAGATGAGGGTCTCTTAAATAGACTTTTCTGGAATTCATCAATGGTTGAGATCGATTTCAATCAACGGTTAGGATTAAAGGTGCAATTAAGTCATAAAGGAAGATTTTCAAATTAAAGAGAGTTAACAGATTTAATTTGAGTAAAATAAGGAGTTAACTGATTCAATTTGAGTAGAAAAAGGAGTTAACTGATTTAACTCATTTTTTATCAATAGTGAAATGGAAATTTCCCTTTTTGAACTGAAGAGAGAATTTGTTGAGATATTTAATTTAATAAAATGAGATATGCTCTCATAATTACTTTTTCTATTTAATTATATAATCGTTAATTAATTAGAGACACTTTTCTTATTTAATTAAATAACTTTATTTAATTAATTAGGAATGGTTTCTCATTTATTTAAATAATTTCATTTAATTATTTCAAAATTCTCTTGGAAACTAGTCAACTGAAGTCAACCGTGGTTAAATCTGGTGAACTTTTTGTCAAATTTGATCTTTGCGTATGTGAATATGAGCAAATATGAGTATGAATTCCTGCAACAATTCGATGCAAATTCTCATTCAACCTTTCAAAATGAAGACATGAGGGTCTCTTAAATAGACTTTCTTGGAATTCATCAACGGTTGAGATCGATTTCAATCAACTGTCAAGATTAAAGGTGAAGTTCAGTCAAAAAGGGAGATTTCTAAATTAAAAGGAGTTAACAGATTTAATTTGAGTAAAATAAGGAGTTAATTGATTCAATTTGAGTACGAAAAGGAGTTAACTGATTTAACTCATTTTTTATCAATAGTGAACATGAAATTTTCCTTTTTGAACTAAAGAGAGATTTTGTTGAGCTATTTAATTTAATAAAATGAGATATGATCTCATAATTACTTTTTCTATTTAATTAGATAATCTTTAATTAATTAGAGACACTTTTCTTATTTAATTAAATAACTTCATTTAATTAATTAGGAATGGCTTCTCATTTATTTAAATAACTTTGTTTAATTAATTAGAAGTAAGTACTCTATTTAATTAAATAATTTCGTTTAATTATTTCAAAATTCTTTTCCAAACTAGTCAACTCAAGTCTACCGTGGTTAAATCCGATCAACTTTTGGTCAAACTTGATCTTTACGTATGTGAATATGAGCAAATGTGAGTATGAATTCCAGCAACAATTCGATGCAAATTCTCATTCAACCTTTCAAAATGAAGAGATGAGGGTCTCTTAAGTAGACTTTCTTAGAATTCATCAACGGTTGAGATCGATTTCAATCAACGGTCAAGATTAAAGGTGAAGTTCTGTCATAAAGGGAGATTTCCATATTAAAGGGAGTTAACAGATTTAATTTGAGTAAAATGATGAGTTAACTGATTTAATTTGAGTAGAAGAAGGAGTTAACTGATTTAACTCATTTTTGATCAATAGTGAACTGGAAATTTCTCTTTTTGAACTAAAGAAAGATTTTGTTGAGATATTTAATTTAATAAAATGAGATATGCTCTCATGATTACTTTCTCTATTTAATTAAATAATCTTTAATTAATTAGAGACACTTTTCTTATTTAATTAAATAACTTCATTTAATTAATTAGGAAAGGCTTCTCATTTAATTAAATAACTTTGTTTAATTAATGAGAAGTAAGTACTCCATTTAATTAAATAATTTCGTTTAATTATTTCAAAATTATTTTCGAAACTCGTCAACTCAAGTCAAACATGGTTAAATCTGGTCAAATTTTAGTCAAACTTGATCTTTGCGTATGTGAATATGAGCAAATGGTAGTATGAATTCTAGCAACAATTCGATGCAAATTCTCATTCAACATTTCAAAATGAAGAGATGAGGGTCTCTTAAATAGACTTTTCTGAAATTCATCAACGGTTGAAATCGATTTCAATCAACGGTTAGGATTAAAAGTGAAGTTCAGTCATAAGGGGAGATTTGCAAATTAAAGGGAGTTAACAGATTTAATTTGCGTAAAATTAGGAGTTAACTGATTCAATTTTAGTAGAGATAGGAGTTAACTGATTTACCTCATTTTTGATCAATAGTGAACTGAAAATTTCCCTTTTTGAACTGAAGAGAGATTTTGTTAAGATATTTAATTTAATAAAATAAGATATGCTCTCATAATTACTTTTTCTATTTAATTAAATAATCTTTAATTAATTAGAGACACTTTTCTTAGTTAATTAAATAATTTCATTTAAGTAATTAGGAATGACTTCTCATTTAGTTAAATAACTTTTTTTAATTAATTAGAAGTAAGTCCATTTAATTAAATAATTTCGTTTAATTATTTCAAAAATCTTTTTGAAACTAGTCAACTCAAGTCAACCATGGTTAAATTTTGTCAACTTTTGGTCAAACTTGATCTTTGCATATGTGAATATTAGCAAATGTGAGTATGAATTCCAGCAAAAATTTGATGTAAATTCTGATTCAACCTTTCAAAATGAAGAGATGAGGGTCTCTTAAATAGACTTTCCTAGAATTCATCAACGGTTGAGATCGATTTTAATCAACGGTCAGGATTAAAGGTGAAGTTCAGTCATAAAGGGAGATTTCCAAATTAAGGTGAGTTAATATATTTAATTTGAGTAAAATAAGGAGTTAAATGATTCAATTTGAATAGAAGAAGGAGTTAACTGATTTAACTCTTTTTTGGTGAATAGTGAACTGGACATTTCCCTTTTTGAACTGAGGAGAGATTTTCTTGAGATATTTAATTTAATAAAATGAGATATGCTCTCATAATTACTTTTTCTATTGAATTAAATAATCTTTAATTAATTAGAGACTCTTTTCTTATTTAATTAAATAACTTTATTTAATTAATTAGGAATGGCTTCTCATTTAATTAAATAACTTTGTTTAATTAATTAGAAGTAAGTACTCCATTTAATTAAATAATTTTGTTTAATTATTTCAAAATTCTTTTCAAAATTAATCAACTCAAGTCAACCGTAGTTAAATCTGGTCAACTTTTGATCAAAATTGATCTATGTGTATGTGAATATGTGCAAATGTGAGTATGAATTCCAGCAACAATTGGATGCAAATGCTCATTCAACCTTTCAAAATGAAGAGATGAGGGTCTCTTAAATAGAATTTCTTGGAATTCATCAATGGTTGAGATCGATTTTAATCAACGGTCAGGATTAAAGGTGAAGTTCAGTCATAAAGAAAGATTTTCAAATTAAAGGGAGTTAACAGATTTAATTTGAGTAAAATAAGGAGTTGACTGATTCAATTTGAGTAGAAAAAGGAGTTAATTGATTTAACTCATTTTTGATCAATAGTGAACTAAAAAAAATTCTTTTTGAATTGAAGAGAGATTTTGTTGACATATTTAATTTAATAAAATGAGATATGCTCTCATAATTACTTTTTCTATTTAATTAAATAATCCTTAATTAATTACAGACACTTTTCTTATTTAACTAAATAACTTCATTTAATTAATTAGGAATGTCTTCTCATTTAATTAAATAACCTTTTTTTAATTAATTAGAATTAAGTACTCTATTTAATTAATTAATTTTGTTTAATTATTTCAAAATTCTTTTCGAAACTAGTCAACTCAAGTCAATCGTGGTTGAATTTGGTCAACTTTTGGTCAAACTTGATCTTTGCGTATGTGAATATGAGAAAATGTGAGTATGAATTCCATCAACAATTCGATGTAAATTCTCATTCAACCCTTCAAATTGAAGAGATGAGGGTCTCTTAAATAGACTTTCTTGGAATTCATCAACGGTTGTGATCGATTTCAATCAACGGTCAGGATTAAAAGTGAAGTTCAGTCATAAGGGGAGATTTCTAAATTAAAGAGAGTTAACAGATTTAATTTGAGTAAAATAAGGAGTTAACTGATTCAATTTGAGTAGAGAAAGAAGTTAACTGATTTAACTCATTTTTTATCAATAGTGATTTGAAAATTTTCCTTTTTGAATTGAAGAGATGATGGGGACACAACGCAAGAACAGAATGGACACAATAGAAAAGGGGAAAATATATCACTTGATGGGGACACAACCCAAGAACAGAATGGACGCAACAAAAAAGGGAAAAATATATTAACTGAGAAAATAAGCTAGTACAAACAGTATAGGAAATTAAACTTAAAAACATGCCCTAAGGGCTTACAATAGCATAAATCTGGAGATAATTTCTCCTTTTAGTACCTCCTCTCGAACTCCACTCCGAACTGCCTTTTACAATGCCAAAAATCTCCTTAAATAGACCCCAGAGGGTTAAGGACTAGGATTACATTCTAGAAAGTGCTAGTAGGCATCCACCGACCAAATAGAAGGTTCCAAAAGCTGTGTTAGAAGTCGTTGCAAATTTAGAAGAATCCAAAAATGGTAATCAAACTTTCGGTAGGCATAACTTTTGAACCGTAGCTCCGATTGACAAACCGTTTACATTTTCGAAAAGCTCTCAAAGTGCTCTATAGCCTTATGGACTACCTTCACTCGTCCCCCATTTTTTTGGCCCTTTTTTAGGTTATTTAATGCTCCTAACCTAACTTTGAAGCATTCTTAGGAGGTCTTCAGAACTCGAAAAATTGCAATAACTTTCAAACCGTGGGGCCTTTTGACCTGATTCTTTTTTTGGAATGCTCTAAATCACAATTATATTCATCTGGCCAATTCACACCTTCTAGGTCACCAAAATGATGGCTAAATTGTATGCTCCTATTTTTTCAGAATTTCCTAGCACACTGATAGTTGAATTGTGAGAGTTGGAAACTTTATTTGACCCAAATGGGTATCCAAAAATGAAAAGACATGAAACAAAACTATTTCTAAGTACATTTTTTTTTTGGTGACACAAGATAGCCCTTATACCTCTGAATGCTCCTACATCAAGAGAAATTTTGTTGAGATATTTAATTTAATAAAATGAGATATGCTCTCATAATTACTTTTTCTATTTAATTAAATAATCTTTAATTAATTAGATACTCTTTTCATATTTAATTAAATAACTTCATTTAATTAATTAGGAATGGCTTATTATTTAATTAAATAAATTTGTTTAATTAATTAGAAGTAAGTACTCCATTTATTTAAATAATTTCATTTAATTATTTCAAAATTCTTTTCGAAACTAGTCAACTCAAGTCAACTGTTGTTAAATCTGGTCAACTTTTGGTCAAACTTGATCTTTGCGTATGTGAATATGAGAAAATGTGAGTATGAATTCCAGCAACAATTCGATGCAAATTCTCATTCAACCTTTCAAAATGAAGAGATGAGGGTCCCTCAAATAGACTTTTCTGGAATTCATCAACGGTTGAGATCGATTTCAATCAACAGTCAGGATTAAAGCTGAAGTTCAGTCATAAAGGGAGATTTTAAAATTAAATTGAATTAACATATTTAATTTGACTAAAATAAGGAGTTAAGTGATTCAATTTGAGTAGAAAAAGGAGTTAATTGATCTAACTCATTTTTTATCAATAGTGAGTTGGAAATTTCCCTTTTTCAACTGAAGAGAGATTTTGTTGAGATATTTAATTTAATAAAATGAGATATGCTCTCATAATTACTTTTTCTATTTAATTAAATAATCTTTAATTAATTAGAGACACTTTTCTTATTTAATTAAATAACTTCATTTAATTAATTAGGAATGGCTTCTCATTTAATTAAATAACTTTGTTTAATTTATTAGAAGTAAGTACTCCATTTAATTAACTAATTTTTAAAAAATATTTCAAAGCTCTTTTCGAAACTAGTCAACTCAAGTCAACCATGGTTAAATCTGGTCAATTTTTGGTCAAACTTCATGTTTGCGTATGTGAATATGAGCAGATGTGAGTATGAATTCGACCAACAATTCGATGCAAATTCTCATTCAACCTTTCAAAATGAAAAGATGAGGGTCTCTTAAATAGACTTTGTTGGAATTCATCAACGGTTGAGATCGATTTCAATCAGCAGTCAGGATTAAATGTGAAGTTCAGTCATAAAGGGAGATTTCCAAATTAAAGGAGGTTAACAGATTAAATTTGAGTAAAATAAGGAGTTAACTGATTCAATTTGAGTAGAAAAAGGAGTTAACTGATTTAACTCATTTTTGATCAATAGTGAACTGAAAATTTCCATTTTTGAATTGAAGAGAGATTTTGTTGAGATATTTAATTTAATAAAATGAGATATGCTCTCATAATTACTTTTTCTATTTAATTAAATAATCTTTAATTAATTAGAGACACTTTTCTTATTTAATTAAATAACTTCATTTAATTAATTAGGAATGACATCTCATTCAATTAAATAACTTTGTTTAATTAATTAGAAGTAAGTACTCCATTTAATTAAATAATTTAATTTAATTATTTCAAAATTCTTTTCGAAACTACTCAACTCAAGTCAATCGTGGTTAAATTTGGTCAACTTTTGGTCAAACTTGAACTTTGCGTACGTGAATATGAGAAAATGTGAGTATGAATTCCAGCTACAATTCGATGCAAATTCTCATTCAATCTTTCAAAATGAAGAGATGAGGGTCTCTTAAATAGACATATCTGAAATTCATTAACAGTTGAGATCGATTTCAATCAGCGGTCAGGATTAAAGGTGAAGTTCAGTCATAAAAGGAGATTACCAAATTAAAGGGAGTTAACAGATTTAATTTGAGTAAAATAAAGAGTTAACTAATTCAATTTGAGTAGAAAAAGGAGTTAACTCATTTAACTCATTTTTTATCAATAGTCAACTGAAAATTTCCCTTTTTGAACTGAAGAGAGATTTTTTTGAGATATTTAATTTAATAAAATGAGATATGCTCTCATAATTACTTTTTCTATTTAATTAGATAATCTTTAATTAATTAGAGACACTTTTTTTATTTAATTAAATAACTTCATTTAATTAATTAGGAATGGCTTCTCATTTAATTAAATAACTTTGTTTAATTAATTAAAAGTAAGTACTCCATTTAATTAATTAATTTTGTTTAATTATTGCAAAATTCTTTTCGAAACTAGTCAACTCAAGTCAACTGTGGTTAAATCTTGTCAACTTTTGGTCAAACTTGATCTTTGCGTATGTGAATATGAGCAAATGTGAGTATGAATTCGAGCAACAATTCGATGCAAATTCTCATTCAACCTTTCAAAATGAAGAGATAAGGGTCTCTTAAATAGATTTTTCTGGAATTCATCAACGGTTAAGATTGATTTTAATCATCGGTTAGGATTAATAGTGAAGTTCAGTCATAAAGGGAGATTTCCAAATTAAAGGGAGTTAACAGATTTAATTTGAGTAAAATAAAGAGTTAACTGATTCAATTTGAGTAGAAAGAGGAGTTAACTGATCTAACTAATTTTTGATCTATAATGAACTGGAAATTTCCCTTTTTGAACTGAAGAGAGATTTTGTTCATATATTTAATTTAAGTAAATGAGATATGCTCTCATAATTAATTTTTTAATTTAATTATATAATCTTTAATGAATTAGAGACACTTTTCTTATTTAATTAAATAACTTCATTTAATTAAATAGGAATGGCTTCTAATTTTTTAAAATAACTTTGTTTAATAAATTAGAAATATGTACTCCTTTTAATTAAATAATTTCGTTTAATTATCTCATAATTCTTTTCGAAACTAGTCAACTCAAGTCAACCGTAGTTAAATCTGATCAACTTTTGGTCAAACTTGATCTTTGCGTATGTGAATATGAGCAAATGTGAGTATGAATTCCAGCAACAATTCGATGCAAATTCTCTTTCAACCTTTCAAAATGAAGAGATGAGGGTCTCTTAAATAGACTTTTTTCGAATTCATCAACTGTTGAGATCGAGTTCAATCGGCTGTCAGGATTAAAGGTGAAGTTTAGTCATAAAGGGAGATTTCCAAATTAAAGGAAGTTAACAGATTTAATTTGAGTAAAATGAGGAGTTAACTGATTCAATTTGAGTAGAAAATGGAGTTAACTGATTTAACTCATTTTTTATCAATAATGAAGTGGAAATTTCCCTTTTTGAACTGAAGAGAGATTTTGTTGAGATATTTAATTTAATAAAATGAGATATGCTCTCATAATTACTTTTTCTATTTAATTAAATAATCTTTATTTAATTAGAGACACGTTTCTTATTTAATTAAATAACTTCATTTAATGAATTAGGAATGGCTTCTCATTTAATTAAATAATTTTGTTTAATTAATTAGAAGTATGTACTCTATTTAATTAAATAATTTCATTTAATTAATTCAAAATTCTTTTCGAAACTAGTCAACTCAAGATAACCGTGGTTAAATCTGGTCAACTTTTGGTCAAACTTAATCTTTGCGTATGTGAATATGAGCAAATGTGAGTATGAATTCCAACAACAGTTCAATGCAAATTCTCATTCAATCTTTCAAAATGAAGAGATGAGGGTATCTTAAATAGACTTTCCTGAAATTCATCAACGGTTGAGATCGATTTCAATCAGCGGTCAGAAATAAAGGTGAAGTTCAGTCATAAAGGGAGATTTCCAAATTAAAAGGAGTTAACAGATTTAAGTTGAGTAAAATAAGGAGTTAACTGATTCAATTTGAGTAGAAAAAGGAGTTAACTGATTTAACTCATTTTTGATTAATAGTTAACTAAAAATTTCCCTTTTTGAACTGAAGGGAGATTTTGTTGAGATATTTAAGTTAATAAAATGAGATATGCTCTCATAATTACTTTTTCTATTTAATTAAATAATCTTTAATTAATTAGAGACACATTTCTTATTTAATTAAATAACTTCATTTAATTAATTAGGAATGGCTTTTCATTTAATTAAATAACTTTGTTTTATTAATTAGAAGTAAGTACTCCATTTAATTATTTCAAAATTCTTTTTGAAACTAGTCAACTCAAGTCAACCGTGGTTAAATTTAGTCAACTTTTAGTCAAACTTGATCTTTGCGTATGTGAATATGAGCAAATGTGAGTATGAATTCCAGCAACAATTCGATGCAAATTTTGATTCAACCTTTCAAAATGAAGAGATGAGGGTCTCTTAAATAGACTTTCGTAGAATTCATCAATGGTTGAGATCGATTTCTATCAACGGTCAGGATTAAAGGTGAAGTTCAGTCATAAAGGAAGATTTCCAAATTAAAGAGAGTTTACAGATTTAATTTGAGTAAAATAAGGAGTTAACTGATTCAATTTGAGTAGAAAAAGGAGTTAACTGATTTAAGTCATTTTTTATCAATAGGAACTTGAAATTTCGCTTTTTGAACTGAAGAGAGATTTTGTTGAGATATTTAATTTAATAAAATGAGATATGCTCTCATAATTACTTTTTCTAGTTAATTAAATAATATTTAATTAATTAGAGACACTTCTTATTTAATTAAATAACTTCATTTAATTAATTAGGAATGGCTTGTCATTTAATTAAATAACTTTGTTTAATTAATTAGAAGTAAGTACTCTATTTAATTAAATAATTTCGTTTAACTATTTCAAAATTCTTTTTGAAACTAGTCAACTCAAGTCAACCGTGGTTAAATATGGTCAACTTTTGGTCAAACTTGATCTTTGCATATGTGAATATGAGCAAATGTGAGTATGAATTCTAGCAACAATTCGATGCAAATTCTCATTCAACATTTCAAAATGAAGAGATGAGGGTCTCTTAAATAGACTTTCCTGGAATTCATCAATAGTTGAGATTGATTTCAATCAGCAGTTAGGATTAAAGGTGAAGTTCAGTCATATAGGGAGATTTCCAAATTAAAGGGAGTTAACAAATTTAATTTGAGTAAAATAAAGAGTTAACTGATTCAATTTGAGTAGAAAAAGGAGTTAACTGATTTAACTCATTTTTGATCAATAGTGAACTAGAAATTTCCCTTTTTGAACTGAAGAGTGATTTTGTTGAGATATTTAATTTAATAAAATGAGATATGCTCTGATAATTACTTTTTCTATTTAATTAAATAATCTTTTATTAATTAGAAACACTTTCCTTATTAATTAAATAACTTCATGTAATTGTTGGCATAAATTTATTTTCCATTAGTGACAATACTGACAGTTCAAACTGAGTAATATAGTGCAGACCGAATGATGGCAACACAATTCAAACCAAGCACTGGCAACATAGATCAAACCGAGCACTGGAGACATAGTTCAAACCAAGCACTGAAGACACAGGTCAAACCAAGCATCAAAGACACAGTTTTAACCGAGTAAAGTTGCACTTAGTGTCAACCGAGTAAAGTTGCACTTAGTGTCAACCGAGTAAAGTTGCACTTAGTTTCAACCGAGTAAAGTTGCAGATAGTATTAATTGAGTGAGGAAGAACTCAGAGATAACCAAGCGCAGGAGGTTATCGAAGAAGTTAGTTTCCACCGAGTGACACTATATCTACCGAGTCACCAATGGTTCCCGAGTTCCAGGCAATATTGTATGACTAGTATGAACCGAGCCCCTACCTCTACCAAGTGTATGACGATGCCGAGTAACGTAGTGCATGCTGCGTATCGGAAGGTCATCAAGTCTGTCTGAAGAACTTGAGTTAATTTCACTATTTGGCCGACTCAGTTATATTTTGTTTACTTGTTTTTGGCCGAGCTTGCATGAATAATTATTGGAATGGTATATATATAATGTATTATATCATTCAATAGATATATACAATTGACACATTCAAGAATACACAAGAGATAGAATATTGAAAAAAAGGAGCGACATAAGATATGATATGCGAATTCATCAGCAGAAAAGAATACTCAGCAAGGTCTACCAAGAGCGGAAATGATTTCATCAATCACAGAAGGTGATCTACAATAAAGAACTCAGTCAAATTATAAGTTGATCTGTTGGCTCATCCTAACAGGTGAATCATTTTTGTAAATTCTTTAACAGGGTAGACTTAACCGTCTTTATTCAAATCTCCTAACAGAGTGCATACTTGTAAAGTATGTTATTAAATCCTCTAACCAGGTGGATCTAGCAATCCTCTCTGCTCCTAACAGGGCAGATCATCAGAAGTGATCATTGTAAGCCTTAACCGGCCAACTTCATACTACAGTAATGAAGCTTTGTGGGTATCATCCCCACCCTAGTTTTACTTTCTATTTTTGGAGGGTTTTTGGGTCACCAAATCTCTGTGTATATATGGTTTAAATGTTTAATAGTTTTTTTTTATGCAGCAGCATAGATGAGTAAATATTGTGTAAGGTTGACTTAAAAAGTTTTATGGTTACTAATTCACCCCTCCCCTCTTAGTAACCTATTATATCTTGAATATTTCCTACAATTGGTATCAGAGCCTTTTGGTTCTCAGGACAAAGTTTGACAGCTTGAGAAAAGATCTAAGTTATGGAGATATTCAGACTGGAGAGAGTTATTGAAAATGAAAAGTTAGATCTAGAAATGGCCATGGTTCAACTCAAAGAAGCAAAGGAGCCTCTTTCTCAATCCCTAAAAAGAAGAAAGGAACTTGCAAGACAAATGAATGACCATCACTATGTTGAAGAAAAGATTGAAGATTTGTTACCATCAAGTAGTTCAGAAGAAGCTGACAAGGCAATCAAAGAACTTCTAGAAAAGAATGGATCTCTACAAGAAGAGGTAAGAAAGCTTAAAAGAGAGCAAGAAATATAGTCAATTAAGCTATGTGAAGTTTTGAAAAAAGAAACAAAGCACAAGAAGAATTGGAAGGTAAAAGCCATAATCAATCCCATCAGCATGAAGACCTTATAAACCAACTCTCTAATGAAAATGAAGAAATCAGGATTCTCAGAAAACAAAATGAAAGTCTGCAGAATGATTTAAGAACTGAGAGACAAATCAATGAAAGCTTGTAAAATGATCTAATCTCTGAAAGGCAAGTCAATGAAAGAATGATGAAATCCCAAGCAGATATGAATCAATTAAATATACAAAATGAGGAAAATCTTTATAGACATAAAGATAAAGCTGGTCTTGGATACAAAGAAGAAGGTGAATCCTCCAAACAAGGTGAACAAAGGAATCAAAAACCCACTTGTAATCACTGTGGAAAGTTAGGTCATACATCAAAAAAATGCTGAAGCAATGAAAAAGAAAAATTCAATGGTAAATGCTTCAATTGCAATCAGCATGGTCACAAAGCAAATGAGTGCAAGGAAAAACCAAAATTTGAAGGCAACTGTCACAAATGCAAAAAACATGGTCACAAGGCATTCCAATGCAGATCCAAATCATTCAATCCAACTAAACAACTTGTCAAAGCCATATTTGGATGGGACTACAACACTTGGTGCAGATGTCACTATTGTGGAGAATATGGACATACTGGCATAAATTGTGTAAGACATCACCTAAGGAAGAAGGACACTACTGTAAGGTGCTACACATGTACAGAACTTGGTCATATAGCTAGAAATTGCATGAATATAGAAAGAATTGAAGATGAGAAGAAAATCAAAGTAGACAACATTCAGAAGAAAATGAAGCAATAGTGGATTCCAAAATCTACCGAACAAGATAAGTCAAGCAATGGCAATATCACTCAAGAAATGAGTGATTCCACCATTTTCAATTAATATTCATAAAAGAAAGTATGGAACTGCATCCTCCAAGAATTATCCTAAACAGTTCCACAAGAAGAAAGATGATAAGAATAGTATTCAGATACACTTTGATCCTAGTCTTAACCAAGTTCGATCGGGTGCAATAAAGTTTCATTTACTGAGTTATATCAACCGAGCAAGGTAGGTTCGTGACCTTACCAATTTAGGTCAGTACATAAATGTTTTTTTTTTATAACCAAGTTGATAGTATCTATCGAGCAAGTGGATAACAACCTGTCATTTCATCTACCATCGTACCAAGCATTTATGACGAATGTTTCGTCAAAAAGGGAAAAATTTGATCTCATTCTTCACTACGAACTTTGAGCTAAGTTATCTTCTACAATTCCAGAGCAAGCTTAAAGTAATTTCGAGAAAATTTTTTAAAAGTTGAAGAATCTGTTCAGAATTTCTCTTCACTTACCGAGCAACAATGGCATCTAGAAGTAGCAGCTCCAAGGCAAAGAGAGGCTTAGAAATGCTAGTTAAAGGTGTGGAATGGAAGGCGTCGAACTTCAAATTGGCACCAACAATTGTAGAATCGCTTGACCCTAACGGTGCTCAATCTCAAATTCCTCCAAAGGTACTCCTTACAAATGACATTCGCTCTCATTTCAAATGTTCCATTCAAGAACTTGGAAACCTAGAAATTGATAATGCCCTAGGAGAAATGAGCATAGATGGAAATTTGAAACCCGAGCATAAGCATCTTGAAACAAAAGGGTTAACCCACATTCCACATTTGCCAAGAAATTTTCAAATTAAATAGGTTATGTATGTACTCAGTCGAGTTCACAACGGGCAATTATGGTTAGAGAAACTAGTGCTTATCACAAAGAAAATGATCAACAAGATTACTGGCCTTCCCATATTGAGCAAAGCTAAGACTACCAAAACCCTAGGTCGGGAAGAATTGCAAAGGCTAACCCAAGTAGAATGGGATGGTAGAGGACTTAAGCTCAGTACAGTAGCTAACACTGAATTAAGATTTGGTATTCACATCATTGCTCATAAAATTTATAGTTCCATCCATCCAAATAGTGTACCTTGCGAAGCAGTAGATTTAGCATATAAGGTAGTAAAGAAGAATGTTGAGTTTGATCTGTCTAAATTACTTTTGTCTCAATTTAACAAAAATATGGAAAGCATAAGGACTTCAAAGAACAATTCCTGCAAATTTGGTTCACTTTTGATCTGTTTATTTTTCTATGTTCAAAAGTCTTTTCCATCAAAAGGATCAATAGTATGGAGAAAAGATATTCCCGTTCTTTATCAAATAAATGAGTTCATTGCAGAGTTAGGAGAAAATTTTGACAGTGTTTTGGATAATTACTTTGAAGATTTTAAGGAAAGAATGAACAATAGGTTCCGAATTCCACCAAAACTGGTTGAGGAATATAAAGAAGATGTATACTTTATGGTAGATTATGACAAAGTATACATACAGGCAGTCAGGCCCCGAGTTGCATGGGTGAAAACTCTTCCTTATGAGGTTAATATTGATGAAACCAGAGATATCATAGAAGCATTGGTGGTGCAGGAGCACCTAGGAAATATGCCAAGTTTCCTAAATCATTTTTGGCTTGTAGTGGTCTTGGCTAGACCACATGAATAAGGGATATGGGATAAAGGCCCAAGTGTGTGAGTTGTGTTTGTAAATAGGTTTTTGTTGTGTTTGAGTTTCCAAGTTGCTTCTATGTTGGCAAAATTGCTTAAATTGCTTGTTAGAGCCTAGAATGGTCAAACACTGACCAAGACCCCAAGAGGATGGGAAACATGAAAAATATGTTAAAATTTGTAATTACATGGAAATAGGTTCATTTAACCATGTTTGAGGTCATGGAGCCATTAAATGCACAATAGTGCAAAAGTTGCACTTGGCAACTTTGCAACTTTGCAAAGTTGCTTGACAACATTGACAAAAAGTGCTAAAACTTTATAAGGGCTTCAAGAATCAGTTGGAAACCTATGGGATCTGTTGATTCACGTGGGTAAGAGGTATTTAAGACCAATCCAAGTTAGTTTGAGGGTTGGCATATGCTTTTGTACGAATTTTGGCATTGGAATGAAGAGAAAACTGAGCATTTTGATGACAGTTTTCTGATTTCACCCTTCATCCACACCTTTAATGGATTGATAGGGTTGTTGTTTTCATGTGATTTTATAGTGTATGGAATGTAGATTATTTGGTAAATATTAGGAGTTTTTTTTGATCAGTTTCATTACTAGTTTGAAAAATCTTTTTAAAGTTGCCAGTTCGCTGGTCTGTACACAGCAATCAGCAAAGAAATCTCTATAACTTGAATTCCAATGGTGGAACCATGATGGCCTTTTGGAATCAAGTACTAGACTGTATAAACAATGTAAATATGTATTTTTGTCTTGTTTTGAAGAGGTTTGTTCTTTTTTCCAAGAGGCCCTAGGCGAGTTTGCATACCCGGCTAGGCAATGAAATCAGCAAATAAGTGTTTGAATGGGGCATAGAATGGGGTGTTGGGTGCAATAAAAATTCATGGAAGGAAAGAGTGTGAGTGAAGGAAGTTAATTCCAGGAGTTCAGTCATTTAGAGTCCATTTGAGTGGTGGAAGGAAGAACTCTCTATATTCCTGTTCATACAAACAAGAAACCCTTGTAAATAGACATATTTTTGGAAATCCCTTGTACGGATGACCTGGGTGTTGTAGACCTAAAAAATCTTCAAGGGGAGCCAAAAGGGTATCCAAATCATAAATTTTTTTGAGTACTTCTTAAGGGTTTGAGGAGATATAAGCCAAAAATCAGTTTTGGAGGCCTAATTTTGTTATTAGTCTTGGTAGCCCTCTTAACTATGCAATCTTCAAATCGATTGGAAACCCAATACTCCAATTCACTTAGTGATCCTAAAAACTATTGAATGAGACCTAATAAAAGCCTTGGAATTCAATATAGCCAAGAATGCACTCCTGGAAGCCAGTTGTCAAGAACGGTGCAATGAGAGCACTAGGGAGACCCCAGGGTGAAATAGAGTTTTGAGTTGATTGGTGAGGATTAGTGTAATAAGGGAATAGAGAGAAGATTCCCTTGGAGTAGGGTATAGGATAAATACCCTAAGAAGCTAGGAGAAAGCCTAAAGTGAGTTCTAGTAGTTGAGGCTAGAACCTTGTTCAAGATCCTCCCCATCAAATTGGTATCAAAGCCTTGAAAGGTTTGGGACAAGACATTGTGTATGTCTTATTTTGGAAGTGAGTCAGTGGGAGAAACCACCATGGTAACAAATGCTGAGTTGGCAAAGGAAGTGATAGAACAAAGGGAGAAAAATAGGCTCCTTGAGGAGGCCTTAGAAGCTATGAAAGATAAGCTTGATGAAGTGGTAGAGACAGCTGGAAAAATGAAAGAGAAGTTGGAAATTAATGAAGAAAAGGGAAAGGAAGAGAATGAAGAGGACTATGTACCTGAACCTGATCCTCCATTACAAGAGGAACCTTTCCTTAAAGCCATCAAGGCATTGGGTGGCAAATCTCTTGAGGGGATACCCCTATTTACTGGTAAGATGAATTCAGAGTTGGTCATGGAATGGATTGAAGGGATGGAGAACCATTTTGAATGTGAACGCGTATCAGAGGCACAAAAGGTGAAGGTTGCCAAATCAAGATTAAGGGGACCAGCCCTAACATGGTGGAAGTTCATTCAAGAAGAGAGGGAAAGAGAAGGCAAGAAACCTATCTCTAATTGGAAATCTATGGTGACAAAAATCAGAGATAACTATTTGCCTGAAGACTATGAAATCCAGCTACACAAGAAGAGACAAAGCTTGAAGAAAAAAGATTTGGATGTGGCCTCCTATACTGAAGAGTTTCAAAAACTTTTCTTGAGATCCAAGGTCCAAGAGGAGGAGAGCATCAAGGTGGCTAGATATTTAGGTGGTTTGAAATGGAGTATTCAAGAGGAGATCGGCCTTTGGACTCCTACTACTGTTCATAACTGTTTACAATTGGCACTCAAAGTGGAAGATAAGAATAGAAGGAAACAAGACTCTAACTCTAGGGGTAGAGGAAGAGGGAGAGACTCTAGAGGACATAGAGGTGGTTATGGGGGAAGAAGCAATGAACCCAAGGCCACAGGAGACTCCAAGTTGATTGAGAAAAGTGGGGAAACAATTGGAAGAGGTAATTTCACTAGAGGAAGAGGATTTGGTGGTGGAGCTAGAGGCAGATCAAACAATTTCAGCAGGGGTTCACATTTTGCAAACATGAAATGTTACCATTGTGGACAACTTGGTCATCCAGCCTATAGATGTCCTGAGAAGGCATCATCTTCCCAAGGGGATAAGAAGATAACATATGTTCAAGAAGAATGCAGCAACAATATAACTTCAGAAGTGAATCTTGATTCTGAGAAGGGAGAAAATCTGATGTTTAGAAGAGTTTTGATCAAGGAGCCTAGCAAAGAAGAGCCTAAAAAAAGAAGGGCACTTTTTAGAATAAAATGCAAGATACTTGGTAAGGTTTGCAAAGTTATTGTTGACTCAGGATCAACTAATAATATCATCTCTGAAGAGGCTATCCAAAAGCTCAAGCTAACAAAGATTCCTCATGATCATCCATATAGAGTCACATGGCTGAATAAAGGGCAGAATGTGTTGGTAAATGAACAAGTTTGGGTGGATTTTTCAATTGGAGGATATCAAGACAAAATTCTTTGTGATGTGTTGCCCATGGATGCTTGTCATCTACTCTTGGGTAGACCATGGCAATATGATAGGGATGTTGTCTATCATGGGAAGAAGAACTTGTATACATTCAGGAAAGGAGGAGTGACATACAAAATCCAATCACTTGTTGAGGAAGGCATAGATGCAGCAACAGATCAGCATGTTCTACTCATGAGTGGAAAAGAATTCTTACATGATTTCAAGGAGAACAATGAAGTTGGGTTTGCCATAGTTGTGAAACCAAAGGAGAAAGATGATGTCAAACAAACACCATTGCCAAGAGAGGTAAAAGAACTATTGGATCAGTTCAAAGACATCATAAGTGATGGAGAACTTGCCACACTCCCTCCACAAAGATCTATTAGTCATCAAATAGACTTTGTTCCTGGATCCTCATTGCCCAACAAGGCTGCTTACAAGATGACTCCAGATCAGAATAAAGAAATTGCAAGACAAGTACAAGAGCTACTTGACCAAGGTCTCATTCGGAAGAGTATTAGCCCATGTGCTGTAACGGTTGTTTTGGCACCAAAGAAAGGAGGTAAGTGGAGAATGTGCACTGATTCTAGAGCCATAAATAGGATAACAATTAGATATAGGTTTCCTATTCCTAGAATAGAAGATCTAATGGATTGTTTGGGGGGTGCTAAGTATTTCTCCAAGATAGATCTCAAGAGTGGCTATCATCAAATCAGAATGAAGGAGGGTGATGAATGGAAAACAACCTTCAAAACTATGGAAGGACTTTATGAATGGCTAGTAATGCCATTTGGCCTGTCTAATGCACCTAGTACATTCATGAGGCTAATGAATGAAGTGTTGAAGGACTACATAGGCATTTTTGTAGTGGTTTATCTTGATGATATTCTCATTTTCAGCAAGACTAAAGAAGAACACATGAAGCATTTGGCAATTGTTTTAAAGAAGTTACAAGAAGAAAAATTGACCATTAATCTTGAGAAAAGTGAGTTCTTGAAACAAGAGTTGGTTTACCTTGGTTTTGTAGTTTCACAAGGTAACTTGAAGATGGATGAAAGTAAAATAGAAACCATTCTAAACTGGCCTACACCTAAAACAGGGGCTGCAGTAAGAAGTTTCCATGGTTTGGCACAATTCTACAAGAAGTTTATAAGGGGTTTTAGTGAGATATGTTCACCAGTATTAGACACCATCAAGGGAGGACTAAAAACTAAGTTCTTGTGGACCAAAGAAGCCAATGAAGGGTTTGAAAGGTTGAAGAAAGAGGTAGCTACTAAACCCATTTTGGTTTTACCTAGTTTTGACAAGTTGTTTATTGTAGAATGTGATGCAAGTAATATTGCTATTGGGGCTGTATTAAGCCAAGAAGGAAGGCCAGTAGCATTCTTTAGTGAAAGGCTAAATGAATCCAAATCTAGGTACTCATCCTATGACTTAGAATTGTATGCATTGGTGCAAGCACTTAGGAAGTGGAGGCACTATCTTTTACCTAAAGAGTTTGTTGTATACACTGATAACCAAGCATTGAGTTACATCAACACTCAAGAGAAGTTGAGCCTAAGACACATCAAATGGATGGAGTTCCTACAATCCTACACATTCACCATCAAGCACAAGAAAGGGCAGATAAATAAAGTAGCTGATGCATTAAGTAGAAGGTTGCTTACTATCCAAGAAATACAGTTAGAGAGTATTGGAGTTGAAGGTTTCAAAGACCTATATGCTGATGATGAAGACTTCTCAGAGGCCTACAAGGTATGTGTAGAGTTTAACAATCATTTTCATAGCAAGTTTGCTGATTACACTTTGCAAAATGGGTTGTTGTTTAGGGGAAATCAATTATGTGTGCCTAGAGGATCAATGAGAGAAAATATGATCCAAGAGAAGCATAATGGAAGCCTTAGTGGACACTTTGGTTTGAACAAAACATTGGAGTTGGTGGAAAGATTCTACTATTGGCCTAGGATGCAAAGAGATATCCGGAAGTATGTTGAACAATGCATGATTTGTCAAAAGGCCAAGGGAACTTCTACAAATGCAGGATTGTACCAGCCCTTACCCATTCCAAATAGGCCATGGGAATGCATCAGCATGGACTTCATAGTGGGCTTACCAAGAACAACATCAGATTTGGATAGTGTGTTTGTAGTTGTGGACAGATTTAGCAAAATGAGTCACTTTATTCCTTGTAAGACTACTCATGATGCTAGCTATATTGCTCACTTATTTTTCAAAGAAGTTGTAAGGATTCATGGCTTACCAATCAGTATAGTTTCAGATAGAGATGTTAAATTCATGGGGCATTTTTGGAAGACCTTGTGGAGAAGGCTAGGTACTAACTTGGCACATAGTTCAGCTTACCATCCCCAAACTGATGGTCAAACTGAGGTAATTAATAGGGTGCTTGGAAACCTTCTAAGGTGTTTAACAAAGGAGTATGGCCAAGTGTGGGATCAAGTCCTACCACAAGCTGAGTTTGCCTACAATGATAGCACAAATAGAACTACCGGTAAGAGCTTTTTTCAAGTTGTTTATGGTTATCACCCAAGAGGAGTTTGTGAGCTACGAGAATTAAAGAATCAAGAAGAGATTAGTGGACATGCAGATGATTTTGCCCAGTCCATGAGAGAGGTACATGAGCAGGTCAAGAAGTCCTTGATAGAGGCTACTCAAAGGTTAAAGACTAAAGTAGATGAAAGGAGGAGAGATTTACAATTTGAATTAGGAGATTTGGTGATGGTACACTTGAACAAGGCTAGACTTCAAAAAGGTGTTCCAAGCAAGCTTCAAATGAGGAGGATAGGGCCTTGTAAGGTTCTAGCTAAGTATGGCCCAAATGCCTACAAGATTGAGTTGCCAAACAATCTAGCCATCTCTCCCATCTTCAACATTCAATATTTGGTTAAATACAAGGGTCCTAATGTCATGGAAGAGGAACACATCTTAGAGGTAGATAAGAATATTCCAGAAATCAGTATTCCTCTCCAAACCAAGCCTCAAGCTGAAAAAGTTCTAGATTCAAGAGTAAAGAAGAAGACTAGGCATGGAATCTATATGGAGCATTTAGTAAAATGGAAGAACCAGCCTGAATCTGAAGCGACATGGGTAGCTGAACATGAATTCAAAAAGAGAGGTATCAGTCAAGATCTCTTGAATACTGACCCACCTTAAGTTTTTTTTTTGTCATAGGGGGAGAATGGTGCAGGAGCACCTAGGAAATATGCCAAGTTTCCTAAATTGTTTTTGGCTTGTAGTGGTCTTGGCTAGACCACATGATTAAGGGATATGGGATAAAGGCCCAAGTGTGTGAGTTGTGTTTGTAAATAGGTTTTTGTTGTGTTTGAGTTTCCAAGTTGCTTCTATGTTGGCAAAATTGCTTAAATTGCTTGTTAGAGCCTAGAATGGTCAAACACTGACCAAGACCCCAGGAGGATGGGAAACATGGAAAATATGTTAAAAGTTGTAATTACATGGAAATAGGTTCATTTAACCATGTTTGAGGTCATGGAGCCATTAAATGCACAATAGTGCAAAAGTTGCACTTGGCAACTTTGCAACTTTGCAAAGTTGCTTGACAACATTGACAAAAAGTGCTAAAACTTTATAAGGGCTTCAAGAATCAGTTGGAAACCTATGGGATCTGTTGATTCACATGGGTAAGAGGTATTTAAGACCAATCCAAGTTAGTTTGAGGGTTGGCATATGCTTTTGTACGAATTTTGGCATTGGAATGAAGAGAAAACTGAGCATTTTGATGACAGTTTTCTGATTTCACCCTTCATCCACACCTTTAATGGATTGATAGGGTTTCTGTTTTCATGTGATTTTATAGTGTATGGAATGTAGATTCTTTGGTAAATATTAGGAGTTTTTTTTGATCAGTTTCATTACTAGTTTGAAAAATCTTTTTAAAGTTGCCAGTTCGTTGGTCTGTACACAACAATCAGCAAAGAAATCTCTATAACTTGAATTCCAATGGTGGAACCATGATGGCCTTTTGGAATCAAGTACTAGACTGTATAAACAATGTAAATATGTATTTTTGTCTTGTTTTGCAGAGGTTTGTTGTTTTTTCCAAGAGGCCCTAGGCGAGTTTGCATACCTGGCTAGGCAATGAAATCAGCAAATAAGTGTTTGAATGGGGCATAGAATGGGGTGTTGGGTGCAATAAAAATTCATGGAAGGAAAGAGTGGTGAGTGAAGGAAGTTAATTCTAGGAGTTCAGTCATTTAGAGTCCATTTGAGTGGTGGAAGGAAGAACTCTCTATATTCCTGTTCATACAAACAAGAAACCCTTGTAAATAGACATATTTTTGGAAATCCCTTGTACGGATGACCTGGGTGTTGCAGACCTAAAAAATCTTCAAGGGGAGCCAAAAGGGTATCCAAATCATAAATTTTTTTGAGTACTTCTTAAGGGTTTGAGGAGATATAAGCCAAAAATCAGTTTTGGAGGCCTAATTTTGTTATTAGTCTTGGTAGCCCTCTTAACTATGCAATCTTCAAATCGATTGGAAACCCAATACTCCAATTCACTTAGTGATCCTAAAAACTATTGAATGAGACCTAATACAAGCCTTGGAATTCAATATAGCCAAGAATGCACTCCTGGAAGCCAGTTGTCAAGAACGGTGCAATGAGAGCACTAGGGAGACCCCATGGTGAAATAGAGTTTTGAGTTGATTGGTGAGGATTAGTGTAATAAGGGAATAGAGAGAAGATTCCCTTGGAGTAGGGTATAGGATAAATACCCTAAGAAGCTAGGAGAAAGCCTAAAGTGAGTTCTAGTAGTTGAGGCTAGAACCTTGTTCAAGATCCTCCCCATCAAATTGGTATCAGAGCCTTGAAAGGTTTGGGACAAGACATTGTGTATGTCTTATTTTGGAAGTGAGTCAGTGGGAGAAACCACCATGGTAACAAATGCTGAGTTGGCAAAGGAAGTGATAGAACAAAGGGAGAAAAATAGGCTCCTTGAGGAGGCCTTAGAAGCTATGAAAGATAAGCTTGATGAAGTGGTAGAGACAGCTGGAAAAATGAAAGAGAAGTTGGAAATTAATGAAGAAAAGGGAAAGGAAGAGAATGAAGAGGACTATGTACCTGAACCTGATCCCCCATTACAAGAGGAACCTTTCCTTAAAGCCATCAAGGCATTGGGTGGCAAATCTCTTGAGGGGATACCCCTATTTACTGGTAAGATGAATTCAGAGTTGGTCATGGAATGGATTGAAGGGATGGAGAACCATTTTGAATGTGAACGCGTATCAGAGGCACAAAAGGTGAAGGTTGCCAAATCAAGATTAAGGGGACCAGCCCTAACAAGGTGGAAGTTCATTCAAGAAGAGAGGGAAAGAGAAGGCAAGAAACCTATCTCTAATTGGAAAGCTATGGTGGCAAAAATCAGAGATAACTATTTGCCTGCAGACTATGAAATCCAGCTACACAAGAAGAGACAAAGCTTGAAGCAAAAAGATTTGGATGTGGCCTCCTATACTGAAGAGTTTCAAAAACTTTTCTTGAGATCCAAGGTCCAAGAGGAGGAGAGCATCAAGGTGGCTAGATATTTAGGTGGTTTGAAATGGAGTATTCAAGAGGAGATCAGCCTTTGGACTCCTACTACTGTTCATAAGTGTTTTCAATTGGCACTCAAAGTGGAAGATAAGAATAGAAGGAAACAAGACTCTAACTCTAGGGGTAGAGGAAGAGGGAGAGACTCTAGAGGACATAGAGGTGGTTATGGGGGAAGAAGCAATGAACCCAAGGCCACAGGAGACTCCAAGTTGATTGAGCAAAGTGGGGAAACAAGTGGAAGAGGTAATTTCACTAGAGGAAGAGGATTTGGTGGTGGAGCTAGAGGTAGATCAAACAATTTCAGCAGGGGTTCACATTTTGCAAACATGAAATGTTACCATTGTGGACAACTTGGTCATCCAGCCTATAGATGTCCTGAGAAGGCATCGTCTTCCCAAGGGGATAAGAAGATAACATATGTTCAAGAAGAATGCAGCAACAATATAACTTCAGAAGTGAATCTTGATTCTGAGAAGGGGGAAAATCTGATGTTTAGAAGAGTTTTGATCAAGGAGCCTAGCAAAGAAGAGCCTAAACAAAGAAGGGCACTTTTTAGAATAAAATGCAAGATACTTGGTAAGGTTTGCAAAGTTATTGTTGACTCAGGATCAACTAATAATATCATCTCTGAAGAGGCTATCCAAAAGCTCAAGCTAACAAAGATTCCTCATGATCATCCATATAGAGTCACATGGCTGAATAAAGGGCAGAATGTGTTGGTAAATGAACAAGTTTGGGTGGATTTTTCAATTGGAGGATATCAAGACAAAATTCTTTGTGATGTGTTGCCCATGGATGCTTGTCATCTACTCTTGGGTAGACCATGGCAATATGATAGGGATGCTGTCTATCATGGGAAGAAGAACTTGTATACATTCAAGAAAGGAGGAGTGACATACAAAATCCAATCACTTGTTGAGGAAGGCATAGATGCAGCAATAGATCAGCGTGTTCTACTCATGAGTGGAAAAGAATTCTTACATGATTTCAAGGAGAACAATGAAGTTGGGTTTGCCATAGTTGTGAAACCAAAGGAGAAAGATGCTGTCAAACAAACACCATTGCCAAGAGAGGTAAAAGAACTATTGGATCAGTTCAAAGACATCATAAGTGATGGAGAACTTGCCACACTCCCTCCAAAAAGATCTATTAGTCATCAAATAGACTTTGTTCCTGGATCCTCATTGCCCAACAAGGCTGCTTACAAGATGACTCCAGATCAGAATAAAGAAATTGCAAGACAAGTACAAGAGCTACTTGACCAAGGTCTCATTCGGAAGAGTATTAGCCCATGTGCTGTACCGGTTGTTTTGGCACCAAAGAAAGGAGGTAAGTGGAGAATGTGCACTGATTCTAGAGCCATAAATAAAACACATGAGATAATATACCATCTAACTAGTCATCATTAATAACTGACAACAATGTAATGATCATCATACATACATGAAATTTAAAGTCTAAATGATCTCACCATATATCTACTGAATCCATATCATAATATCCGATAGTGTCAAAACAATACCACTAAACCATCAACATAAAACTAGTCCATCAAAGTCTGATAATAACAACAACAATAAGTCTAGAAAAGATGTGAACGAGGGTAGGCACTACATCCACCCCCCCTTGGGTTAGGCTTACTCCAAGAAGCCTACAAACAAATAGGGATATAACTCCCTCAATCTAGCTGCATCCTCCCAAGTAGCTGAAGAATCATCAGTAGGGTCCCATTGGATCCTTACCTGCTTGATGGTTCGACCCCTGAGGGTCAACCCTCACTGCTCCAGAATACTAACCAGCTTCAAAGCTAGCTGCCCGTCCTCTACCTGGAACACATTCCAATCAAGAACATGCAAAATATCAGGAATATACTGCCTAAGCACTGAAACATGGAAAACATCATGAATGCGAGCTAGGCTGGGCAGTAGAGCAAGATGGTAAGCAATCGGGCCAATCCTCTCTAGAATCTCGAATGGTCCCACAAAGCGAGGTGCTAGCTTAGAACCCTTTCTGTACCGGATTGGACTCTTTCATGGTCACACTCTCAAGAAAACCTTATCTCCCACAGCAAACTGCTTATCAATCCTATGAGCATCGGCATACTTCTTCTGCCTATCCTGTGTTGTAGTCAAGTGCTCATGGATATGTGCTACCTGTTGCTCCATATCACGAAGCATCTCAGGACCCAACAGGATGCAATCCTCAAGACTGTCCCAACTCAATGGTGTATGACAAAGATGCCCATATAATGCCTGAAATGGTGCCATACCAATAGAACTATGATACCCATTGTTGTAAGAAAACTCCACTAGGTAGAGATAATCCTCCCAATGTGTCTGCCTATCCATCACATACATCCATAACATATCCTCCAAAACCTGATTCACCCTCTCTGTCTAACCATCATTCTCTGGATGATATGCCAAACTGAAGTTTAACTGCGCTCCAAGCTCATGCTGAACCAATGTCCAAAATGCAGATGTGAATACAGGATCCCTGTCAGAAATGATCTTTCTAGGAATACCATGTAATCTCAAAATATCATGCATAAAGACATTAGCTACAGAAGCTACTGTGTAGGAAGACCTAATCGGTGAAAAATGTGCCACCTTAGTCAACCGATCAATAGTGACCATGATAGCATCATGGCGTCGAACTGTCATAGGTAATCCCACAATAAAATCCATGGACATGATATCCCACTTCCAAGAAGGAATGAGATTAGGCTGCAAAAGTCCAGCCGGGTGCTGATGTTCTACCTTAACTCTCTGACACTCAAGGCACCTAGCCAGAAAATCAGCAATATCTCACTTCATCCCAAACCAAAAGAACAAACATCTTAAATCAGCATGCATCTTCTTGACACCTGGATGTGCTGAGTAAGGTGTATGATGGGCTTTTGCTAGAATCAAGGTGCGAAGCTCATCCAAAAATGGCACATAAATCCTCCCTAAATGTTTGAAAAGACCATCTGATTCTCGAACGTAACCTACAAATCTACCTTCCAAAGGTCTTCCTGAATCTATTTCTCTGCACACTTCTTGATACCAAGAATCTATAGGAAGTGCCTGAAGAATCTGACTCCTAAAATCCACACTAAGAGTCATCGATGATACCACATTTCTCCTATGACTCAAAGCATCCGCCACCACATTCTCCTTACCCTGAATGTACTTAACCTCAAAATCATACTCGCATAGAAACTCCATCCATCGCCTCTGGCGAGCATTCAAATTAGGCTGAGTAAAAATATACTGAAGACTACGATGATCACTGTGTAGCTCAAATCTGTGCCCCAACAAGAAATGTCTCCACCTTGTCAAAGCATGAATTACTATTGCTAACTCAAGATCATGCGTAGGATAATTTAACTCATGATCCTTGAGCTTGCGTGATTCATACACAATCACCCATCCATTCTGCATCAACACTGCCCCAATCTCTTCAAGAGAAGCATCTGTGCATACCATGAAATCACCTTCTAGATGCGGTACAGCTAGAATCGATGCATTGGTCAAAAGCTCCTTGAGCTTCTAAAAAGCTTCCTCACATTTCTCTGTCCACATGAACTTCTTTCCTTTCCTTTGAAGAGAAGTGATAGGATGTGCTATCCTAGAGAAGTTCTAGACAAATCTGTGATAATAACCAGCTAAACCCATGAAACTACGAATTTCTGACACATTAGTTGGTGTAGGCCATTCTATTATCACCTGAATCTTTGTAGGATCTACTAAAATACCATCACCTAAAATAACATGCCCTAAATACTAAATCTCCAATTTGAAGAATTCACACTTAGCTGCATTGGCATAAAGCTGATTGTCTCTCAAACACTGCAAAACCAACCGTAGGTGTTCCTCATGCTCCTTCTAAGTCTTAGAATATATCAATATATCATCAAGAAACATGATTAAAAACCTGTCCAGATAAGATCAGAACACACCATTCATCAAACTCGTGAAAACCAATGGAGCATTAGTCAATACAAAAGGTAATACTGTGAACTCATAATGCCCATAGTGAGTTCGAAAAGTGGTCTTGTGAATATCTACTTCCTTAATACAAAGCTGGTAGTATCCTGACTTAAGGTCAATCTTGGAGAATACTGTAGCTCCCTTGATCTGATTGAATAAGTCATCAATCCTAGGCAAAGGATACCTATTCTTAATAGTCACCTTATTCAACTATCTATAGTCAATACAAAGACGCAAAGAACCATCTTTCTTCTTCACAAAGAGCACTAGAGCTCCCCATGGTGATACACTAGGTCAAATGCTCCCTTTGGCCAGAAGTTCATCTAGTTGAAGACGTAGCTCACCCAATTCCTGAGTAGTCATGCGATAAGGAGCTTTAGAGATAGGCTCTGCTCCAGGAATCAGATCAATACTAAATTCAATGTCCCTCTTTCGAGGCATGCTTGGAATCTCACTTGGAAAAACATCCGCGTACTCTTGCAAAATTGGATGATCCAAAGTCTTCCTCACAGGATCTTCCTCATCAAGATCATTTACCATAATAGAAAATATCTGACATCCCTTATGAAAACTTCGCTTCAATTGCATAGTAGAAATCATCCGCACAGGTATAGGCCTCGGTATCCCAACTGTCTGCACATCATTCCCTTGGTCATCTAGGCACATAATAATCTTCTTCCTACAATCTATACTGGCTTTATGAGATCCAAGCCAGTCCATGCCTAAAACCACATTATAGGAACCAAGGGGTATGACTTGAAGATCCACTGTTGTATCAAAGCTTCCTAAGCTAAGCCCACACTTATGAACTATAGAGTTTGTGGAGACCTTAATGCCTGAGGCTAGTTCCACTTTCCAACCATGATCTTGCTTCATGGCATCCAGCTTACACTTAGAAACTATAGATGGTGAAATAAATGAATCTGTAGCTCCTGAGTCAAACAATACTAAAAGAGATATACCTCTAATAGGTCCTGTGGTCTCAACCACTATTCCTTGATGATCTGCCTGACGTTGATCAACTACTACAAAAACTCTATGAGCTCTACCTATATCACCAATTGTAGGCTCTGAAACGGTAGGTCTAGGTCCTAAAAATTGAGGTGCTCACTGAGGACACTGAGCTGCATAATGTCCAATATGACCACATAAAAAAAATTTCATATTTTTACCAGAACCTCTTCCCATAGGTGGTACATTAGATTGTTGGCGACTGTTCCTGCTCACAAAAGACTGGCTACTCTGAGCTGGCTGATTGGACTAATTCTGTCTATTGCATTGAGCATTGCAGTTGTTCTTGGTGTTAGAACCTTTTCCACTGCCTTGAGCTTGATAATTTTATCCCTTCTATTGATGTGTCTGCTAAGACTGTTGTTGATACTATTTCCCCTTAGAGAAAGAAAACTTCTTGTTACCACTTGAATTGTAGTTGCTTTTAGATCCTGATGCTGCTAGCGCTCCTACAAAACCACCTTGACCAAGGTTGAGACTTTGCTCAACAAGGATAGCTTGATGCACCAAATCCTTAAGGGTTTTTGGTTCAAATACCTTAACTCCCCAATAATACGGTTATTCAAACCCCTAATAAAATGTTGTGTCAACTGAGCTAAGTTTTCACTGAACCCTGAAAAAGGCATAAGCTCATAAAACTTACGCTCATACTCGGTCACTGACAAAGTGTACTGTCTGAGATTATGAAATTCATTAGCCCTTTGCTGTTTCCATTCCTCTGGTAGGAATCATTCACAAAAACTCTCTAGGAATAATTCACATGTGACACTTGCTCATATTGATTCCCAACTTCTTCTCCTCTATCGTCCACCAAGTGGCCCCAAAATTCTCTAGATTAGTGATCACAAACCTTGCCTTAACATTGTTGTCAAACTCCTGGATGGAAAAAATCCTGTCGAGAGAAATAACCCACTGCTCGGCCACATAACCAGAACCTTGCCCATTGCAAGGCTTAACCTTGGATCTTGAAAGATCCTTCATCTAAGTGGACACAATGGACCTCTGATGTTCCTTTCAAGGACTTCTAGATCTGGGTCTATGCTCTTGTTCTGCCTTATGCACTTTAGGCTATTCTTGAACAGGAGGTAGACATTCTAGAATAGTCTGCATCATCTGTCTCAAACCAACCTCTTCAGACTTAGCTTGGTCCTCTCTACGGCTCTCTTCCTGTTGCCTACTAGAGTGCTCTTCCTTGCTCTCTACATGAGCCAATCACTCATGGGCAGACTCATGGGCACTGACAACTCTGCCATGACCACGCCCTCTTCCATGGCCTCTACCACGGCCTCTAATAGAAGACCTAGTCCCAGATACCATCCTACAATAGTACAAAGTACTATTAAAATCACATGTTGCCATAGACTATGTTCAGTTCTATGTTTAGGTTTAAGTAAAATTTTCAGTTTTGAAAACTAAGTGTTGAAGTATGAAAAATATACAAGTAACAGTTCAAGTTCTATTTCAGTTCACCTAGTTTCAAATTTAACAGATACACTTGACAGTTCAAAGTTCTAGTTATTCCAAAATACCCAGAGCTCCCAATGTAGAAACTCAGGCTCTGATACCAAATGTAATGCCCAAATATAAAGAGCTTTCAGGAAACATCTAGAATGCTTCTAGAAACAGCTAGAAGGTGTCACCAACTAAGCATGGGTCTTTTTCCAACCTTTAAGATGAGCCTTAGGGTTGTAGACACCATGTGCTTAATTAATGCACTAACTCATGTGTTGTTGACACATGAGAAATAGAAAAGTGCATTAATTCTCATGCAAGCTTATAACTCCAATTCACTTTTTAATATAATTTCCATTTAAATATCTATAACTTTCATTTTAATTTTTGTAACTTTTATTATTTTATTAATTTATTACTTTATTATTATTATTTTATTATTATTATTAATTTTTAATTTCTAATTTTCTTTTATTTAATTCTTTTCTCTCAATTAATTCTCATTTAATTAATTATACTCAAAATATCAAAGATCATGATATTTTATTAATTTTTTCCAAAATAATTAATTTAATAATTAAATCTGTTTATTAAGACTTAATTAATAGAAAATTCATCATAGACCTCCAAGATAAAATATGAAAACCCATCATAGAGAAAATCAGTCTAAAGGGTTAAAAATCATGAATCATGTCATCCGACACATTCGGTGGGTAAAATATTCAGATACTTGTCCTACCTCACTAGGACAATTGGTTTAAAGGTTTGGGATTTGGACTTGAGAATTTATCTCCCTTCTCTTATCATTGAGATAGTATAATAGGGTACACTCATCTTGGCAATTCAGGGAAGTCGATACCCCATACTTGCAACCTGCAGAAAAAAAACCATGCATGTACATACAATATATATATAATGCTAAGCTAAACAGATAATGGCAGGAAGTGGTGCATCGTGTAGATCCCAACTAAGTAGGTGACTATGACTCCCTTCCTTAACCACATCAAAAATGCCATACAATATGAAAAAATGCACACCATACACATGCAACTATGGGGTAAGTATCCATAATAAAATACATGACATAGTATACCATCTAACTAGTCATCATTAATAACTGACAACAATGTAATGATCATCATACATACATGAAATGTAAAGTCTAAATGATCTCATCATATATCAACTGAATCCATATCATAATATCTGATAGTGTCAAAACAATACCACTAAACCATCAACATAAAACTAGTCCATCAGAATCTGATAATAACAACAACAATAAGTCTAGAAAAGATGTGAACGAGGGTAGGCACTACAAAGTTATTTAATTAAATGAGAAGTCATTCCTAATTAATTAAATGAAGTTATTTAATTAAATAAGAAAAGTGTCTCTAATTAATTAAAGATTATTTAATTAAATAGAAAAAGTAATTATGAGAGCATATCTCATTTTATTAAATTAAATATCTCAACAAAATCTCTCTTCAGTTCAAAAAGAGAAATTTTCAGTTCACTATTGATCAAAAATGAGTTAAATCAGTTAACTCCTTTTTCTACTCAAATTGAATCAGTTAACTCCTTATTTTACTAAAATTAAATCTGTTAACTCCCTTTTATTTGGAAATCTCCCTTTATGACTGAACTTCACCTTTAGTCCTGACCACTAATTGAAATCGATCTCAACTGTTGATGAATTCCAAGAAAGTCTATTTAAGAGATCCTCGTCTCTTCATTTTGAAAAGTTGAATGAGAATTTGCATCGTATTGTTGCTGGAATTCATACTCACATTTGCTCATATTCACATATCCAAAGATCAAGTTTGACCAAATGTTGACCAAATGTAACCACGGTAGACTTGAGTTGACTAGTTTCGAAAAGAATTTTTAAATAATTAAACAAAATTATTTAATTAAATGGAGTACTTACTTTTAATTAATTAAACAAAGTTATTTAATTAAATGAGAAGCGATTTTTAATTAATTAAATGAAGTTATTTAATTAAATAGGAAAAGTGTCTCTAATTAATTAAAGATTAATTAATTAAATCGAAAAAATAGTTATGAGAGGATATCTCATTTTATTAAATTAAATATCTCAACAAATCCTCTCTTCAGTTCAAAAAGGGAAATTTTCAGTTCACTATTGATAAAAAATGAGTTAAACCAGTCAACTCCTTTTTCTACTCAAATTGAATCAGTTAACTCCTTATTTTACTTAAATTAAATCTATTAACTCCTTGTAATTTGGAATATTCCTTTATAACTGAACTTCACCTTCAATCCTGACCGTTGATTGAAATCGATCTCAACCATTAATGAATTTCAGGAAAGTCTATTTAAGAGACCCTCATCTCTTCATTTTGAAAGGTTGAATGAGAATTTGCATCGAATTGTTGCTGGAATTCATACTCACATTTTCTCATATTCACATATGCAAAGATCAAGTTTGACCAAAAGTTTACCAGATTTAACCACGATTAACTTGAGTTGACTAGTTTCAAAAAGAATTTTGAAGTAATTAAACAAAATTATTTAATTAAATAGAGTACTTACTTCTAATTAATTAAACAAAGTTATTTAATTAAATGAGAAGCCATTCCTAATTAATTAAATGAAGTTATTTAATTAAATAAGAAAAGTGTCTCTAATTAACTAAAGATTATTTAATTAAATAGAAAAAGCAATTATGAGAGCATATCTCATTTTATTAAATTAAATATCTCAACAAAATCTCTCTTCAGTTCAAAAAGGGAAGTTTCTAGTTCACTATAGATCAAAATAAGTTAAATCAATTAACTCCTTTTTCTACTCAAATTGAATCAGTTAACTCCTTATTTTACTCAAATTAAATCTATTAACTCTCTTTAATTTGGAAATCTCCCTTTATGACTGAACTTCACATTTAATCCTAACCGTTGATTGAAATCGATCTCAACCATTGATGAATTCCAAGAAAGTCTATTTAAGAGACCCGCATCTCTTCATTTTGAAAGGTTGAATGAGAATTTGCATCGAATTTTTGCTGGAATTCATACTCGCATTTGCTCATATTCACATACACAAAAATCAAGTTTGACCAAAATTTCACCAGATTTAACTACAGTTGACATGAGTTGACTAGTTTTGAAAAGAATTTTGAAATAATTAAACAAAATTATTTGATTAAATGGAGTACTTACTTCTAATTAATTAAACAAAGTTATTTAATTAAATGAGAAGCCATTCCTAATTAATTAAATGAAGTTATTTAATTAAATAAGAAAAGTTTCTCTAATTAATTAAAGATTACTTAATTAAATAGAAAAAGTAATTATGAGAGCATATCTCATTTTATTAAATTAAATATCTCAACAAAATGTCTCTTCAGTTCAAAAAGGGAAATTTTTAGTTCACTATTGATCAAACATGAGTTAAATCAGTTAACTCCTTTTTCTACTCAAATTGAATCAGTTAACCCCTTTTTTACGCAAATTAAATCTGTTAACTCCCTTTAATTTGGAAATCTCCCTTTATTACTGAACTTCACCTTTAATCATGACCGTTGATTGAAATCGATCTCAACTGTTGATGAATTCTAGAAAAGTTTATTTAAGAGACCCTCACCTCTTCATTTTGAAAGGTTGAATAAGAATTTGCATTGAATTGTTGCTGGAATTCAGAATAAGAATTTGCATTGAATTGTTGTTGGAATTCATACTCACATTTGCTCATATTCACATATGCAAAGTTCAATTTTGACCAAAAGTTGACCAGATTTAACCACGGTTGACTTGAGTTGATTGGTTGGAAAAGAATTTTAAAATAATTAAACAAATTTTTTTAATTAAATGGAGTACTTACTTCTAATTAATTAAATAAAGTTATTTAATTAAATGAAAAGCCATTCCTAATTAATTAAATGAAGTTATTTAATTAAATAAGAAAAGTGTCTCTAATTAATTAAAGATTATTTAATTAAATAGAAAAAGTAATTATGAGAGCATATCTCATTTTATTAAATTAAATATCCCAACAAAATCTCTCTTCAGTTCGAAAAGGGAAATTTCTAGTTCACTATTGATAAAAAATGAGTTAAATCAGTTAACTTCCTTTTCTACTCAAATTGAATCAGTCAACTCTTTATTTTACTCAAATTAAATCTATTAACTCCCTTTAATTTGGAAATCTCCCTTGATGACTGAACTTCACCTTTAATCCTGAGCGTTGATTGAAATCGATTTAAACTATTGATGAATTCTAGCAAAGTCTATTTAAGAGACCCTTATCTCTTCATTTTGAAAGGTTGAATGAGAATTTGCATCGAATTGTTGCTGCAAATCATACTCACATTTGCTCATATTCACATACGCAAAGATCAAGTTTAACCAAAATTTGACCAAATTTAACTACGGTTGACTTGAGTTGACTAGTTTCGAAAAGAATTTTGAAATAATTAAATGAAATTATTTAATTAAATGGAGTACTTTTAATTAATTAAACAATGTTATTTAATTAAATGAGAAGCCATTCCTAATTAATTAAATGAAGTTATTTAATTAAATAAGAAAAGTGTCTCTAATTAATTAAAGATTACTTAATTAAATAGAACAAGTAATTATCAGAGCATATCTCATTTTATTAAATTAAATATCTCAACAAAATCTCTCTTGAGTTCAGAATGGGAAATTTCCAGTTCACTATTGATAAAAAATGAGTTAAATGAGTTAACTCCTTTTTCTACTGAAATTGAATCAGTTAACTCTTTATTTTACTAAAATTAAATCTGTTAACTCCCTTTAATTTGGAAATCTCCCTTTATGACTGAACTTCACCTTTAATCCTGACCGTTGATTGAAATCGATCTCAATCATTGATGAATTCCTAGAAAAGTCTATTTAAGAGACCCTCATCTCTTCATTTTAGAAAGGTTGAATGAGAATTTGCATCGAATTGTTGTTGGAATTCATACTCACATTTGCTCATATTCACATATGCAAAGATAAAGTTTGACTAAAAATTGACTAGATTTAACCACGGTTGACTTGAGTTGACAAGTTTCAAAAAAAAATTGAAATAAATAAATGAAATTATTTAATTAAATGGAGTACTTACTTCTAATTAATGAAACAAAGTTATTTAATTAAATAAGAAGCCATTCCTAAATAATTAAATGAAGTTATTTAATTAAACAAGAAAAGTGTCCCTAATTAATTAAAGATTATTTAATTAAATAGAAAAAGTAATTATGAGAGATATCTCATTTTATTAAATTAAATATCTCAACAAAATCTCTCTTCAGTTCAAAAAGGGAAATTTTCAATTCACTATTGATAAAAAATGAGTTAAATGATTTAACTCCTTTTTCTACTCAAATTAAATCACTTAACTCCTTATTTTACTCAAATTAAATCTATTAACTCCCTTTAATATGGAAATCTCTCTTTATGACTGAACTTCACCTTTAATCCTGATCGTTGATTGAAATCGATCTCAACCGTTGATAAATTTCAAGAAATTCTATTTAAGAGACCCTCATCTCTTCATTTAGAAAGGTTGAATGAGAATTTGCATCGAATTGTTGCTGGAATTCATACTCACATTTGCTCATATTCACATATGCAAATATAAATTTTGACTAAAAGTTAACCAGATTTAACCACGGTTGACTTGAGTTGACTAGTTTCAAAAAGAATTTTGAAATAATTAAACAAAATTATTTAATTAAATGGAGTACTTACTTTTAATTAATTAAACAAAGTTATTTAATTAAATGAGAAGCCATTCCTAATTAATTAAATTAAGTTATTTAATTAAATAAGAAAATTGTCTCGAAGTAATTAAAATTTATTTAATTAAATAGAAAGAGTAATTATGAGAGCATATCTCATTTTATTAAATTAAATATCTCAACAAAATCTCTCTTTAGTTCAAAAAGGTAAATTTCTAGTTCACTATTGATAAAAAATGAGTTAAATCAGTTAACTCCTTTTTCTACTCAAATTGAGTCAGTTAACTCCTTATTTTACTCGAATTAAATCTGTTAACTCCCTTTAATTTGGAAATCTCGCTTTATGACTGAACTTCACCTTTAATCCTCACCGTTGATTAAAATCAATCTCAACCGTTGATGAATTCCAAGAAAGTCTATTTAAGAGACCCTCATGTCTTCATTTTGAAAGGTTGAAAGAGAATTTGCATCGAATTGTTGCTGAAATTCATACTCACATTTGCTCATATTCACATATGCAAATATCAAGTTTGACCAATTGTTGCCCAGATTTAACCACGATTGACTTGAGTTGACTAGTTTCGAAAAGAATTTTAAAATAATTAAATGAAATTATTTAATTAAATAGAGTACTTACAATTTAATTAATTAAACAAAGTTGTTTAATTAAATGAGAAACCATTTCTAATTAATTAAATGAAGTTATTTAATGAAATAAAAAAAGTGTCTCTAATTAATTAAATATTTCTTAATTAAATCAAAAAAGTAATTATGAGAGCATATCTCATTTTATTAAATTAAATATCTCAACAAAATCTCTATTCAATTCAAAAAGGGAAATTTCCAGTTCACTATTGATCAAAAATGAGTTAAATCAGTTAACTCCTTTTTCTACTCAAATTGAATTAGTTAACTCCTTATTTTACTCAAATTAAATCTGTTAACTACCTTTAATTTGTAAATCTCCCTTTGTCGCTGAACTTCACCTTTATTCCTAACTGTTGATTGAAATCGATCTCAACTGTTGATGAATTCCAGTAAAGTCTATTTAAGAGAATCTCATCTCTTCATTTTGAAAGGTTGAATGAGAATTTGCCTCGAATTGTTGCTGGAATTCATACTCAAATTTTCTCATATTCACATATGCAAATATCAAGTTTGACAAAAAGTTGACCAGATTTAACCACGGTTGACTTGAGTTGACTAGTTTCGAAAAGAATTTTGAAATAGTTAAACGAAATTATTTAATTAAATGGAGTACTTACTTCTAATTAATTAAAAAAAGATATTTAATTGAATGAGAAGCCATTCCTAATTAATTAAATGAAAATATTTAATTAAATAAGAAAAGTGTCTCTAATTAATTAAAGATTACTTAATTAAATAGAAAAAGTAATTATGAGAGCATATCTCATTTTATTAAATTAAATATCTCAACAAAATCACACTTCAGTTCAAAAAGCAAAATTTCCAGTTCACTATTGATCAAAAATGTGTTAAATCAGTTAACTACTTTTTCTACTCAAATTGAATCAGTTAACTCCTTATTTTACTCAAATTAAATCTGTTAACTCTCTTTAATTTGGAAATCTCCCTTTATGACTGAACTTCACCTTTAATCCTGACCGTCGATTGAAATCGATTTCAACTGTTGATGAATTCCAGGAAAGTCTATTTAAGAGACCCTCATCTCTTCATTTTGAAAGGTTGAATGAGAATTTCCATCAAATTATTGCTGGAATTCATAATCACATTTGCTCATATTCACATACACAAAGATCAAGTTTGACCAAAAGGTTACCATATTTAACCACGGTTGACATGAGTTGACTAGTTTCGAAAAGAATTTTGAAATAATTAAATGAAATTATTTAATTAAATGGAGTACTTACTTCTAATTAATTAAACAAAGTTATTTAATTAAATGAGAAGCCATTCCTAATTAATTAAATGAAGTTATTTAATTAAATAAGAAAAGTATCTCTAATTAATTAAAGATTACTTAATTAAATAGAAAAAGTAATTATGAGAGCATATCTCATTTTATTAAATTAAATATCTAGACAAAATCTCTCTTCAGTTCAAAAAGAGAAATTTCTAGTTTACTATTGATAAAAAATGAGTTAAATCAGTTAACCTCCTTTTTCTACTCAAATTGAATCAGTTAAATCCTTATTTTACTCAAATTAAATTTGTTAACTCCCTTTAATTTGGAAATCTCCCTTTATGACTGAACTTCACCTTTAATCCTGACCGTCGATCGAAATCGATCTCAACCATTGATGAATTTCATGAAAGTCTATTTAAGAGACCTTCATCTCTTCATTTTGAAAGGTTGAATGAGAATTTGCATCAAATTGTTGCTAGAATTCATACTCACATTTGCTCATATTCACATACGCAAAGATCAAGTTTAACCAAAAGTTGATCAGATTTAACCATGGTTGACTTGAATTGACTAGTTTCGAAAAGAGCTTTGAAATAATTAAACAAAATTATTTAATTAAATGGAGTACTTACTTCTAATTAATTAAATAAAATTATTTAAATAAATGAGAAGCCATTCCTAATTAATTAAATGAAGTTATTTATTTAAATAAGAAAAGTGTCTCTAATTAATTAAAGATTACTTAATTAAATAGAAAAAGTAATTATGAGAGTATATCTCATTTTATTAAATTAAATATCTCAACAAAATCTCTCTTCAGTTCAAAAAGGGAAATTTTCAATTCACTATTGATCAAAAATGAGTTAAATCAGTTAACTTCTTTTTCTACTCAAATTGAATCAGCTAACTCCTTATTTTACTCAAATTAAATTTGTGAACTCCCTTTAATTTGGAAATTTACCTTTATGACTGAACTTCACCTTTAATCCTGACCGTTGATTGAAATCGATCTCAACCATTGATGAATTTCAGGAAAGTCTATTTAAGAGTTCCTCATCTATTCATTTTGAAAGGTTGAATGAGAATTTGCATCGAATTGTTGCTGGAATTCATACTCACATTTGCTAATATTCACATACGCAAAGATCAAGTTTGACCAAAAGTTGACCAGATTTAACCATGGTTGACTTGAGTTGACTAGTTTCGAAAGGAATTTTGAAATAATTAAATAAAATTATTTAATTAAATGGAGTACTTACTTCTAATTAATTGAACAAATTTATTTAATTAAATGAGAAGCCATTTCTAATTAATTAAATGAAGTTATTTAATTAAATAAGAAACGTGTCTCTAATTAATTAAAGATTACTTAATTAGATAGAAAAAGTAATTATGGGAGCATATCTCATGTTATTAAATTAAATATCTCAACAAAATCTCTCTTCAGTTCAAAAAGGGAAATTTTCAATTCACTATTGATCAAAAATGAGTTAAATTAGTTAACTCCTTTTTCTACTCATATTGAATCAGTTAACTCCTTATTTTACTCAAATTAAATCTGTTAACTCCCTTTAATTTGGAAATCTCTCTTTATGACTGAACTTCACCTTTAATCCTAACCGTTGATTGAAATCGATCTCAACCGTTGATGAATTTCAAGAAAGTCTATTTAAGAGACCCTCATCTCTTCATTTTGAAAGGTTGAATGAGAATTTGCATCAAATTGTTGCTGGAATTCATACTCACATTTGTTCATATTCACAATTGCAAAGATCAAGTTTGACCAAAAGTTGACCAGATTTAACCACGGTTGACTTGAGTTGACTAGTTTCAAATTTTTTTTGAAATAATTAAACGAAATTATTTAATTAAATGGAGTACTTACTTCTAATTAATTAAACAAATTTATTTAATTAAATGAGAAGCCATTCCTAATTAATTAAATGAAGTTATTTAATTAAATAAGAAAAGTGTCTCTAATTAGTTAAAGATTACTTAATTAAATAGAAAAAGTAATTATGAGAGCATATCTCATTTTATTAAATTAAACATCTCAACAAAATCTCTCTTCAGTTCAAAAAGGAAAATTTGAAGTTCACTATTGATCAAAAATGAGTTAAATTAGTTAACTCCTTTTTTTACTCAAATTAAATCAGTTAACTCCTTATTTTACTTAAATTAAATATGTTATCTCCCTTTCATTTGGAAATCTCCCTTTATGACTAAACTTTACCTTTAATCCTGACCGTTGATTGAAATCGATCTCAACTATTGATGAATTCTAGGAAAGTCTATTTAAGAGACCCTCATCTCTTCATTTTGAAAGGTTGAATGAGAATTTGCGTAAAATTGTTACTGGTATTCATACTCACATTTGCTCATATTCACATATGCAAAGACCAAGTTTGACCAAAAGTTGACCAGATTTAACCACTGTTGACTTGAGTTCACTAGTTTCGAAAAGAATATTGAAATAATTAAATGAAATTATTTAATTAAATTGAGTACTTACTTCTAATTAATTAAACAAAGTTATTTCATTAAATGAGAAGTCATTCCTAATTAATTAAATGAAGTTATATATTTAAATAAGAAAAGTGTCTCTAATTAATTAAAAATTATTTAATTAAATAGAAAAAGTTATTATGAGAGCATATCTCATTTTATTAAATTAAATATCTCAGCAAAATCTCTCTTCAGTTCAAAAAGGGAAATTTCTAGTTCACTATTGATAAAAAATGAGTTAAATCAGTTAACTCTTTTTTCTAATCAAATTGAATCAGTTAACTCTTTATTTTACTCAAATTAAATCTATTAACTCCTTTTAATTTGGAAATCTCCATTTATGACTGAAGTTCACCTTTAATCCTGACCGTTGATTGAAATCGATCTCAATTGTTGATGAATTTCAGAAAAGTCTATTTAAGAGACCTTCATCTCTTCATTTTTAAAGGTTGAATGAGAATTTGCATCGAATTGTTGCTAGAATTCATACTCACATTTGCTCATATTCACATACGCAAAGATCAAGTTTGACCAAAAGTTGACTAGATTTAACCACAGTTGACTTGAGTTAACTTGTTTCGAAAAGAATTTTGAAATAATTAAACAAAATTATTTAATTAAATGGAGTACTTACTTCTAATTAATTAAACAAAGTTATTTAATTAAATGAGAAGCCATTCCTAATTAATTAAATGAAGTGATTTAATTAAATAAGAAAAGTGTCTCTAATTAATTAAAGATTACTTAATTAAATAGAAAAAGTAATTACGAGAGCATATCTCATTTTATTAAATTAAATATCTCAACAAAATCTCTCTTCAGTTCAAAAAGGGAAATTTTCAGTTCACTATTGATCAAAAATGAGTTAAATTATTTAACTCCTTTTTCCGCTCAAATTGAATCAGTTAACTCCTTATTTTAATCAGAATTAAATCTGTTAACTCCCTTTAATTTGGAAATCTCCCTTTATGACTGAAGTTCACCTTTAATCCTGACCGCTGATTGAAATCGATCTCAACCATTGATGAATTTCAGGAAACTCTATTTAAGAGACCCTCATCTCTTCATTTTGAAAGGTTGAATTAGAATTTGCATCGAATTGTTGCTGAAATTCATACTCACATTTTCTCATATTCACATACGCAAAGATCATGTTTGACCAAAAGTTTATCAGATTTAACCATGGTTGACTAGATTTGCATCGAATTGTTACTTCTTGTTATGCCCAAACTACAAGGGCTTAAACACACACACATTTTTTTTTTTTTAATAATTATTATAATGCTCGAGCTGACAAGTTTGCGATCACATTACAAGAAAAGATTCACTTTATTACATTGTAAGTTTATAAATTCTTGTGGAGGAATACATTGTTTAAACTGAAGCTCTCAATATAACAATAATATCGAAGTTTCCTTAGTTCCATATTAATCTTAAAACAATAAATTTAAACTTACTCTATAACATTATAATTGAGATAGATTTAACATTTATTACATAGCATCTTTTATCTCATATAAAGTTAACATTATAGGAAAGAAATTTTAATCAAGTTCAACTAGATCAAGTTTAATTACAAATCTCATAGACAATTATCGATTTACATTTTAATCGATATTGAAAAGTCGCTAAGAAAAACAATTAACTAGAATTAAAACATATTATATACATATAATTTATTAGCTTTATATATTTCAACTACTTTAAGATAATAAAAATTAAATATCAAACTCTTACCAATTTTAAAATTTAAACAACTAATCACTAACTCAATTCTAATTAATCATGAAATTAAAATTTTCTAAAATAAGTAACCAACTAAGTTATTTAAAACTAAACTAGCAAACCAATATCTACCAACTAAAAACTTTTATGAAATTAAAACTAATGTTACAAAAATTTAACATAAATATATAATCTAACTAAAATTAACTCCTAATACTATAAATCAAAAACTAACTTATATTTTAAACTATCTTAAACTAATCACAAATAATGACAATAAATAATTAAATAAATAAAAAAAAACTAAACTATTCAATAACTAACCTAAACTACCCCACGTATCCCTAAAAAAACCCATGCCCCTCTTATTCTACCCACGCCTAAGCCTTTCTCCTCACACTCTTCCAGCCTCAATCTCACGCAAGGCAAGGCTACACGTGGGCCAATGCAAGTAAATATGTTTGTTGGCCAAAACAAAATGTAGGCTAAGGAAAGAGAAAAGTTTTATTGGCCATACTTCAAACTAACTTACCCACTTTACCATGCATTGTGTTTCCCATGTTCTCATGCACTGAACAAAGAAACAAAACAGTGATAAAGGATAAGGTAAAACTATTGACATCTCTCTTTTCACAGCTACCAACCCAAGCCTGTCCAAATAAAGGATTTTCTAAGGCTACGTAACCTATGAAGGGGTACAAGTGACATCACTTGCCACAATAAAGAAATTGATTTTTTAAAAAAAGCTTTACAACCTCCTTCAAAGAACTGACACCAAAAGAGAGGGTTAAATGCATAAAGTTGATTTGTTTATATTTTAAAATATAAGTCTTGTCAAAACTCAAGGGGATAAGGGAAAGCATTGAAGACAAAAAGTAATATAGGTAAGAATAGATATTGTTTTATTTTATTTATATAAATATATATCTTTAGTCTTTTAATTTTTTTTGAAATAAAATAGAACATATTTTAGATATTAAAGATATTTTAAAGAATCTTTTAAAGATTCTTTGTTTCAAGAGGATGATTTAAATTTGCTTCCCATATAAAAACCAAAGAGTTTTTGCTCTCTTGGAACATCTTTTTTTTTTTGAAAATTTTCTAAGTAAAGATATATATGGTAATGTATTTATATATATATTTTTTATAGTTTTGAATAGAATAAAACATGGATACAATAGCTTAAGGTATATTAACACCCTATTTAATATGAACTCCTATGTAACTTGCATTGCAATACAACAACCATAGACGTTAATTCCTTTCCTGAACATAGTTATCATTTGAACATATAAGGAACATATAAAAAACTTGAAAATTTACTCAATCCAACTAAATCTACATCCATGATATAATTTTCATTTCCAACATAGAAGTAAACTTGAAATTTGCCTAATTAAATCAGCACCATTTCCATCTTATTTTGATGTGCATCCATATTAAATTTAATACACAATTAAATCACATGATGACCAAAAATGCTCAAAACACCAATTTTATTTTCACACCTGATTCAAAGGCTCAGTCGGGAAAGAATCAGGAAGAAAACCTGGCTTCATTGCAAAATACAACAAGGTTTAAAATGCAATTTACAATAGGATCTCAATCTCAAATTTTAAAAATTAAATCAAATTTTCTTCATGACCCAAATCAAGGGATTTATAATGTTTTCTGCAACTCATTTCTAGAACCATGGAGGGAATAGAATCTGATCAAGTGACAAAAAAAAACATAACCAAGAACAATTCAAAACATGCATATTCATACAAGTCTTCTTCACAATGAGATCCACAATGAATCAAGACTAGGTAAAGGTGGATTCTTCCAACAGGAGAAGTCAAGCACAACACCAAATTCAGATGCCCAATTGGGGCTGATAACCAAGAACTTCCGTTCTTCCATTTAAACATGCCATACTCATACCAGGTTTGTGCTGACAGGTAGGGGCCCATAACACCCTACCCTTTATCCCTCTTCTCATCTGAAGAAGAGACTCTACACTGGTTGGAGTCCACCTAAACAGACCTTTCCCAAAATTGGTCACTTCTGCCCTCTCCAAGGGTGAGTAATACCAAAACACCCATGCAAGGAAAACTCAAAATCTCAAACATAAACAAGAAAGGAAAAACAACCAAAATAACATGGTTAACAAATCTTCCCAACATACCCACATCCATATAAACAATGAAACAACAACAAGGTAACATGAACATGAAACAAAACATAAAAATTGAATAGGGGAGATGAGAAATTTCCTACCTTCACAAAGAGGTAATGAAAATGAACAAGTTTGAGTAGAGTATCCCTTTCCTTCCTTCAAACTTCAAGCATTCCTCTCTAAATGTAGAGATTGGGTAACAACCCAACTAGTCCAAGGAAGGCCTCTAAATAAGCCTCCAACTCAACCACCCAAAAAGGAGCAATAACTATCTCCACCCACTAGCCACACTAAAAACTCCTAACTCAACCTACACCATGGTTAAACCCTAAAAGGAGGTGGGGTAAGACAACTCATGACAACCACTTACAATTTTCGCACAAAGGCAAAGAGGGGACTTTTGAGTGACCTCAAAAGTCAAAAAAAGGGGCTTAGGTGTTGGAAAAGACCCCTAACCCATACCCATACCCTTTAGATGGAATAATAACATGTTTTAAAGCTTTAGGAAAGAGGTTAGAGTCAAATAAACTCTAGGAATAAAATAGGTCCATCTAACCACTCTAACTTGAAATCTACACACTAATCCGAATTGAGGAATGACTAACCTTGATTAAGAACCCAAAAAGGAAAACTGACACTACCTTAAACCAACTTGGTCCAAAGGTTAAACAATTAACCCTAAACAACACACTGAAGCACCTAAACATTTTACGAGTGTCAAGCGACACTGAAAGAACATAATTATGAACATTAACACTCACTGAACAAGGACGATGCATACATACATCACACAATAAAATTACATGAGTTACGAACAACAAGGTTTTCAAAATTTAGCACATGGAGATCAGTTATGTTCCTCCGTAGGGTTTCTCGGCTAAATATCTGCACACTCATTACACACATCAGTAGTCCTGTAAAATCACATGTACATCAATGTATACGTATTCAAAATTCACATAAACTAAAACATACATCAATAAGAGTTTCTTCATCCTACATAATTCTTAACCATTTGAAATATCTTAAATCAAATCTTAATCCTACATTTACTGATTTTGTCAACATACATATACATGAACATTAAATGAAAATCATCAAATATATCTGCAAATGACATCACACAACATGAAATAATAAAATATGTTCTAAGCATCAGATACTGTCTTGACATCTCGAGTCGTGAATAAAAAAATAAGGGTAATGTATCACTATGCTACGATGGGTCGGGGCGAGGCCTCACATCCTCCCCCATTAGGCATGAACTTCCTCCTGGAGTTCATCAAAAAGGTACGGGTACTAAGATCGCATCTGTGCTGCATCCTCCCATGAAGCCGTGACCTCATCGTAACAATCCCATTGGACCCTAACCTGGTCCAGCTCTCAGCCTCGAAGTGCTAGGGTCCATCGAGCAATAATGCGGATAGGCTCCAGTGCCAGCTGTCTGTCTGACTCCACCTGTAAAGCATCCCAATCTATAATATGAGACTCATCATAAATGTATCCTCTAAGTACTGAAATATGAAATACGTCGTGGATGCGTGATAGGCTAGGTGGAAAAGCTAAATGGTATGCAATAGGTCCTATCCTCTCAAGGATCTTGAACGACCCAACAAATCGAGGTGCCAACTTAGAGCCCTTTCCAAATCGAATCGGACTCTTGTGTGGTTGTACCCTCAAGAACACTCTATCACCAACCTGATACTCTCGATCTATCCTCTTCGCATCTGCATACTTCTTCTGCCTATCCTATGCCTCTCTCAGGCATTTTCTAATCAGGGTCACCTGCTGCTCCATCTCCTTCACTAACTGGGACCCAATAGATACTCGATCCTCAATCCTATCCCAACTCAAGGGTGTCCTACACGGTCTCCCATACAAAGCCTCATAGGGTGGCATACCTATGGAAGAATGATGCTCATTATTGTAGGAAAACTCGACAAGATGTAGGTATTCCTCCCATTTGACCTGATGATCCATCACGTTCATACGTAGCATGTCCTCCAAAACCTGATTCACTCACTCGGTCTGGCCATCGGTCTGAGGATGGTACGCTGTACTAAAATTGAGCCTAGTGCCCAAAGCTGACTGCAACTCTCTCCAAAATGAAGAAGTGAACAAAGAGTCTCTATCAGATATGATCTTATAGGGAACACCATGAAGTCTAACAATGTCCCGCAAGAACACCTGAGCTATGTCTCATGTTGTAAATGTAGTACGCATGAGTGAGAAATGGGCAACCTTGGTCAATGTGTCGACTATCACCAAAATGGCATCATGGCGATGAAATGACATAGGAAGACCAACAATAAAATCCATAGATATAGTGTCCCATTTCCACACTGCAATCTCATGTGGTTGGAGAAGCCCGCCAGGATGACGGTGCTCCGCCTTCACCCTCTAGAAATCGAGGCATCTCACAACTATGCTAGCAATCTGCACTCTCATGCCTGGCCAATGATACAATCGCCTCAAATCTGCATGTAACTTCTTAACACTGGGGTGCGCTGCATAAGGTGCTCTGTGAGCCTCAAGTACAATGAGCTCGCGCAAACTCCCAATGGAAGGTACATACATACGTCCCCTATGCCGCAAAAGTCCATCAGACTCCAAAGAATACTCTGCAAACTTCCCTTCCAAGGGTCTTTGAGAATGTACTAACTGACTTACTTCTGCATAAAGCTCATCAGCTGGCAAGTGCTGCAAAACCCGCTCTCTCAAGTCAGTGTAAGTAGTCACAGCTGAAAGTTCATAGCGCCTTCTGCTTAAGGCATCTGCAACCACATTCTCCTTTCCCTTGATGTAATGAACATCAAAATCATACTCACATAGGAACTCCATCCACCTTCTTTTCCTAGCATTAAGGTTCGACTGAGAAAATATGTACTGCAAGCTCTGGTGATCGGAATGAAGCTCGAATCTATGACCCAGAAGGAAATGTTGCCATCTCACCAAGGCATGAACCACTGCCGCTAGTTCTAGGTCATGAGTAGGATAATTGAGTTCATGAGTCTTCAACTTTCTAGACTCAAAGGAAATAGGTCATCCTTCCTGTATAAGGATTGCTCCTAAACCATCTAAAGATGCATCGGTGCACACAACAAAATCTGCAATAGGATCTAGTACTGCAAGAATTGGTGCACTCATGAGGGCTCTCTTGAGCTCTTCAAAGGCTCTACCACACTTCTCTGTCCACTCGTATTTCTTCCCCTTTCTTTGAAGAGAAGTGATGGGGTGTGCCAATCTAGAGAATCCTGAAATGAAGCGTCGGTAATAACCTGCTAGCACCATAAAGCTCCTCACTTCGGTAAAACTGGTGGGTGCTGGCCAATCCATGATAGCCCTGATTATTGATGGGTCTACTAAGACACCATCACCCGATATGACATGACCCAAATAGTGTATCTTGGGTCTGAAGAATGCACACTTCGACAAGCTGCCAAACAACTGATTCTCTCTCAGCCTCTACAATACCTGTCTCAGGTGCTCTTCATGCTCTCTCTCATCATGAGAATAAATCAGAATGTCATCAAGAAACAAAACCACAAAATTGTCCAAAAAAGTATGAAATACTCCATTCATGAGGCTCATGAATACAGCTGGAGCATTCGTAAGGCCGAAAGGTACCACAGTGAACTCGTAGTGGCCATACCTAGTACGAAAAGTTGTCTTGGGGATATCACTATCCACAATCCTCAATTGATGGTAACCCAACTTTAGGTCAATCTTTGAAAATACACGGGCACCCTGTAACTGGTCAAAGAGATCATCGATTCTGGGAAGAGGGTATCAGTTCTTGATGGTTACTTTGTTCAATTGTCGATAATCAATACACAACCTTAGTGATCCATCCTTCTTCTTGACGAAGATCACCGGTGCACCCCAAGGTGATACACTAGGTCGAATATGTCCCTTCTCCAAGAGTTCCTCCAACTGAGCCTTTAGCTCACTAAGCTCATGAGTAGTCATCCTGTATGGTGCTCTCGAAACTGGCTCGGCTCCTAGCACTAGGTCTATATGAAAATCCACTGCTCGAGGTGGAGGCATACCAGGAAGCTCCGAAGGAAACACATCTGCAAACTCCTGAAGGATTGGAAAATCCTCAAGGGATGGCTCCCTTTCTGAATCTTCCTCTCGGTTACTAATAGTGATAGCAAACAACTAACAACCCTTTCGCATGCACCGTCTAAGTTGCATAGCAGAAATCATACGAAGGGACACTGGCCTCTTCACTCTGAAGATCTCCCTAGAGATACCATCGTCATCCACACATTCCACCCTCTTCTGTCGACAATCCATCTTGGCATTGTGGGCATAAAGCCAATCCATGCCAAGAACAACATCATAAGAACCTAGAGGGATAATGAGTAGATCAGTCATAGTGGACATTTCTCCAATCTACATCTGACAACTCCGCACCAAGGAACTAATTGACACTCTGGCTCCTGAGGCTAACTCTACCTCCCAACTAACATCCTATCTAACTGCCACTAGCTCGCAACGCTCCACCACAAATGGAGATATAAAAGAGTCAGTAGCCCCAGAATCAAATGAAACTACAACCATATGGCCCTATATAATACCTGTAGCCTCGATAACTGTGGCATGATGCTCAGCCTGGCGGTTGTCAACCGCTGCAAAAACTCTATGGGATCTACCCATGTCACCAACTGTTGGCTCTGAAAAAACCTTTCTCTGACCACTGGATGCCTGTTCTTGCGGACACTCCCTAGCTATATGACCCATGCCACCACAAGTGTAGCATGGTCCGCTGAATCCTCCCCTAGAATACTGTTGAGTCTTCACTGACTGAGACTGTGGGGCCTGTACTTTTTGCTCCTGCCTAGGACCCTGTGACTGCCACTGCTTGGGCTTAGAGCCCTGATAACCATGAGAAGGTTTCTGCTGTTACTGCTGCTGGGGTTTTGGCTGCTGAGACTGTTGGCCCCTAGAGGAACCTACTGTATAGTTTTGATTCCCTTTCCAAGGGGGTTTCTGCTGGAAGGAGTTTCGGTTCTGAGGCCGATCCTGTGACTCCTGCCTACCTCGAGTATGCTCAGCAACTAGTGCTATCTCCACTGCCTATCTGAAAGTGGTAGGGAAGGCCATCCTAACTGGGCCCTGAAGAGAGAAATTCAGACCAATTATAAAGCGATGCACCCGTAGTTTCTCGTCCTTCATGTATTCCACATAGGGAAGGAGCTCGAGAAACCTAGTCTCGTACTGAGCCACTGTAAGGCCTCTCTAGCAAATATCAAGTTTGACCAAAAGTTGATCAGATTTAACCACGGTTGACTTCAGTTTACTAGTTTCAAAAAGAATTTTTAAATAATTAAACGAAATTAATTAATTAAATGGATTACTTGCTTCTAATTAATTAAACAAAGTCATTTAATTAAATGAGAAGCCTTTCCAAATTAATTAAATGAAGTCATTTAATTAAATAAGAAAAGTGTCTCTAATTAATTAAAGATTATTTAATTACATAGAAAAATTAATTATGAGAGTATATCTCATTTTATTAAATTAAATATCTCAACAAAATAACTTTTTAGTTCAAAAAGGGAAATTTCCAGTTCACTATTGATCAAAAATGAGTTAAATGAGTTAACTCTTTTATCTACTCAAATTGAATCAGTTAACTCCTTATTGTACTCAAATTAAATCCGTTAACTTCCTTAAGTTTGGAAATCTCCCTTTATGAATGAACTTCACCTTTAATCCTGACCGTTGATTCAAATTGATCTCAACCATTGACGAATTCTAGGAAAGTCTATTTAAGAGACCCTCATCTCTTAGTTTTGAAAGGTTGAATGAGAATTTGCATCAATTTTTTGCCAGAATTCATACTCACATTTGCTCATATTCACATACGGAAAGATCAAGTTTGACCAAAACTTGACCAGATTCAACCACGATTGACTTGAGTTCACTAGTTTCGCAAAGAATTTTGAAATAATTAAAAGAAATTATTTAATTAAATGGAGTACTTGCTTCTAATTAATTAAACAAAGTTATTTAATTAAATGAGAAGCCATTCCTAATTAATTAAATGAAGTTATTTAATTAAATAAGAAAATTGTCTCTAATTAATTAAATATTATTTAATTAAATAGAAAAAGTAATTACGATAGCATATCTCATTTTACTAAATTAAATATCTTAGGAAAATCTCTCTTCAGTTCAAAAAGGGAAATTTGCAGTTCACTATTGATCAAAAATGACTTAAATCAGTTAACTCCTTTTTCTACTCAAATTGACTTAGTTAACTCCTTATTTTATTCAAATTAAATCTGTGAACTCCCTTTAATTTGGAAATCTCCCTTTATGATTGAACTTCAACTTTAATCCTGACCGTTGATTGAAATCGATCTCAACCGTTGATGACTTCCAAGAAAGTCTATTTAAGAGACCCTTATCTCTTCATTTTGAAAGGTTGAATGAGAATTTTCATCGAATTGTTGCTAGAATTGACACTCATATTTTCTCATATTCATATACGAAAAGATCAAGTTTGACCAAAAGGTGATCAGATTTAACCATGGTTGACTTGAGTTGACTTGTTTCAAAAAGAATTTTGAAATAATTAAACAAAGTTATTTAATTAAATGAGAAGCCATTCCTAATTAATTAAATGAAGTTATTTAATTAAATAAGAAAAGTGTCTCTAATTAATTAAATAGAAAATGTAATTATGAGAGCATATCTAATTTTATTAAATTAAATATCTCAAAAAAATCTCTCTTTAGTTCCAGAAGGTAAATTTTTAGTTCACTATTGATCAAAAATGAGTTAAATCAGTTAACTTCTTTTTCTACTCAAATTGAATCAGTTAACTCCTTATTTTATTCAAATTAAATTTGTTAACTCCCTTTAATTTGGAAATCTCCCTTTATGAATAAACTTCACCTTTAATCTTGACTGTTGATTGAAATCGATCTCAACCGTTGATGAATTGCCGGAAAGTCTTTTTAAGAGACACTCATCTCTTCGTTTTGAAAGGTTGAATAACAATTTGCATTGAATTATTGTTTGAATTCATACTCTTATTTGCTCATATTCTCATATGCAAAGATCAAGTTTGACAAAAAATTGACCAGATTTAAGCACGATTGACTTAAGTTGACTAGTTTCGAAAAGAATTTTGAAATAATTAAACAAAATTATTTAATTAAATGGAGTACTTACTTCTAATTAATTAAATAAAGTTATTTAATTAAATGAGAAGCCATTCCTAATTAATTAAATGAAGTTATTTAATTAAATAAAAAAAGTGTCTCTAATTAATTGAAGATTATTTAATAAAATAGAAAAATTAATTATGAGACCATATCTCATTTTATTAAATTAAATATCTCAACAAAATCTCTGTTCAGTTCAAAAAGGGAAATTTCCAGTTCACTATTGATCAAAAATGAGTTAAATCAGTTAACTCCTTTTTCTATACAAATTGAATCAGTTAACTCCTTATTTTACTTAAATTAAATCTGTTAACTTCCTTTAATTTGAAAATCTCCCTTTATGACTGAACTTCATCTTTAATCCTGACCGTTGATTGAAATCAATCTCAACTGTTGATGAATTCCAGGAAAGTCTATTTAAGAGACCCTTATCTTTTCATTTTGAAAGGTTGAATGAGAATTATCATCGAATTGTTGCTAGAATTCATACTCACATTTTCTCATATTCACATACACAAAGATCAAGTTTGACCAAAAGTTGACCAAATTTAACCACAAAGTTAAATGGAGTACTTAGTTCTAATTAACTAAACAAAGTTATTTAATTAAATGAGAAGCAATTCCTAATTCATTAAATGAATTTATTAAATTAAATAAGGAAAGTGTCTCTAATTAATTAAAGATTATTTAATTAAATGGAAAAAGTAATGATGAGAGCATATCTCATTTTATTAAATTAAATATCCCAACAAAATCTCTCTTCAGTTCAAAAAGGGAAATTTACAGTTCACTATTGATAAAAAATAAGTTAAATCAGTTAACTCCTTTTTCTACACAAATTGAATCAATTAAATCCATTAACTCCAATTAATTTGGAAATCTCCCTTTATGACTGAACTTCACCTTTAATCCCGACCGTTGATTAAAATCGATCTCAACCGATGATGAATTCTAGGAAAGTCTATTTAAGAGACCCTCATCTCTTCCTTTTGAAAGGTTGAATGAGAATTTGCATCGAATTGTTGCTAGAATTCATATCAAACATTTGATCATATTCACATACGCAAAGATCAAGTTTGGCCAAAAGTTGACCAGATTTAACCACGGTTGACTTGAGTTGACTAGTTTCGAAAAGAATTTTGAAATAATTAAACGAAATTATTTAATTAAATGGAGTGCTTACTTCTAATTAATTAAAAAAAGTTATTTAATTAAATGAGAAGCCATTTCTAATTAATTAAATGAAGTTATTTAATTAAATAAGAAAAGTGTCTCTAATTAATTAAAAATTACTTAATTGAATAGAAAAAGTAATTATGAGAGCACATCTCATTTTATTAAATAAAATATCTCAACAAAATCTCTGTTCAGTTCAAAAAGGGAAATTTCCAGTTCACTATTGATCAAAAATGAGTTAAATCAGTTAACTCTTTTTTCTAGTCAAATTGAATAAGTTAACTCCTTATTTTACTCAAATTAAATTTGTAAACTCCCTTTAATTTGGAAATCTCCCTTTATGTTTGAACTTCACCTTTAATCCTGACAGTTGATTGAAATTGATCTCAACCGTTGATGAATTCCAGGAAAGTCTATTTAAGAGACCCTCATCTCTTCATTTTGAAAGGTTTGAATGAGACTTTGCATCGAATTGTTGCTAGAATTCATACTCATCTTTGTTCATATTCACATACACAAAGATCAAGCTTGACCAAAAGTTGACCAGATTTAACCACTATAGACTTGACTTGACTAGTTTCGAAAAGAATTTTAAAATAAGTAAATGAAATTATATAATTAAATGGAGTACTTAAATCTAATTAATTAAACAAAATTATTTAATTAAATGAGAAGCCATTCCTAATTAATTAAATGAAGTTATTTAATTAAATAAGAAAAGTGTCTATAATTAATTAAAGATTATTTAATAAAATAGAAAAAGTAATTATGACAGCATATCTCATTTTATTAAATTAAATATATCAACAAAATCTCTCTTTAGTTCAAAAAGGGAAATTTCCAGTTCACTATTGATTAAAAATGAGTTAAATCAGTTAACTCCTTTTTCTACTCAAATTGAATCAGTTAAATCCTTATTTTACTCAAATTAAATCCGTTAACTCCCTTTAATTTGAAAATCTCCTTTTATGACTGAACTTTAGCTTTAATGTTGATCGTTGATTGAAATCGATCTCAACCGTTGATGAATTCCAAGAAATTCTATTTAAGAGACCCTCATCTGTTCATTTTGAATGGTTGAATGATAATTTGCATCGAATTGTTGCTAGAATTCATACTCACATTTGCTCATATTCACATACGCAAAGATCAAGTTTGACCAAAAGTTGACTAGAATTAACCACAGTTGACTTGAGTTGACTAGTTTCGAAAAGAATTTTGAAATAATTAATCGAAATTATTTAATTAAATGGAGTACTTACTTCTAGTTAATTAAATAAAGTTATTTAATTAAATGAGAAGCCATTCCTAATTAATTCAATGAAGTTATTTAATTAAATAAGAAAAGTGTCTCTAATTATTTAAAGATTATTTAATTAAATAGAAAAATTAATTATGAGACCATATCTCATTTTATTAAATTAAGTATCTGAAAAAAACCTCTCTTCAGTTCAAAAAGGGAAATTTTCAGTTCACTATTGATCAAAAATGAGTTAAATCAGTTAACTCCTTTTTCTACTCAAATTGAATCAGTTAACTCCTTATTTTACTCAAATTAAATCCGTTAACCCCCTTTCATTTGGAAATCTCCTTTTATGACTGAACTTCACCTTTAATCATGACCGTTGATTGAAATCGATCTCAACCATTGATGAATTCCAAGAAAGTCTATTTAAGAGACCCTCATCTCTTCATTTTGACAAGTTGAATGAGAATTTGGATCGAATTGTTGCTAGAATTCATGCTCACATTTGCTCATATTCACATATACAAAGATCAAGTTTGACCAAAAGTTGACCAGATTTAACCACGGTTGACTTGAGTTGACTAGTTTCAAATTTATTTTTGAAATAATTAAATGAAATGATTTAATTAAATGGAGTACTTACTTCTAATTAATTAAACAAAGTTATTTAATTAAATGAGAAGTCGTTCCTAATTAATTAAATGAAGTTATTTAATTAAATAAGAAAAGTGTCTCTAATTAATTAAAGATTATTTAATTAAATAGAAAAAGTAATTATGAGAGCATATCTCATTTTGTTAAATTAAATATCTCAACAAAATTTCTCTTCAGTTCAAAAAGGGAAATTTCCAGTTCACTATTGATCAAAAATGAGTTAAATGAGTTAACTCCTTTTTCTACTCAAATTGAATCAATTAAATCCTTTAACTCCCTTTAATTTGGAAGTCTCCCTTTGTGACTGAACTTCACCTTTAATCCTGACCGTTGATTGAAATCGATCTCAAGCGTTGATGAATTCCAAGAAAGTCTATTTAAGACACCGTCATCTCTTCATTTTGAACGGTTGAATGAGAATTTGCATCGAATTGTTGCTGGAATTCATACTCAGATTTGCTCATATTCACATATGAAAAGATCAAGTTTGACCAAAAGTTGACCAGATTTAACCACGGTTGACTTGAGTTGACTAGTTTCGAAAAGAATTTTTGAATAATTAAATGGAATTATTTAATTAAATGGAGTACTTACTTCTATTTAATTAAACAAAGCTTTTTAATTAAATGAGAAACCATTCCTAATTAATTAAATGAAGTTATTTAATTAAATAAGAAAATTGTCTCTAATTAATTAAAGATTATTTAATTAAATAGAAAAAGTAATTATGAGAGCATATCTCATTTTATTAAATTAAATATCTTAACAAAGTCTCTCTTCAGTTCAAAAAGGGAAATTTCCAGTTCACTATATATCAAAAATGACTTAAATCAGTTAACTCCTTTTTCTACTCAAATTGAATAAGTTAACTCCTTATTTTGCTCAAATTAAATTTGTTAACTCCCTTTAATTTAGAAATCTCCCTTTATGACTGAACTTCAGCTTTAATCCTGACTGTTGATTGAAATCAATCTCAACCGTTGATGAATCTCAGGAAAGTCTATGTAAGAGACCCTCATCTCTTCGTTTTGAAAGGTTGAATGAGAATTTGCATCAAATTGTTGCTGGAACTCATACTCACATTTACTCATATTCACATACGCAAAGATCAAGTTTGACCAAAAGTTGACCAAATTTAACCATGGCTGACTTGAGTTGACTAGTTTTGAAAAGAATTTTGAAATAATTAAACAAAATTATTTAATTAAATGGAGTACTTCTAATTAATTAAACAAAGTTATTTAATTTAATGAGAGGCCATCCCTAGTTAATTAAATGAAGTTATTTAATTAAATAAGAAAAATGTCTCTAATTAATTAAAGATTATTTAATTAAATAGAAAAAGTAATTACGAGAGCATATCTCATTTTATTAAATTAAATATCTCAACAAAATCTCTCTTCAGTTCAAAAAGGGAAATTTCCAGTTCACTATTGATCAAAAATGAGTTAAATCAGTTAACTCCTTTTTCTACTTAAATTGAATTAGTTAACTCTTTATTTTATTCAAATTAAATCTGTAAACTCCCTTTAATTTGGAAATCTCTCTTTATGACTGAACTTCACCTTTAATCCTTACCGTTGATTGAAATCGATCTCAACCGTTGATGAATTCTAGGAAAGTCTATTTAAGAGACCCTCATCTCTTTGTTTTCAAAGGTTGAATGAGAATTTGCATCAAATTGTTGCTGGAATTCATACTCACATTTTCTCGTATTCTGTTGGAAATATTCAAGATATAACAAGTTACTGAGAGGGGAGGGGTGAATCAGTAACAATACAACTTTTAAGTTAATTCAGCATAAACTGGAAAATCATTCATTCACCTAATCTGATGCATGCAAGAGATAAATAAATATTCATAAGACATGCAAAGAGATTTTGGTGACCCAGAAACCTTCCAAAATAGAAAGTAAAACTAGGGTGGGGATGAAACCCACAAAGCTTCTTTTCTGTAGTAGGAAGTTAGCCGGTTAAGGCATACAATGATCACTTCTAGTTATCTGCCCTGTTAGGAGCAAAGAGGATTGCTAGACCCACCTTGTTAAAAGATTTAAAACATACTTTACAAGTATGCACTCTGTTAGGAGATTTATACAAAGACTGTTAAGTCTACCTTGTTAGAGGATTTTTAGATGATTCACCTCTTAGGATGAACCAATCAGATCTACATATACCTTGATTAGATCCTTTGCAATAATCACCTCTTGTGATTGATGAAATCTTTACTGCACCTTGTGAACCTTGCTAATATACTGCTCTGCTACTGAATTCGCATCTGTTTCCTATATCACAATATGTACATATTCATACATGTCTCTTATCCATTACAACAATTACAACTCTGTATTATACACATATATATACCATTTCAGTAATTATAGATGCAAGGTCGGCTGAACACGAGTAAACAAAATATAACTGAGTCAGCCAAATAGTAAAATAAACTCAGGTTTTTCAGATAGATTTGACGACCTTCTGATACACGGCATCCACTACGTTACATGGCATCGTCATGCACTCAGTAGAGGCAGGAGCTCAGTTCATACTAGTCATACAATGTTGCCTGGAACTCGGTAACCATTGGTGACTCGGTAGATATAGTGTCACTCGGTAAAAACTAATTTCTTTGTTAACCAACTGAGCTCGGTTAACATTGAGTCCTTCTTCACTCAGTCAATACTAAGTCCATCTTTACTCGGTTAACACTAAGTACATCTTCACTCAGTTAACACTGCGTCCATCTTTACCCGGTTAACACTTCTTCTATCTTTACTCGGTTAACACTCCACTTGGTTAACACTAAGTGCAACTTTACTCGGTTTGAACTATGTCTTCGATGCTTGGTTTGAACTGTGTCTTCGACGGTCAGTTTGAATTGTGTCTTCGATGCTCGATTTGAACTGTCTCTTTGACGCTCGATTTGAACTGTATAATGAGTGTTGTCAGTAATGGCAAATACTTTTATGCCAACAATCTCCCCCTTTGGCATTAGTGACAAAAACAATTATGAATCAAAGTTTATGTGCAATATAAAAATGACATACAGTTCAAAATTGATCTTTTTGCAAATCTTGCAACACATATCCTTTTATTTACATATATCTCCCCCATACAATATGTACAATATTTATAAGTCAATACATATATCTTTTGCACAGTTAGCTCTCGAAGTCTATCTCCCCCTTTTTGACAATAATGCCAAACAATATATATTTACACGGAGATTCCAAAATGAGAGATAAATTATGAATGTACCTTGAGAATAAGAGCCAAAGTCTTATCCCAATTTTCTTGCAAAATTTTGCTGGTGGAGACTGCAATTTGAACTTCTGCAGAGAGTTCAATCATGTGATCTACAATAGAGAAGTTGTTGTCATGGATCAGCGTTTAAGAATGAGCAATATGCTTCTACATTGTGTCCATGATAGGAAGGATCATATTCTGGATGTCAATCAGAGTAGAGCTGATCCTTGCTTCCTCTCTTAGCAATTCTGCCTATTTCTCTGACAAAAAACCTTATTCTCAGATGATGGGATGAACTTGCACTGTGGTCAGATTGTAGCATTTGGGCACTGACCTTCATATCCACATCAATTTTATTCAACTTTTCTCTTATTTCCTTAGTAAACTCGGTAACATCACAGAGTTTGCCAAAAAGTGAAGTTACATTATTAAAAGAATGTTCAAAATTACTCAAAATTGTAGACAATTCTACCTGTTTTACTGCAATATGTTGAGCAATGTGCTCAAGCACCTTATTGTCAAATTTATTCTCTGCCTTTTCAATCAATTTCTCTTGGCCGGAGCTGTCCTCATTAAATTTATATACAACCTCTTCTAACTGAATCAAAATGTGTTGAGTAGAATCTACTTCAACACCTATAGCATCTGTTATGATATTCTTAGCATTCTCAATAATGCTATATTCCTGGTCTCTCTCATGCCTCAGCTGTTATTGCCTAGCTTTTTGCTCTAATAGCTGACTGAGCATTCTCATTTCATCAACTAATGTAGTATCTAGATCTATCTTAGGAATGATAATGTCCTTATCCAGATCTATTTCCTCATCCACTGCCTTACTGGAAAACATGTATCTCTTTGGTTTTTCTGCAGTGACTGCACCTTTGCCCTTTGAAATTGAAACAATAGTTGATGATGCTGGACTAGCTGACAAAATTGGAATAGGACTAACTAGAGAAAGACTGAGAGAAGTGCTAATAGTATCAAAAATTGGTTTTGCTCCCAAAATTGTTGTACAGGATGGAGTGGGAGAACTAACAGTTACCAAAATTGGAGCAGGAGAAGTCAAAATTGTAGTACCTATAGGTACACTTACTTTACACTATGTAGTAGAAGTTGATATACTTGAAAAAATTACTGTTATGACTGAGGATAAATCGATCAAAGAAGGTGGTTGCAGATCGGTTAATGAAATGGTAGACACTTGCATAGATGGTACCCAGAGCTGAGAGAAGACAGGTGAAGATTGATCAATTGATGAGGCTATTGAGCCCACAATCTCACCAATAGAAGCTATCTCCACAGTTGATGTACCTATTTTAGGTGGAGAGTGAGGAAGAGATGCAATGACTTTGGTTGCAATTATTAGTGGATCTTCTTCCTCCTTAGCTTGTTCTGCTTCTTCCTTCATTTCTCTTTCAGCTTCTTCCTCAACTTCTAACATTAATGATTGCAGGTCTTCTGGAATGTCTTCAATGTCATCACCATCATCATCATCATTATTATCATCACTGTTGTCATTGTCCTTGATTTCAACAGTATCATCACTAGGTTTGTGTAGATGATAGATATTTTTCCACATGTTTGTTGTATCATTTACTACATGCTCAATGTCTTTGACAAGTATCAAACAAGTGTGTAATCTAATCATCATGTTACCTTCGTGGTCTTTCAGTGATTTCTTCACTTCAGCATCAGTGAGACTCTGCAGGAGATTCCTCAGGGTCTGCTCATAAATGTCTTTGACAGTCTTGGTTGCAACTTCCCATCTTGGTTGCAACCTCTCCAATAGGTCTTTGGAGATCTAAGAGGCTATTTGGTCTGGGGAGTATTTCCATTTACCCATTTTTTTTAGTACTAGTTCCTCAATCTGCATTTTCTCCTGTTATGTTCTGGTTTCAAACTTCAATGCTTTGAAGTTTGTGAAGCTAGCTCCTGCATCTAATTGCTTCAGTCTTGCCTCAAGGGTGAGTGGAGGCTTAACAAGTACGGGTTCCTTCTTTCCCTTTCTTGTTCTCCTAGAGAACACTGCAGTAGTTTCCTTTGTAGGTTTGGTGATAGTCACCTTACCTTTCTTTCGTTGAGGCTTTTCTTCTTTTTCAGACTCAATTTCCTCCTCTTCTTCATCTTCTCCTCTCCCTTCTATTATCATGAGAGGGCCAACATCTGTTTTTAGTTTGGCTATGCTCCTCTTTCCTTTGCTAATGGCCTGAGGGATTTTAACTTGAAGCTCAATTCTGGCCTTAGCTTCATCATATGTTCCAAAAACTGGTTGCCTTGTGTCTACAGGTTCATTTACTAGTGCTTCTATGATGTCCCAAGTTTCATCAATATTTACCTCATAGGGAAGAGGTTTCACCCATGCTACCCGAGGTTTGACTGCCTGTATGTATACCTTGTCACAATCTACCATGAAACATACATCTTCCTTGTACTCTTCAACAATTCTTGGAGGAATTCGGAACCTATTGTTCATTCTTTCCTTAAATTCTTCAAAATAACTATCCAAAACACTGTCAAAATTTTCACCTAATTTGGCAATAAATTCATTAATTTGATAAAGAATTGGGATATCCTTTTCCCATACTATTGATCCTTTAGTTGGAAAGGACTTTAGAACATAAAAAAAACAAACAAATCAAAAGTGAACCAAGTTTACAAGAGTTGTTCTTGGAAGTCCTTATGCTTTCCATATTTTTATTTAATTGGGACAAAAGCAATTCCGATAAATCAAACTCTACATTCTTCTTTACTATTTTATATGCCAAATCCATAGCTCCACAGGATACACTATTTGGACAGCTTGAACTGTAGATTTTATGAGCAATGACATGAATGCCAAATCTCAATTCAACATCAGTTACTGTACTGAGCTTAAGTCCTCTACCATCCCATTCTGCTTGGGTTAGTCTCTGCAATTCTTCCCGACCTAGGGTTTTGGTAGTCTTGGCTTTGCTCAACATGGGGAGTCCAGTAATTTTGCTAATTATTTTCTTAGTGATAGGTACTGGTTGCTCTAACCACATTTGGCCATTGTGAACCCGACTGAGTACATACCTAACCCATTTTACTTGAAATTTCCTTGGCAAATGCGAAATATGGGTTAACCCCTTTGTTTCAAGATGTTTATGTTCGGGTTTCAAGGTTCCATCTACACTCATTTCACCTAGGGCATTGTCAATTTTTAGGTTTTCAAGTTCTTGAATGGAACACTTGAAATGAGAGCGAATGTCATTAATAAGAAGTACCTTTGGAGGGATTTTTGACTGAGCACCGTTAGGGTCCAATGATTCTGCAATTGTCGGTGCCAATTTGAAGTTTGGGGTCTTCTATTCCTCTCCTCTAACCAGCATTTTTGAACCTTTCTTTGCCTTGGAGCTGCCACTTCCGGATGCCATTGCTACTCGGTAGGTGTAGAAAAATTCTAAACAGATTCTTTGCCCTTTTGAAAAAAAATTCGCACGAAAATGCTTTAAGCTCGCTCTGGAATCGCAGAAGATAACTTAGCTCTTTTTTTGCAGTGAAAAATGAGATCAAATTTTGCCCCTTTTGACAACAAATTTTCCATAAATGTTTTGGTATGATGGTAGATGAAATGACAGGTTGTCATCCACTAGCTCAGTAGATATTATCAACTCGGCGATCAAATGAAAACATTGTAGTACCGACCTAACTCGGTTAGGTCACGAACCGACCCTACTCGGTTGATACAATTCGGTCAATGAAACTTTGTTGTGCCCAACTGAACTTGGTAAAGTTTCTTACCAACCTAACTCGGTAGCTACTACTCAATTAATGAAGCTTTGTTACACCCGACTGAACTCGATAAAGTCTTAAACTGTCCTAAAGTCAAAGTGTATGTGAAATACTGATTTGATCATCCTTCTTCCTTTGGAGCTGCTTAGGATAAATCTTGGAGGATGCAGTTCCAATCTTTCTTTTATGAATATTAATTGGAAATGGTGGAATCACTCATTTCTTGAGTGACATTTCCATTACTTGATTTATTTTGCTCGGTAGATTTTGGAATCCACTATTGCTTCATTTGCTTCCGAATGTTGTCTGCTTTCATTTTCTTCTCATCTTCAATTTTTTTGATATTCATGCAATTTTTAGCTATATGACCAAGTTCTATACATGTATAGCATCTTACTATAGTGTCCTTTTTCCTTAGGTGATGTCTAGCACAATTTATGCGAGAATGTCCATATTCTCCACAGTAGTGACATTTGCACCAAGTGTTGTAGTCCCATCGAAATATGGCTTTGACAATCTGTTTAGCTGGATTGAATGATTTGGTTTTGCATTGGAATGCTTTGTGACCATGCTTTTTGCATTTCTGACAGTTTCCCTCAAATTTTGGTTTTTCTTTACACTCATTTTCCTTATGACCATGCTGATTGCAATTGAAGCATTTGCCACTAAATTTTGCTTTCCCATTGCTCCAGCATTTGTTTGATGTATGTCCTAACCTACCACAGTGATTACAAGTGGGTCTTTTATTCCTTTGTTCACATTGTTTGGAGGATTCACCTTCTTCCTTGTATCCAAGACCAGCTTTACCCTTTTGTATATGAAGGTTTTCCTTATTTTGTTGATTTAATTGATTAGATCCTTTGCAATAATCACCTCTTGTGATTGATGAAATGTTTACTACACCTTTTGAACCTTGCTAATATACTACTTTGCTACTGAATTTGCATCTGTCTTTTGTATCATACATGTCTCTTATCCATTACCACAATTACAACTCTGTATTATACACATATATATACCATTTCAGTAATTATAGATGCAAGGTCGGCTGAACACAAGTAAACAAAATATAACTGAGTCGGCCAAATAGTAAAATAAACTCGAGTTCTTCAGACAGACTTGATGACCTTCTGATACACGGCATCCACTACATTACACGGCATCGTCATGCACTCGGTAGAGGTAGGGGCTCGGTTCATACTAGTCATACAATGTTGCCTGGAACTCGGTAACCATTGGTGACTCAGTAGATATAGTGTCACTCGGTAAAAACTAATTTCTTTGTTAACCAACTCAGCTCGGTTAACACTGAGTCCTTCTTCACTCGGTCAATACTGAGTCCATCTTTACTTGGTTAACACTAAGTACATCTTCACTTGGTTAACATTGCATCCATCTTTACTCGGTTAAAACTGCATCCATCTTTACTCGGTTAACACTGCTTCTATCTTTACTCGGTTAACACTCCACTCAGTTAACACTAAGTACAACTTTACCTGGTTTGAACCGTGTCTTTGACGCTCGGTTTGAACTCTGTCTTCAACGCTCAGTTTCAACTATGTCTTCAACGCTCGGTTTGAACTGTATCTTCGACGATTGGTTTGAACTGTATAATGAGTGTTGTCACTAATGGAAAATACCTTTATGCCAACAAACGGTTGAGATCGATTTCAATCAATGGTCAGGATTAAAGGTGAAGTTCTGTCATAAAGGGAGATTTACAAATTAAAGGGAGTTAATAGATTTAATTTGAGTAAAATAAGGAGTTAACTGTTTCAATTTGAGTAGAAAAAGGAGTTAACTGATTTAACTCATTTTTGATCAATAGTGAACTGAAATTTTCACTTTTTGAACTGAAGAGAGATTTTGTTGAGATATTTAATTTAATAAAATGAGATATGCTCTCATAATTACTTTTTCTATTTAATTAAATAATCTTTAATTAATTAGAGACACTTTTCTTATTTAATTAAATAACTTCATTTAATTAATTAGGAATGGCTTCTCATTTAATTAAATTACTTTTTTTAATTAATTAGAAGTAAGTACTCCATTTAATTAAATAATTTCGTTTAATTATTTAAAAATTCTTTTCGAAACTAGTCAACTCAAGTCAACCGTGGTTAAATCTGGTCAGCTTTTGGTCAAACTTGATCTTTGCGTATGTGAATATCAGCAAATTTGAGTATGAATTCCAGCAACAATTCGATGCAAATTCTCATTCAACCTTTCAAAATGAAGAGATGAGGGTCTCTTAAATAGACTTTCCTGGAATTCATCAATGGTTCAGATCATTTTCAATCAACGGTTAGGGTTAAAGCTTAAGTTCAGTCATAAAGGGAGATTTCCAAATTAAAGAGAGTTAACAGATTTAATTTGAGTAAAATAAGGAGTTAACTGATTCAATTTGAGTAGAAAAAGGAGTTAACTGATTTAACTCATTTTTTATCAATAGTGAACTGAAAATTTCCCTTTTTGAACTGAAGACAGATTTTGTTGAGATATTTAATTTAATAAAATGAGATATGCTCTCATAATTACTTTTTCTATTTAATTAAATAATCCTTAATTAATTAGAGACACTTTTCTTATTTAACTAAATAACTTCATTTAATTAATTAAGAATGGCTTCTCATTTTAATTAAATAACTTTGTTTAATTAATTAGAAGTAAGTATTCCATTTAACTAAATAATTTCGTTTAATTATTTCAAAATTCTTTTCGAAACTAGTCAACTCAAGTCAACAGTGGTTAAATCTGGTCAACTTTTGGTCAAACTTGATCTTTGCGTATATGAATATGAGAAAATGTGAGTATGAATTTTAGCAACAATTCAATGCAAATTCTCATTCAACCTTTCAAAATGAAGAGATGAGGGTCTATTAAATAGACTTCCCTAGAATTCATCAACGGTTGAAATCGATTTCAATCAACGGTCTGGATTAAAGGTGAACTTCAGTCATAAAGGGAGATTTCCAAATTAAAGGGAGTTAACGGATTTAATTTGAGTAAAATAAGGAGTTAACTAATTCAATTTGAGTAGAAAAAGGAGTTAACTGATTTAACTCATTTTTTATCAATAGTGAACTAGAAATTTCCCTTTTTGAACTGAAGAGAGATTTTGTTGAGATATTTAATTTAATAAAATCAGATATGCTCTCATAATTACCTTTTCTATTTAATTAAATAATTTTTAATTAGTTAGAGACACTTTTCTTATTTAATTAAATAACTTCATTTAATTAATTAGAAATGGCTTCTCATTTAATTAAATAACTTTGTTTAATTAATTAGAAGTAAATACTCCATTTTATTATATAATTTCTTTTAATTATTTCAAAATTCTTTTCGAAACTAGTCAACTCAAGTCAACCGTGGTTAAATTTGCTCAACTTTTGGGCAAAATTGGTCTTTGCGTATGTGAATATGAGCAAATGTGAGTATGAATTCCACCAAAAATTAGATTCAAATTCTCATTCAACCTTTTAAAATGAAGAGATGACAGTCTCTTAAATAGACTTTCCTGGAATTCATCAACAGTTGAGATCGATTTCAATCATTGGTCAGGATTAAAGGTGAAGTTCAGTCATAAAGGGAGATTTCCAAATTAAATGGAGTTAACAGATTTAATTTGAGTAAAATAAGGAGTTAACTGATTCAATTTCAGTAGAAAAAAGAGTTAACTGATTTAACTCATTTTTGATCAATAGTGAACTGGAAATTTTTCTTTTTGAACTGAAGCGAGATTTTGTTGAGATATTTAATTTAATAAAATGAGATATGCTCTCATAATTACTTTTTCTATTTAATTAAGTAATCTTTAATTAATTAGAGACACTTTTCTTATTTAATTAAATAACTTCATTTAATTAACTAGGAACCCGACTGAGTACATACCTAACCCATTTTACTTGAAATTTCCTTGGCAAATGCGAAATATGGGTTAACCCTTTTCTTTCAAGATGTTTATGTTCGGGTTTCAAGGTTCCATCTATGCTCATTTCACCAAGGGCATTGTCAATTTCTAGGTTTCCAAGTTCTTGAATGGAACACTTGAAATGAGAGCAAATGTCATTAATAAGAAGTACCTTTGGAGGGATTTGTGACTGAGCACCGTTAGGGTCCAATGATTCTGCAATTTCTAGTTCCAATTTGAAGTTCGGGGTCTTCCACTCCTCTCCTCTAACCAGCATTTTTGAACCTTTCTTTGTCTTGGAGCTGCCACTTCTAGATGCCATTGCTACTCGGTAGGTGTAGAAAAATTCTGAACAGATTCTTTGCCCTTTTGAAAAAATTCACTCGAAAATGCTTTAAGCTCGCTCTGGAATCGCAAAAGATAACTTAGCTCTTTGTTCGCAGTGAAAAATGAGATCAATTTTTTCCCCTTTTGACAACAAATTCACCATAAATGTTTTGGTACGATGGTAGATGAAATGACAGGTTGTCATCCACTAGCTCGGTAGATATTATTAACTCGGCAATCAAATGAAAACATTGAAGTACTGACCTAACTCGGTTAGGTCACGAACCGACCTTGCTCAGTTGACACAACTAGGTCAATGAAACTTTGTTGCGCCCGACCGAACTCGATAAAGTCTCTTACCGACCTAACTCGGTAGCTGCTACTTGGTTAATGAAGCTTTGTTACGCCCGACCGAATTCGGTAAAGTCTTGAACCGTCCTGAAGTCAAAGTGTATCTGAAATACTAATTTGATCATCCTTCTTCCTTTGGAGCTGCTTAGGATAAATCTTGGAGGATGCAGTTCCAATCTTTCTTTTATGAATATTAATTGGAAATGGTGGAATCACCCATTTCTTGAGTGACATTTCCATTACTTGATTTATTTTGCTCGATAGATTTTTGAATCCACTGTTGCTTCATTTGCTTCTGAATGTTGTTTGTTTTGATTTTCTTCTCATCTTCAATTCTTTTGATATTCATGCAATTTTTAGTTATACGACCAAGTTCTGTACATGTATAGCATCTTACTGTAGTGTCCTTTTTCCTTAGGTGATGTCTAGCAAAATTTATGCCAGAATGTCCATATTCTCGACAATAGTGACATCTGCACTAGGTGTTGTAGTCCCATCCAAATATGGCTTTGACAATCTGTTTAGCTGGTTTGAATGATTTGGTTTTGCATTGGAATGCTTTGTGACCATGCTTTTTGCATTTCTGACAGTTGCCCTCAAATTTTGGTTTTTCTTTACACTCATTTGCCTTATGACCATGCTGATTGCAATTGAAGCATTTGCCACTGAATTTTGCTTTCTCATTGCTCCAACATTTTTTTGATGTATGTCCTAACCTACCACAGTGATTACAAGTGGGTCTTTTATTCCTTTGTTCACCTTGTTTGGAGGATTCACCTTCTTCCTTGTATCCAAGACCAGCTTTACCCTTTTGTCTATGAAAGTTTTCCTCATTTTGTTGATTTAATTGATTTATATCTGTTTGGGATTTCATCATTCGTTCATTGACTTGCCTTTCAGAGATTAGGTCATTTTCCAAGCTTTCATTGATTTGTCTCTCAATTCTTAAGTCACTCTGTAGACTTTCATTGATTTTCTTTTCAGTGTTTAAATCATTCCTTATTCTTTCATTTTGTGCTCTGAGAATCCTGATTTCTTCATTTGCATTAGAGAGTTGGTCTATAAGATCTTCATATTGATGGGGCTGATTATGAATTTCATGACTTCTATCTTCCAATTCTTCTTGTGCTTTGTTTCTTTGTTCCAAAACTTCACATAGCCTGATTGACTGTATTTCTTGCTCTCTTTTAAGCTTTCTTACCTCTTCTTGCAGAGATCCACTCTTTTCTAGAAGTTCTTTGATTTCTTTGTCAGCTTCTTCTGAATTACTTGATGGTAACAAATCTTCAATCCTTTCTTCAATATAAAGATGGTCATTCATTTGTCTTGCAAGTTCCTTTCTTCTTTTTAGGGATTGAGAAAGATGTTCCTTTGCTTCTTTGAGTTGAACCATGGCCATTTCTAGATCTAACTTTTCATTTTCTATAACTTTCTCCAGTCTGAATATCTCTATTGACTTTGATCTCTACTCAAGCTGTCAAGCTTTGTCTTGAGAACCAAATAGCTCTAATACCAATTGTTGGAAATATTCAAGATATAACAAGTTACTGAGAGGGGAGGGGTGAAACAGTAACAATACAACTTTTAAGTTAATTCACCATAAACTGAAAAATCATTCATTCACCTAATCTGATGCATGCAAGAGATAAATAAATATTCATAACACATATGCACAGAGATTTTGGTGACCCAGAAACCTTCCAAAATAGAAAGTAAAACTAGGGCGGGGATGAAACCCACAAAGCTTCTTTTCTACAGTAGGAAGTTAGCCGGTTAAGGCATACAATGATCACTTCTGGTGATCTGCCCTATTAGGAGCAAAGAGGACTCCTAGATCCACCTTGTTAAAGGATTTAAAACATACTTTACAATTATGCACTCTGTTAGGAGATTTATACAAAGACTGTTAAGTCTACCTTGTTAGAGGATTTCTAGATGATTCACCTGTTAGGATGAACCAATCAGATCTACATATACTTTGATTAGATCCTTTGCAATAATCACCTCTTGTGATTGATGAAATCTTTACTGCACCTTGTGAACCTTGCTAATATACTGCTCTGCTGCTGAATTCGCATCTGTCTCTTGTATCACAATATGTACATATTCATACATGTCTCTTATCCATTACAACAATTACAACTCTGTATTATACACATATATATACCATTTCAGTAATTATAGATGCAAGGTCGGCTGAACACAAGTAAATAAAATATAACTGAGTCGGCCAAATAGTAAAATAAACTCGGGTTCTTCAGACAGACATGATGACCTTCTGATACATGGCATCCACTACGTTACATGGCATCGTCATGCACTCGATAGAGGTAGGGGCTCGATTCATGCTAGTCATACAATGTTGCCTGGAACTCGGCAAGCATTGGTGACTCAGTAGATATAGTGTCACTCGGTAAAAACTAATTTTTTGTTAACTGACTGAGCACGATTAACACTGAGTCCTTCTTCACTTGGTCAATACTGAGTCCATCTTTACTCGGTTAACACTAAGTACATCTTCACTCGGTTAGCACTGTGTCCATCTTTACTCAGTTAACACTGCTTCTATCTTTACTTGGTTAACACACCACTAGGTTAACACTAAGTGCAACTTTACTCGATTTGAACTGTGTCTTTGATGCTCGATTTGAACTGTGTCTTCGACGCTCGGTTTGAACTGTGTCTTCGACACTCGGTTTGAACTATGTCTTCGATGCTCGGTTTGAACTGTATAATGAGTGTTGTCACTAATGGAAAATACCTTTATGTCAACAATATTCACAGATCAAGTTTGACCAAAAATTGACCAGATTTAACCACGGTTGACTTGAGTTGAATAGTTTCGAAAACAATTTTGAAATAATTAAATGAAATTATTTAATTAAATGGAGTACTTACTTCTAATTAATTAAACAAAGTTATTTAATTAAATAAGAAACCATTCCTAATTAATTAAATGAAGTTATTTAATTAAATAAGAAAAGTGTCTCTAATTAATTAAAGATTATTTAATTAAATAAAAAAAGTAATTATGAGACCATATCTCATTTTATTAAATTAAATATCTCAACAAAATCACTCTTCAGTTCAAAAAGGGAAATTTCTAGTTCACTATTGATAAAAAATGAGATAAATCAGTTGACTCCTTTTTCTACTTAAATTGAAACAGTTAACTCCTTATTTTACTCAAATAAAATCTGTTAACTCCCTTTAATTTGGAAATCTCCCTTTATGACTGAACTTCACCTTTAATCCTGACCGTTGATTGAAATCGATCTCAATCGTTGATGAATTCCAGGAAACTCTATTTAAGAGACCCTCATCTCTTTGTTTTCAAAGGTTAAATGAGAATTTGCATCGAATTGTTGCTGGAATTCATACTCACATTTGCTCATATTCACATACGCAAAGATAAAGTTTCACCAAAAGTTGACTATATTTAACCACGGTTGACTTGAGTTGACTAGTTTCGAAAATAATTTTGAAATAATTAAATGAAATTATTTAATTACATGGAGCACTTACTTCTAATTAATTTAACAAAGTTATTTAATTAAATGAGAAGCCATTCATAATTAATTAAATAAAAATATTTAATTAAATAAGAAAAGTGTCTCTAATTAATTAAAGATTATTTAATTAAATAGAAAAAGTAATTATGAGAGCATATCTCATTTTATTAAATTAAATATCTCAACAAAATCTCTCTTCATTTCAAAAAGGGAAATTTCCAGTTCACTATTGATAAAAAATGAGTTAAATCAGTTAACTCCTTTTTCTACTCAAATTGAATCAGTTAACTCATTATTTTACTCAAATTAAGTCTGTTAACTCCCTTCAATTTGAAAATCTCCCTTTATGACTGAACTTCACCTTTAATACTGACCATTGATTGAAATTGAGCTCAACCGTTGATGAATTCCAAGAAAGTCTATTTAAGAGACCCTCATCTCTTCGTTTTGGAAGGCTGAATGAGAATTTTCATCGAATTGTTGCTAGAATTCATACTCACATTTGCTCATATTTACATACGCAAAGATCAAGTTTGACCAAAAGTTGACCAAATTTAACCATAGTTGACTTGAGTTGACTAATTTCGAAAAGAATTTTGAAATAATTAAACGAAATTATTTAATTAAAAGGAGTACTTACTTCTAATAAATTAAACAAAGTTATTTAATTAAATGAGAAGTCATTCCTAATTAATTAAATGAAGTTATTTAATTAAATAAGAAAAGTGTCTCTAATTAATTAAAGATTATTTAATTAAATAGAAAAAGTAATTATGAGAGTATATCTCATCTTATTAAATTAAATATCTCAACAAAATCTCTCTTCAGTTCAAAAAGGGAAATTTCCAGTTCACTATTGATCAAAAATGAGTTAAATCAGTTAACTCCTTTTTTTACTCAAATTGAATCAGTTAACTCCTTATTTTAGTCAAATAAAATTTGTTAACTCCCTTTAATTTGGAAATCTCCCTTTATGACTGAACTTCACCTTTAATCCTAACTGTTGATTGAAATCGATCTCAACCGTTGATGAATTCTAGGAAAGTCTATTTCAGAGACCCTCATCTCTTCATTTTGAAAGGTTGAATGAGAATTTGCATCGAATTGTTGCTGGAATTCATACTCACATTTGCTCATATTCACATACGCAAAGATCAAGTTTGACCAAAGGTTTACCAGATTTAACCATGGTTGACTTGAGTTGACTAGTTTTGAAAAGAATTTTTAAATAATTAAATGAAATTATTTAATTAAATGGAGTACTTACTTCTAATTAATTAAACAAAGTTATTTAATTAAATGAGAAGCCATTCCTAATTAATTAAATGAAGTTATTTAATTAAATAAGAAAAGTGTCTCTAATTAATTAAAGATTATTTAATTAAATAGAAAAACTAATTATGAGAGCATATCTCATTTTGTTGAATTAAATATCTCAACAAAATCACTCTTCATTTGAAAAAGGGAAATTTTCAGTTCACTAATGATCAAAAATGAGTTAAATCAGTATACTCTGTTTTCTACTCAAATTGAATTAGGTAACTCCTTATTTCACTCAAATTAGATCTGTTAACTCCCTTTAATTTGGAAATCTCCCTTTATGACTGAACTTCACCTTTAATCCTGACCGTTGATTGAAATCGATCTCAACCTTTAATGAATTCCAAGAAATTCTATTTAAAAGACCCTCATCTCTTCATTTTGAAAGGTTGAATGAGAATTTGCATCGAATTGTTGCTGGAATTCATACTCACATTTGCTCATATTCGCATACACAAAGATCAAGTTTGACCAAAAATTGACCAGATTTCACAATAGTTGACTTGAGTTGACTAGTTTCGAAAAGAATTTTGAAATAATTAAATGAAATTATTTATCTAAATGGAGTACTTACTTCTAATTAATTAAACAAAGTTATTTAATTAAGTGAGAAGCCATTCCTAATTAATTAAATGAAGTTATTTAATTAAATAAAAAAAGTGTCTCTAAATAATTAAAGATTATTTAATTAAATAGAAAAAGTAATTATGAGAGCATATCTCATAATTAAATTAAATATCTCAACAAAATCTCTCTTCAGTTCAAAAAGGAAAATTTCCAGTTCACTATTGATCAAAAATGAGTTAAATCAGTTAACTCCTTTTTCTACTCAAATTGAATCAGTTAACTCCTTATTTTAGTCAAATAAAATTTGTTAATTCCCTTTAATTTGGAAATCTCCCTTTATGACTGAACTTCACCTTTATTCCTGACCGTTGATTGAAATCGATCTCAACCGTGGATGAATTCTAGGAAAGTCTATTTAAGAGACCCTCATCTCTTCATTTTGAAAGGTTGAATGAGAATTTGCATCAAATTGTTGCTGGAATTCATACTCACATTTGCTCATATTCACATATGCAAAGATCAAGTTTGACCAAAAGTTGACCAGATTTAACCACGGATGACTTGAGTTGACTAGTTTTGAAAAAAAATTTCAAATAATTAAACGAAATTATTTAATTAAATCGAGTACTTATTTCTAATTAATTAAACAAAGTTATTTAATTAAATGAGAAGCCATTCCTAATTAATTAAATGAAGTTATTTAATTAAATAAGAAAATTGTCTCTAATTAACTAAAGATTATTTAATTAAATAGAAAAACTAATTATGAGAGCATATCTCATTTTATTAAATTAAATATGTTAACAAAATCTCTCTTCAGTTCAAAAAGGGAAATTTTCAGTTCACTATTGATGAAAAATGAGTTAAATTAGATAACTCCTTTTTTTACTCAAATTGAATCAGTTAACTCCTTGTTTTACTGAAATTAAATCTGTTAACTCCCTTTAATTTGGAAATCTCCCTTTATGACTGAACTTCAACTTTAATCCTGACCGTTGATTGAAATCAATCTCAACCGTTGATGAATTCCATGAAAGTCTATTTAAGAGACCCTCATATCTTCATTTTCAAAAGTTGAATAAGAATTTGCATCGAGTTGTTGCTGGAATTCATACTCACATTTGCTCATATTCACATACGCAAAGATCAAGTTTGACCAAAAGTGGACCAGATTTAACCAAGTTGACTTGAGTTGACTAGTTTCGAAAAGAATTTTGAAATAATTAAACAAAATTATTTAATTAAATGGAGTACTTACTTCTAATTATTTAAACAAAGTTATTTAATTAAATGAGAAGTAATTCCTAATTAATTAAATGAAGTTATTTAATTAAATAAGAAAAGTGTCTCTAATTAATTAAAGATTATTTAATTAAATAGAAAAATTAATTATGATAGAATATCTCATTTTATTAAATTAAATATCTCAATAAAATCTCTCTTCAGTTCAAAAAGGGAAATTTCCAGTTCACTATTGATAAAAAATGAGTTAAATCAGTTAACTCCTTTTTCTATTCAAATTGAATCAGTTAACTCCTTATTTGACTCAAATTAAATCTGTTAACTCCTTTTAATTTGGAAATCTCCCTTTATGACTGAACTTCACCTTTAATCCCGACCGTTGATTGAAATCGATCTCAACCATTGATGAATTCCACGAAAGTCTATTTAAGAGACCCTCATCTCTTCATTTTGAAAGGTTGAATGAGAATTTGCGTCGAATTGTTGCTGGAATTCATACTCACATTTGCTCATATTCACATATGCAAAAATCAAGTTTGACCAAAAGTTGACAAGATTTAACCAAGGATGACTTGAGTTGACTAGTTTCGAAAAGAATTTTGAAATAATTAAACGAAATTATTTTATTAAATGGAGTACTTGCTTTTAATTAATTAAACAAAGTTATTTAATTAAATGAGAAGCCATTCCTAATTAATTAAATGAAGTTATTTAATTAAATAAGAAAAGTGTCCCTAATTATTTAAAGATTATTTAATTAAATAGAAAAAGTAATTATGAGAGCATATCTCATTTTATTAAGTTAAATATCTCAACAAAATCTTTCTTCAGTTCAAAAAGGGAAAATTTTTTGTTCACTATTGATTAAAAATGAGTTAAATCAGTTAACTCCTTTTTCTACTCAAACTGAATCAGTTAACTCTTTATTTTTCTCAAATTAAATCTGTTCACTCCCTTTAATTTGGAAATCTCCCTTTATGACTGAACTTCACCTTTTATTCCTGACCGTGGATTGAAATCGATCTCAACCGTTGATGAATTTCAGGAAAGTCTATTTAAGAGACCCTCATCTCTTCATTTTGAAAGGTTGAAAGAGAATTTGCATCGAATTCTTGCTGGAATTCATACTCACATTTGCTCATATTCACATACGCAAAGATCAAGTTTGTCCAAAAGTTGACCAGATTTAACCACGGTTGACTTGAGTTGACTAGTTTCGAAAAGAATTTTGAAATAATTAAATGAAATTATTTAATTAAATGGAGTACTTGCTTCTAATAAATTAAACAAAGTTATTTAATTAAATGAGAAGCCATTCCTAATTAATTAAATGAAGTTATTTAATTAAATAAGAAAAGTGTCTCTAATTAATGAAAGATTATTTAATTAAATAGAAAAAGTTATTATGAGAGCATATCTCATTTTATTAAATTAAATATCTCAACAAAATCTTTCTTCAGTTCAAAAAGGGAAATTTTCAGTTCACTATTGATAAAAAATGAGTTAAATGAGTTAACTCTTTTTTCTACTCAAATTGAATTAGTTAACACTTTATTTTACTCAAATTAAATCTGTTAACACCCTTTAATTTGGAAATCTTCCTTTATGACTGAACTTCACGTTTAATCTTGATTGTTGATTGAAATAGATCTCAACTGTTGATGAATTCCAAGAAAGTCTATTTAAGAGACCCTCATCTCATCATTTTCAAAGGTTGAATGAGAATTTGCATTGAATTGCTGTCGGAATTCATACTCACATTTGCTCATATTCACATACGCAAATATCAAGTTTGACCCAAAGTTGACCAAGTTTAACCACGGTTGACTTGAGTTGACTAGTTTCGAAATTCTTTTTTACATAATTAAACAAAATTATTTAATTAAATGGAGTACTTGATTCTAATTAATTAAACGAAGTCATTTAATTAAATGAGAAGCCATTCCTAATTAATTAAATGAAGTTATTTAATTGAATAAGAAAAGTGTCTCTAATTAATTAAAGATTATTTAATTAAATAGAAAAAGTAATTATGACAACATATCTCAATTTATTAAATTAAATATCTCAACAAAATCTCTCTTCAGTTCAAAAAGGAAAATTTCCAGTTCACTATTTATCAAAAATGAGTTAAATTAGTTAACTTCTTCTTCGACTCAAATTGAATCAATTAACTCCTTATTTTACTCAAATTAAATCTGTTAACTTCCTTTAATTTGGAAATCTCCCTTTATGACTGAACTTCACCTTTAATCCAGACCGTTGATTGAACTCGATCTCAACCGTTGATGAATTCCAGAAATGTCTATTTAAGAGACCCTCATCTCTTCATTTTGAAAGGTTGAATGAGAATTTGCATCGAATTGTTGCTGGAATTAATACTCACATTTGCTCATATTCACAAACACAAAGATCAAGTTTGACCAAAAGTTGACCAAATTTAAGCATTGTTGACTTGAGTTGACTAGTTTTGAAAAGAATTTTAAAATAATTAACTGAAATTATTTAATTAAATAGAGTACTTGCTTCTAATTAATTAAACAAAGTTATTTAATTAAACGAGAAGCCATTCCTAATTAATTAAATGAAGTTATTTAATTAAATTGAATCAGTTAACTCCTTATTTTACTCAAATTAAATCTGTTAACTCCCTTTAATTTGGAAATCTCCCTTTATGACTGAACTTCATCTTTAATCCTGACCATTGATTGAAATCGATCTCAATTGTTGATGAATTCTAGGAAAGTCTATTTAAGAGACACTCATCTCTTCATTTTGAAAAGTTGAATGAGAATTCGCATCGAATTGTTGCTCGAATTCATACTCACGTTTGCTCATATTCACATATGCAAAAACCAAGCTTGACAAAAAGTTGACCAGATTTAATCACCTTTGACTTGAGTTGACTAGTTGCAAAAAGAATTTTGAAATAATTAAACGAAATTACATAATTAAATGGAGTACTTGCTTCTAATTAATTAAAAAAAGTTATTAAATTAAATGAGAAGCCATTCCTAATTAATTAAATGAAGTTATTTAATTCAATAAGAAAAGTGTCTCTAATTAATTAAAGATTATTTGATTAAATAGAAAAAGTAATTATGAGAACATATCTCATTTTATTATGTTAAATATCTCAACAAGATCTCTCTTCAGTTCAAAAAGGGAAATTTCCAATTCACTATTGATCAAAAATGAGTTAAATCAGTTAACTCCTTTTTCTACTCAAATTGAATCAGTTAACTCTTTATTTTACTCAAATTAAATCCGTTAACTCCCTTTAATTTGGAAATCTTCCTTTATGACTAAACTTCACATTCAATCCTGACCGTTGATTGAAATCGATCTCAACCCTTGATGAATTCCAGCAAAGTCTATTTAAGAGACTCTCATCTCTTCATTTTGAAAGGTTGAATGAAAATTTGTATCGAATTGTTGCTGGAATTCATACTCACATTTGCTCATATTCACATACGCAAAGATCAAGTTTGACCAAAAGTTGACCAGATTTAACCATGGTTGACTTGAGTTGACTAGTTTCAAAAAGAATTTTGAAATAATTAAATGAAATTGTTTAATTAAATGGAGTACGTGCTTCTAATTAATTAAACAAAGTTATTTAATTAAATGAGAAGCCATTCCTAATTAATTAAATGAAGTTATTTAATTAAATAAGAAAAGTGTCTCTAATTAATTAAAGATTATTTAATTAAATAGAAAAAGTAATTATGATAGTATATCTCATTTTATTAAATTAAATATCTCAACAAAATCTATCTTCAGTTCAAAAAAGTAAATTTCTAGTTCACTATTTATAAAAAATGAGTTAAATGAGTTAACTCCTTTTTCTACTCAAATTGAATCAGTTAACTACTTATTTTACTCAAATTAAATCTGTTAATCCCTTTAATTTGGAAATCACCCTTTATAACTGAACTTCAACTTTAATCCTGACTGTTGATTGAAATCGATCTCAACAGTTGATGAATTCTAAGAAAGTCTTTTTAAGAGACCCTCATCTCTTCATTTTGAAAGGTTGAATGAGAATTTGCATCGAATTGTTGCTGGAATTCATACTCACATTTGCTCATATTCACATACGCAAAGATCAAGTTTGACCAAATGTTGACCAGATTTAACCACGGTTGACTTGAGTTGACTCGTTTCAAAAAGAATTTTGAAATAATTCAACGAAATTATTTAATTAAATGGAGTACTTACTTCTAATTAATTAAACAAAGTTATTTAATTAAATGAGAAGCCAATCCTAATTAATTAAATGAAGTTATTTAATTAAATAAGAAAAGTGTCTCTAATTAATTAAAGATTATTTAATTAAATAGGAAAAGTAATTATGAGAGCATATCTCATTTTTTTAAATTAAATATCTCAACAAAATCTCTCTTCAATTCAAAAAGGGAAATTTTTAGTTCACTATTGATAAAAAATGAGTTAAGTCAGTTAACTCCTTTTTCTACTGAAATTGAATCAGTTAACTCCTTATGTTACCCAAATTAAATTTGTTAACTCCTTTTAATTTGGAAATCTCCCTTTATGACTGAACTTCACCTTTAATCTTGCCCATTGATTGAAATCGATCTCAACTGTTGATGAATTCTAGGAAAGTCTATTTAAGAGACCCTCATCTCTTCATTTTGAAAGGTTGAATGAGAATTTGCATCGAATTGTTGCTGGAATTCATACTCACATTTGCTCATATTCACATACGCAAAGATCAAGTTTGACCAAAAGTTGACCAGATTTAACCACGGTTGACTTGAGTTGACTAGTTTCGAAAAGAATTTTGAAATAATTAAACAAAATTATTTAATTAAATGGAGTACTTACTTCTAATTAATTAAACAAAGTTATTTAATTAAATGAGAAGCCATTCCTAATTAATTAAATGAAGTTATCTAATTAAATAAGAAAAGTGTCTCTAATTAATTAAAGATTATTTAATTAAATAGAAATAGTAATTATGAGAGCATATCTATTTTATTAAATTAAATATATCAAAAAAATCTCTCTTTAGTTCAAAAAGGGAAATTTCCCGTTCACTATTGATCAAAAATGAGTTAAATCAGTTAACTCCTTTTTGTACTCAAATTGAATCAGTTAACTCCTTATTTTACTCAAATTAAATTTGTTAACTCTCTTTAATTTTGAAATCTCCTTTTATGACTAAACTTCACCTTTAATCCTAACCGTTGCTTGAAATCGATCTCAACCATTGTTGACTTCCAGGAAAGTCTATATAAGAGACCCTCATCTCTTCATTTTGAAAGGTTGAATGAGAATTTGTATCAAATTGTTGCTAGAATTCATACTCACATTTGGTCATATTCACATACTATCAGAGCCTAGTTTTCAACACTAGGAACCTTAAACCCTTGTGCTTCCTAAACTTAACTCAAATTTTTAATTGTGTATATGTCACCTGTTACTCGTAGCCGATGAGGCAGAGGTCATAGGGCTAGGGGTGGTAGAGCGGGATAGGAGGATGAACCACCTCCACCACCACCACCTCCACCACCACCGAACCTGAACAAGGACATTATAGATCATAGGTGGAGTGAGGATGGACACCCTCACATGGGAATCTTTTCTAGAAATATTTTGAGAGAGGTACTTGTCAGAGCATTTCCAACAAAAATAGATTGACGAGTTCCATTCTCTTTATCAGAGAGTCGTTACAGTGGCACAGTACGAGAGCAGGTTTCTCGAGCTCCTTCCTTATGTGGAATACATCAAGGACAAGAAACTACGGTTGCATCGCTTTATCATGGGCCTAAATTTCTCACTTCAGGGACCAGTTTGGATGGCCTTCCCTACCACCTTTAGACATGCAGTGGAGATAGCACTAGTTGTTGAAGATACTCGAGGTAGGTAGGATTCACGGGATTGATTTCAGAACCGAAACTCCTCCCAGCAGAAACCCCCTTGGAAAGGGAGTCAAAACTATACAACAAGGTCCTCTAAGAGCTAGCAGTCTCAACAGCCAAAACCCCAGCAGTAGTAGTATCAGAAACCTTCTCAAGGTTATCAAGGCTCCAAGCCCAAGCAGTGGTAGTCATAGGGACCTAGGCAAGATCAGAAAGTACAGGCCCCACAGTCACAGTCAGTGAAGATTCAGCAGTCTTCTAGGGGTGGATACAACGGATCTAGTAGGTCAGGAGGCCCACAGCAATCTGGGTCATAGGGTGCATGATCTTATACTCACAGACCATGCTACACTTGTCATGGCATGGGTCATATAGGTAGGGAGTGTCCGCAGGGACAGACATCCAGTGGTCAGAGCAAGGCTTTTTCAGAGCCGACAGTTGGTGACATGGGTAGATCCCATAGAGTTTTTGCAGCAGTTGACAACCACCAGGCTGAGCATTAGGCCATAGTTATCGAGGCTACAGGTATTATACAGGACTGAATGGTTGTAGTTTTATTTGATTCTGAGGCTACTGACTCTTTTATATCTCCATTTGTGGTGGAGCATTGTGGGCTAGTGGCAGTTAGACAGGATGTTAGTTGGGAGGTAGAGTTAGCCTCAAGAGCCAGAGTGTTAGTTAGTTCCTTAGTGCGGAGTTGTTAGATGTAGATTGGAGACATGTCCACTAGGACTTATCTACGCATTACCCCTCTAGGTTCTTATGATGTTGTTCTTGGCATGGATTGGCTTTATGCCCACAGCACCAAGATGGATTTTCGACAGAAGAGGGTGGAATGTGTGGATGATGATGGTATCTCTAGGGAGATCTTTAGAGTGAAGAGGCCAGTGTCCCTTCGTATGATTTACACTATGTAGCTTAGACGGTGCATGCAAAAGGGTTGTCAGTTGTTTGCTATCACTATTAGTGATAGAGAGGAAGATTCAAAGAGGGAGCCATCCCTTGATGATTTTCCAATCCTTCAGGAGTTTGCAGATGTGTTTCCTTCAGAGCTTCCTGGTATGCCTCCACCTCGAGCAATGGATTTTCATATAGACCTAGTGCTAAGAGCTAAGCTAGTTTCAAGAGCACCGTACAGGATGATTACTCATGAGCTTAGTGAGCTAAAAGTTCAATTGGAGGAACTCTTAGAGAAGAGGCATATTCAACCTAGTGTGTCACCTTGGGGTGCACCAGTGATCTTCATCAAGAAGAAGGATGGATCACTTAGGTTGTGTATCGATTATCGGCAATTGAACAAAGTGACCATCAAGAATCGATATCCTCTTACTAGAATCAATGACCTCTTTGATCAGTTGTAGGGTGCTTGAGTATTTTCAAAGATTGACCTAAAGTCAGGTTACCATCAATTGAGGATTGTGGATAGTGATATCCCCAAAACAACTTTTTGTACTAGGTATGGTCACTACGAGTTCACCATGGTACCTTTTGGCCTTATGAATGCTCCAGCTATATTCATGAGCCTCATGAATGGAGTATTTCATACCTTTTTGGATAAGTTTGTGGTTGTGTTTCTTGATGACATTCTGATTTATTCTCATAATGAGAGAGAGCATGAAGAGCACCTGAGACAGGTATTGTAGAGGCTGAGAGAGAATTAGTTGTTTGATAGCTTGTCGAAGTGTACATTTTTCAGACTTGAGATACATTATTTGGGTCATGTCATATCAGGTGATGGTGTCTCAGTAAACCCATCAAAGATTAGGACTATCATGGATTGGCCAGCACCCACCAATGTTACTGAAGTGAGGAGCTTTATGGGGCTAGCAAGATATTACCGATGCTTCATTTCAGGATTCTCTAGATTGGCACACCCCATCACATCTCTTCAAAAAAAAGGGAAGAAGTACGAGTGGATAGAAAAGTGTGATAGAGCTTTTCAAGAGCTCAAGAGAGCTCTCACGAGTGCACCGATTCTTGTAGTACCAGATCTTGTTGCAGATTTTGTGGTGTGCACCGATGCATCTTTAGATGGTTTAGGGGCAGTCCTTATGCAGGAAGGATGACCTATTTCCTTTGAGTCTAGGAAGTTGAAGACTCATGAACTCAATTATCCTACTCATGACCTAGAACTAGCGGCAGTGGTTCATGCCTTGGTGAGATGGTGACATTTCCTTCTGGGTTATAGATTCAAGCTTCATTCTGATCACCAGAGCTTGCAGTACATATTTTCTCAGTCGAACCTTAATGCTAGGCAAAGAAGGTGGATGGAGTTCCTGTGTGAGTATGATTTTGATGTTCATTACATCAAGGGAAAGGAGAATGTGGTTGTAGATGCCTTAAGCAGAAGGTGCCATGAGCTTTTATCTGTGACTACTTGCACTGACTTGAGAGAGCGTATCTTACAACAATTACCAACTGATGAGCTTTATGCAGAAGTTAGTCAGTTAGTACTTTCTCAGAGACCCTTGGAAGGGAAGTTTGGAGAGTATTCCTTGGAGTTCGATGGACTTTTGCGTCATAGGGGACGTATGTATGTACCTTCCATTAGGGGTTTGTGCGAGCTTATTTTACTGGAGGCTCACAGAGCACCTTATGTAGTACACCTCGGTGTTAAGAAGTTACATGCAGATTTGAGGGAGTTGTATCATTGGCCAGGCATAAGAGTGCAGATTGCTAGCATAGTTGCGAGATGCCTTGAGTGCCAGAGGGTGAAGGCGGAGCATTGTCACCCTGATGGACTTCTCCAGCCGCATGAGATTGTAGTGTGGAAATGGGACACTATATCTAAGTATTTTATTGTTGGTCTTCCTATGTCATTTCATCGCCATGATGCCATTTTGGTTATAGCTGACACATTGATCAAGGTTGCCCATTTCTCACCCGTGCATACTACATTCACGGCACGAGATATAGCCTAGGTGTTCTTGTGAGACATTGTTAGACTTCATGGTTTTGGAGGACATGCTACGTATGTATGTGATGGATCAGCAGGTCAAATGGGAGGAATACCTACATCTTGTCGAGTTTGCCTATAACAATGGGCATCATTCTTCCATAGGTATGCCGCCTTATGAGGCCTTGTACGGGAGACCATGAAGGACACCTTTGAGTTGAGACAGGATCAAGGATCGAGTATCTATTGGTCCCCAGTTAGTAAAGGAGATGGAGCAGCAGGTGACCCTGATTAGACAGCGCCTGAGAGAGGCACAGGATAGGCAGAAGAAGTATGTTGATGCGAAGAGGACAGATTGAGAGTATTAGGTTGGTGATAGAGTGTTCTTAAGGGTGCAACCACACCAGAGTCTAATTCGATTAAAAAAGGGCTCTAAGTTGGCACCCCATTTTTTTGAGTCATTCAAGAGGATAGGACCTATTGCATACCATTTAGCTTTGCCACCTAGCCTGACACGCATCCACGATGTGTTTCATATTTCAGTACTTAGAAGATACATTTATGATGAGTCTCATATTATAGATTGGGATGCTTTACAAGTGGAGTCGGATGGACAGCTAGCACTGGAGCCTATCTGCATTATTTCCTGACAGACCCTAGCACTTTGAGGCCGAGAGCTAGACCAGGTTAGGGTCCAATGGGATTGTTACGATGAGGTCATAGCTTCATGGGAGGATGCAGCGCAGATGCGATCTTAGTACCCATATCTTTTTGATGAACTCTAGGAGGAAGTTCATGCCTAGTGGGGGAGGATGTGAGGCCTCACCCTAACCCATCATAGCATAGTGATACATTACTATTATTTTGATATTCATGACTCGAGATGTCGAGACATTATTTGATGCTTAGAACATACTTTATTATTCTATGTTGTGTGATGTTACTTTCAGATATATTTGATGATTGTAATTTAATGTTTCATGTATATGTATTTTGATGAAATTAGTAAATGTAAGATTGAGATTTTGATTTAAGAGATTTTAAATGATTAAGAATTAAGTAGGATGAAGAAACACTTATTGATGTATGTTTTAATTTATGTGAATTTTTTATACGTATACATTATGTACATGTGATTTTACGGGACTACTGATGTGTGCAACGAGTGTGCAAATATTTAGCCAAGAAACCCTATGGAGGAACATAACTGATCTCCTTGTGCTAATTTTGGAGACCTTGTTGTTCGTAATTCACGTATTGTCTTGTGAGATATATGTATGTATCTTCTTTGTTCAATGAATGTTAATGTTCGTAATTATGTTCTTTCAGTGTCACTTGACACTCATAAAATGTTTATGTGCTTTAGTGTGTTGTTTAGGGCTAGTTGTTTAACCTTTGGACCCAACTTGGTTTAGTTGGTGTCAGTTTTCTATTGGGTTCTTAATTGAGGTTAGTCATCCCTTAATCCGGATTAGTGTTTAATCTGCAAAGTTAGAGTAGTTAGATAGTCCTATTTTATTCCTAGATTTTATTTGGCTCTAAACCTCTTTCCTAAGGCTTAAAACTTGATATAATTATACCCAAAGGGTATGGGTATGGGTTAGGGGTCTTTTCCAACCCCTAAACCCCTTTTATTGACTTTTGAGGTCACTTAAAAAGTCTCTTTTTGCCTTTGTGCGAAAATTGACCATGGTTATCTTGAGTTACTTCACCTCATCTCCACTTAGGGTTTAATCATAGTGTAGGTTGAGTTAGGAGTTTCTAGAATTGCAAGTGGGTGGGGTAGTTATTGAGCCCTTGGGTGGTTGAGTTGGAGGCCTATTTAGAGGCCCTTCTTGGTCTTGTGGAGGTTGTTACCCAATCTCTACATTTAGAGAGGAGTTTTGAAGATTGAAGGAAGGAAGTGGAAACTCTACTCAAACTTGTTCTTTACCATTACCTCTTTGTGAAGGTAGGAAATTCTCATCTCCCTTCTTCAGTTTTCATGTTTGTTTCATGCTTTTGCTACTTTGTTGTTGTTTCAATGTTTGTATGTTTGTGGGTATGTTGGGAAGATTTGAAAACCTTGTTATTGTGGATGTTTTCCTTTCTTATTTATGTTTGCAATTTTGAGATTTTTCTTGCATGGGTGTTTTGGTATTACTCACCCTTAAAGAGGGCAGAAGTGACCAATTTTGGGAAAGGTCTGTTTAGTTGGACTCCAACCAGTGCAGAGTCTCTTCTCATGATGAGAAGAGGGAGAAAGGGTAGGGTGTTATGGGCCCCTACCCGTCAGCACAAACTTTGTATGAGTATAGAATTTTTAAATGGAAGAACGAAAGTTCTTGGTTAATAGCCTCGATTGGGCATCTGATTTGGTGTTGTGCTCGACGTCTCCTAGTTGGAAGAATCAACCTTTCCCTAGTGTTGATTTATTGTAGATCTTGTTGTGAAAATCTTGTATAAATATGCATGTTTTGAATTGTTCTTGTTCATGCTTTTAGTCACCTGATCAGATTCTGTTCCCTCCGTGGTTCTAGAAATGAGTTGCAAAAAAATTATAAATCCCTTGAATAGGGTCATGAAGAAAATTTGATTTAATTGTTGAAATTTGGGATTAAGATCCTATTGTAAATTGTATTTTAAACCTTGTTGTAATTGGCAATGAAGCCGAGTTTTCTTCCTAATTCTTTCCCGGCTAAGCCTTGAATCAGGTTTGCCAATAAAATTGGTGTTGAGTATAATTGCTTGTCATGTGATGTAATTTTGTAAACTTTATTTTGGATGGATGCACATCAAAATAAGATGGAAATGGTGTTGATTTAATTAGGCAAATTTCAAGTTTACTTCTATGTTGGAAACGAAAATTATATCATGGATGTAGATTTAGTTGGATTGAGCAAATTTTCAAGTTCTTTATATGTTCCTTACATGTTCAAATGATAACTATGTTCAGGAAAGGAATTAACGTCTATGGTTGTTTTATTGCAATGCAAGTTAAATAGGAGTTCATATTAAATATGGTGTTAATATACCTTAAACTTTTGTATCAATGTTTAAAGCCTTTCAAAAAAAAAAATATACACCCTTAAAAAAAAAATACATGGCTTGAAATCTATACTTAGAAATTCTCATCAAAAAAAAAAAGTGTTGCAAGAGAGTAAAACTCTCTGCCTTTTGTATGGGAGGAAATTTAAATGCCTCCTTGCAACAGAGAATATTCCCCAAAATATTCTTATTTTTAAAATTCAAAATAAAACAAAAATAAATAAATATAGATATTAATGTTCAAAATTCAAAAGAAATTCAAAAAAAACATATATATAATCATCTACCTAAATATCCTACTCTTACCAAATTAACTTTTAAATTTAATACTTACCTCCCATCCTACTCTCCCTAGGTGATGGGATTGACAGGGTCATCATGTCCATTGATGACATCACCTGTCCCCATAAATGTTTCACCCATCTCCTTTATCCCTTACTGAGCGCTCACGTTGGTTGGTTTGCTTAGGGTAAGTTGTTTAAATTAAATCAATGCATTTGACCTTTTTGTTTGGCGCCTCCCTTCCTCCTTGGGTTTGCGCTCATCTCATTAGGCAGAGCGCTATCCCAAGGACAACGCTTGGGAAGCTCTTCCTTGGGAAGCGCTGCCCAAGTGGGAGGGTTGGCAGGTGGGGTTTAGGGTAGAGGGTTAGTTTGGAGTAGGGTTTAGAGTGTTGAGTTAGGTTTAGTTAGTATGTTAGTAGTTTTTTATTAAATGTAATTTGTGTTTTTTTTTTAATGTTAAAAATAAGATACGTTTAGTTATTTATGTTAGTTAGTTTATTGGTTATTTAAAATTATGTTTTATTAAATGTTTTAAATGTAGTTAGTATTAGATGTTAGTTTAGATTAAGATAAGTTAGTTGGTTTGTTTTAATTTAATTGTTTTATTCTTGTCATGTAAATTGTTAAGTTATTGTTTACATTTTATAATTATATTTCTTTTGTAATTTTAGTTTAATGTCATGATTTAATTAGATAGTTTTAATTTTATTTAAATTGTAAAGTTAAATTCTACTGAAAGATTAGACACTCATTTTGTATATGGTTAGATTAATGTTAGATTTTGTTAGTTAGTTTAATTAGTTAGTTGTTAGTAAAATTAAATTTATGACTAGTGTATAATTCACATTAGTAACCTTTAATTTAAGTCTGAGATTTATGGTTTGGTTTTAATTATTAGAATTGTTTTAGTTCGTTCTAAGTAGATAAAGTATGAAAGGTTAATTGGCTATTTTGATATAGGATTAAAATCGGGTTTATTGATTTGGATTTTTTGATTTATCTAAACCCAATTTCATTTGGATTGTTATTAAAATAATTTTCACTTGATTCTTTAAGCAATGTAATAACGAATTAAGTAAACATTGATTTCAATCTAATAACGAAGTACTTCAAAATCCCGACAATGCATTCCTCCACAAGAGTTTTAAACTAAGATGATGTAGAGAACCTTTACTTAAACTGTAATCAATCATTTCAAAACATAGAGCAATTTAATTATTTTATAAAAAAGAAATTGTGTATTTTTGCCCTCATAGATTGGGCGTGACACATACACAATGTCATGCCCAAACTATGAGGGCAAGAACACAATTTTTTTTTAAAAAAAAAATTAATAATTAAAATGCTCTAGATAGAATTGATGAATTACTGTTTAAATACAGGTTCTTTATCTTGTTTGATTTATACTCTTGTTAAAAAGTCGATATCGATCATAATTTACGTTCTTTTAACAATACGATATCATTGGTTAAAAGGCAATGTCAAAGTGATCGAGTTTAGATTAATTGAAAGTAACTAATCATAATCATTTATAAATTTTTTTTAAAAAAAAAAAAACAAATATTGATTTACAAACTAACTGATAATGAAAGGTAACTTTTAGGAAAAAAAAATTGACTAAAATTGAATCTGAATATATATATATATATATATATATATATATATATCTAAAGTTTATTAACTTAAATATTTCAACTATTTTAACATAAAAATTTACCATCTAATCTTGATTAAATTTAAATTTCATTTAATAACTAATAACTAAATCTAATACATACCGACCAAATGTAAATCAATAATACATTAAAACTAGTTAAAAGAAACATTAGAAGAGAACTATAGCTCTACAAGTTAAATGATGATAGAACCTATAATTTAGCACGATACTCAATTTATAACAAAATTAAACCTTACCCATTTAATTCTAATAACATCACCATTCTATTTACGCCAAATTAAAACTAAAACTAAATTCTAACATTACTAACTACCAATACTTCTTAACACATACTAATTCTTGTAAGGAAATTCTATTAAATTACTAATAAAATTTAAAATTACAATTTAACATTTGACTATATACAACATAAAATAACTAGGACATAACTAATTTAACAAAATAAACTAATATACTAAGAGTTACCCAACCAAATTAAATTAAATAAACTAACCTAACATACAAGAACATAACTAAATTAACATAACATTAACCTACTTTCTAAAACACACTACCAAATCTAACCTTGACCTACTAACTTACTAACAACTACCTATTAACAAGGACTCCACTAAACCCCTAACTCCAAACTAACCCCAACACTCCTCTCACAACCCTGCACGTGACCCTATAACTACACACGCAAGCCTAGGTACTGCACGGGATCCAAGCTTGCAGCACATGCGATGGACAAGAAAATTCGCAAGCCATGGAGAGGAGATTTGAAAAGTTTGAGATGTCACTCATAAAGGTGACTTGCCCTTTTCCCCAAAACTCATCATTTCCATGATCTGCTAAGACATGGAGATGCATGGCAGTAAAACTTCTCCAGCCTTTGCCAATGCCTGGTTGTAAGGAGCGATGGAGAAGAAGTTAATTCATAAGGTTTGTCCTTTTTTTTTTTAAAAGAAAACTTCTTCCTAAAGACTATGCCGCCCACCTTAAATATTAACTCTGACAAAACCTCACTCCTCACACAAGCATGCTGCGCCCAAAAAGATGGGACAAGGAAGTAACATCATCCATGATGATGATATTGACTTCAACAAAAATTAAAAAAACATTTCTTTTAAATTCCTCTCCCATGTTGACGGCTAAGGAAGGAGATAGTCCATTAATGTAATAAAGTTTTATAGGTAACAATTAGATATTTATTAAATTAGTTTAAAATCATGTTTACACCATTTCTAATATCATTATTATACTAATTTAATTTTACAAGATTTAATATATGTTTAAAAAGAGGATATTTAAAAGAATATTCTCTGTTCCATAAAATTCTAAATGTCAAGCCCATACAAAAGGCAGAGGGTTTTCTTACTCTATTGGGCCACTTTTTTTTTGTGAAAATTTTCTAAGTATAGGATTACAAGCAATGCATGAATATTTTTTTTTTCTATATAATTTGGAATAGAATTAAAACATAGATTTAACTATTTACTCCATAATGCAAGTTTGATTAATATCCAATAATCCTAAAACTAATTTTACATGAATGAACATAAATTTCCATTTCCAACATATATGAACAACTTTATATGATTCCAAACTAAACATCATCCATTCTATTCAAATTTTAAAATTCATCCATCTAAAATTAAAATTTACAATTAAATCACATGACAAACAATTATACCCAACACCAATTTTATTGGCCAACCTGATTCAAAGGCTCAGCCGAGAAAGAATCAGGAAGAAAACCCGGCTTCGTTGCCATTTACAATAAGATTTTAAAAATACATTCTCATAGGATATCAATCCCAATTACAACATTTTAAAATGAATTTTCTTCATGATCAAGGTCAAGGAATTTGTAATATTTTCTGAATCTCATTTCAAGTATCATGGAGGAAACCAATATCTGATCGGGTGACAACCAAGAAAAACCAAAAGAAAATCAAACATGCATAATCATACATAGTTTACACAATAGGATTCACAATGAATCAAGACTAGGGAAAGGTGGATTCTTCCAACAGGAGAAGTCAAGCACAACACCAATTCAGATGCCCAATCGGGACTAATAACCAAGAACTTTCGTTCTTCCATTTAAACTTTCCATACTCATACCAGGTTTGTGCTGACGGGTAGGGGCCCATAACACCCTACCCTTTATCCCTCTTCTCATCCTAAGAAGAGACTCTACATAGGTTGGAGTCCAACTAAACAGACATTTCCCAAAATTGGTCACTTCTTCCCTCTCCAAGGGTGAGTAATATCAAAACACCCATGTAAGGAAAACTCAAAATTTCAAACATAAACAAGAAAGGAAAACAACCAAAATGACATGGTTTTTCAAATCTTCCCACATACCCACAACCATACAACAGTGAAACAACAACAAGGTAACATGAACATGAAACCAAACATAAAAACTGAATAAGGGAGATGAGAATTTCCTACCTTCACAAAGAGGTAATGGCAATGAACAAGTTTGAGTAGAGTATCCCTTTCCTTCCTTCAAGCTTCAAGAAATCTTCTCTAAATGTAGAGATTGGGTAACAACCAACTAGTCCAAAGAAGGCCTCTAAATAAGCCTCCAACTCAACTACCCAAAAGGAGCAATAACTATCTCCACCTAATACCAAATCTAGAAACTCCTAACTCAACCTACACCATGGTTAAACCCTAAGTGGAGATGAGGTGAGGTAACTCAAGATAGCCATGGTCAATTTTCACACAAAGTCAAAAAGGGACCTTTTGAGTGACCTCAAAAGTCAAAAAAAGGGGCTTAGGGGTTGAAAAAGACCCCTAACCCATACCCATACCCTTTGGTTAGAATAATAACAAGTTTTAAAGCCTTAGGAAAGAGGTTTAGAGTCAAATAAAATCTAGGAATAAAATAGGTCCAACTTACTATTTTAACTTGCAAATAAGCACTAATCCAGATTAAGGGATGACTAACCTTGATTAAGAACCTAATAGAAAACTGACACTAACTTGAACCAACTTGAGTCCAAAGTTTAAACAATTAACCCTAAATAGCACACCGAAGCACATAAACATTTTACGAGTGTCAAGTGACACTGAAAGAACATAATTAGGAACATTAACATTCATTGAACAAGGAAGATGCATACATACATCTCACAATACAAAAATGTGAATTACGAACAACAAGGTTTTCAAATTTAGCACATAGAGATCAGTTTTGTTCCTCTGTAGGGTTTCTCGACTAAATATCTACACACTCATTGCACACATCAGTAGTCCCGTAAAATCACATGTACCTAAATGTATACATATTCAGAAATTTACATAAATTAAAACATGCATCAATAAGGGTTTCTTTATCCTACTTAATTCTTAATCATTTAAAATCTCGTAAATCAAAGTCTCAATCCTACATTTACTGATTTCATCAACATACATATACATGAAACATTAAATGACAATCATCAAATATATTTGAAAATAACATCACACAACATGAAATAATAAAATATGTTCTAAGCATCAAATAATGTCTCGACATCTCGAGTCATGAATAACAAAATAAGGGTAATGTATCACTATGCTACGATGGGTCGGGGCGAGGCCTCACATCCTCCCCCACTAGGCATGAACTTCCTCTTGGAGTTCATCAAAAAGGTACGGCTACTGAGATCGCATCTGTGCTTCATCCTCCCATGAAGCTGTGACCTCATCGTAACAATTCCATTGGACCCTAACCTGGTCCAGCTCTCGGCCTCGAAGTGCTAAGGTCCGTCGAGCAATAATATGGATAGGCTCCAGTACTAGTTGTCCGTCTGACTCCACCTGTAAAGTATCCCAATCTATAATATGAGACTCATCATAAATGTATCCTCTAAGTACTAAAATATGAAACACATCGTGGATGCCTGACAAGCTAGGTGGCAAAGCTAAACGGTATGCAATAGGTCCTATCCTCTCAAGGATCTCGAACGACCCAACAAATCGGGGTGCCAACTTAGAGCCCTTTCTGAAATGAATCGAACTCTTGTGTGGTCGCACCCTCAGGAACACTCTATCTCCAACCTGATACTCTTGATCTGTCCTCTTCGCATCTGCATACTTCTTCTGCCTATCCTGTGCCTCTTTCAAGCGCTGTCTAATCAGGGTCACCTACTGTTCCATCTCCTTTACGAACTGGGGACCAATAGATACTCGATCCTCGATCCTATCCCAACTCAAGGGTGTCTTGCACGGTCTCCCGTACAAAGCCTCATACGACAACATACCTATGGAAGAATGATGCCCATTATTGTAGGAAAACTCAACAAGATGTAGTTATTCCTCCCATCTGACTTGATGATCCATCACGTACATACGTAGCATGTCCTCCAAAACTTGATTCACTCACTCGGTCTGGCCATCAGTCTGAGGATGGTACACTGTACTAAAATTGAGCCTAGTGCCCAAAGCCAACTGCAACTCTCTCCAAAATGAAGAAGTGAACAAAGAGTCTTTTTCAGATATGATCTTATAGGGAACACCATGAAGTCTAACAATGTCCCACAAGAACACCTGAGCTATGTCTCATGCTGTGAATGTAGTACGCACGTGTGAGAAATGGTCAACCTTGGTCAATGTGTCAACTAACACCAAAATGGCATCATGGGGACGAGATGACATAGGAAGACCAACAATAAAATCCATAGATATATTGTCCCATTTCCACACTGCAATCTCATGTGGTTGGAGAAGCCCGCCAAGATGACGGTGCTCTGCCTTCACCCTCTGGCACTCGAGGAATCTCGCAACTATGCTAGCAATCTGCACTCTCATGCCTGGCCAATGATACAACTGCCTCAAATCTGCATGTAACTTCTTAACACCGGGGTGCACTACATAAGGTGCTCTGTAAGCCTCAAGTACAATGAGCTCATGCAGACCCCCAATGGAAGGTACATACATACGTCCCCTATGCCACAAAAGCCCATCGGACTCCAAGGAATACTCTGCAAACTTCCCTTCCAAGGGTCTCTAAAAATGTACTAACTGACTAACTTCTACATAAAGATCATTAGCTGGTAAGTGCTGTAAGATCCACTCTCTCAAGTCAGTGCAAGTAGTCACCGATGAAAGCTCATGGCGCCTTCTACTTAAGGCATCTACAACCACATTGTCCTTTCCCTTGATGTAATGTACATCAAAATCATACTCACACAGAAACTCCATCCACCTTCTTTGCCTAGCATTAAGGTTCGGCTGAGAAAATATGTACTGCAAGCTCTGGTGATCTGAATGAAGCTCAAATCTATGACCTAGAAGAAAATGTCTCCATCTCACCAAGGCATGAACTACTGCCGCTAGTTCTAGGTCATGAGTAGGATAATTGAGTTCATGATTCTTCAACTTCCTAGACTCAAAGGAAATAGGTCATCCTTACTCCATAAGGACTGCTCCTAAACCATCTAAAGATGCATCGGTGCACACCACAAAATTTGCAATAGGATCTGGTACTGCAAGAATTGGTGCACTCATGAGGGCTCTCTTGAGCTCTTCAAAAGCTCTACCACACTTCTCCATCCACTCATACTTCTTCCCCTTCCTCTAAAGAGAAGTGATGGCGTGTGCCAATCTAGAGAATCTTGAAATGAAGTGTCGGTAATAACCTACTAGTCCCATAAAGCTCCTCACTTCAGTAACACTGGTGGGTGCTAGCCAATCCATGATAGCCTTGATCTTTGATGGGTCTACTGAGACACCATCACCTGATATGACATGACCCAAATAATGTATCTCAGGTCTGAAGAATGCACACTTCGACAAGCTGCCAAACAACTAATTCTCTCTCATCCTCTGCAATACCTGTCTTAGGTGCTCTTCATGCTCTCTCTCATCATGAGAATAAATTAGAATTTCATCAAGAAACACAACCACAAACTTATCCAAAAAGGTACGAAATACTCCATTCATGAGGCTCATGAATATAGCTGGAGCATTCGTAAGGCCAAAAGGTACCACAGTGAACTCATAGTGGCCATACCTAGTACGAAAAGTTATCTAATCCTCAACTGATGGTAACCCGACTTTAGGTCAATCTTTGAAAATACTTGGGCACCCTGTAACTGGTCAAAAAGATCATCGATTCTAGGAAGAGGATATCGGTTCTTGCTGGTCACTTTGTTCAATTGCTGATAATCGATACACAACCTAAGTGATCCATCCTTCTTCTTGACGAAGATCACCGGTGCACCCCAAGGTGACACACTCGGTCGAATATGCCCCTTCTCTAAGAGTTCCTCCAACTGAGCCTTTAGCTCACTAAGCTCATGAGTAGTCATCCTGTATGGTGCTCTCGAAACTGGCTCGGCTCCTGGCACTAGGTCTATGTGAAAATCCACTGCTCAAGGTGGAGGCATACCAGGAAGCTCTTAAGGAAACACATCTGCAAACTCCTGAAGGATTGGAAAATCATCAAGGGATGGCTCCCTTTCTGAATCTTCCTCTCGGTCACTAATAGTGATAGCAAACAACTGACAACCCTTTCACATGCACCGTCTAAGCTGCATAGCGGAAATCATACGAAGGGACACTGGCCTCTTCACTCCGAAGATCTTCCTAGAGATACCATCGTCATCCACACATTCCACCCTCTTCTGTCGACAATCCATCTTGGCGCTATGGGCATAAAGCCAATCCATGCCAAGAACAACATCATAAGAACCTAGAGGGGTAATGCGTAGATCAGTCCTAGTGGACATGTCTCCAATATGCATCTGACAACTCTGCACCATGGAACTAACTGACACTCTAGCTCCTGAGGCTAACTCTACCTCCCAACTAACATCCTATCTAACTGCCACTAGCCCACAACGCTCCACCACAAATGGAGATATAAAAGAGTCAGTAGCCTCAGAATCAAATAAAATTGCAACCATATGGCCCTGTATAATACCTGTAGCCTCGATAACTGTGGCCTGATGCTCAGCCTTGCGGTTGTCAACCACTACAAAAACTCTATGGGATCTACCCATTTCACCAACTGTCAGCTCTGAAAAAGCCCTGCTCTGACCACTGGATGCCTGTCCCTGTGGACACTCCCTAGCTATATGACCCATGCCACCACAAGTGTAGCATGGTCCGCGAGTATAAGATCGTACACCTTGTGACCCAGACTACTGTGGGCCTCCTGACCTGCTAGATCTACTGAATCCTCCCCTAGAAGACTGCTGAGTCTTCACTGACTGTGACTGTGGGGCCTGTACTTTTTGATACTGCCTAGGACCTTGTGACTACCACTACTTGGGATTAGAGCCCTGATAACCCTGAGAATGTTTCTGCTACTGCTACTTGGGTTTTTACTACTGAGACTACTGGTCCCTAGAGGACCCTGCTGTATAGTTCTAATTCCCTTTCCAAGGGGGTTTCTACTGGGAGGAGTTTCGGTTCTGAGACCAATCCTATGACTCCTGCCTACCTCGAGTATCCTCATCAATTAGTGCTATCTCCACTGCCTGTCTGAAGGTGGTAGGGAAGGCCATCCTAACTGGGCCCTGAAGAGAGAAATTTAGACCCATGATAAAGTGGTGCACCCATAGTTTCTTGTCCTTCATGTATTCCACATAAGGAAGGAGCTCGAGAAACCTACTCTCGTACTGAGCCACTGTAAGGCCTGTCTGATAAAGAGAATGGAACTCCTCTATCTATTTCTGCCAAAAATGCTCTAACAAGTACCTCTTGTGAAATCTTTCTAGGAAAGATTCCCATGTGAGGGTGTCCATCCTCACTCCACCAATAATATCCTCCTGATGCCACTAGTTGGAGGCATCCCCTCTCAACTGATGAACTGCTAGGCGTGCTTTTAGATTACTCCCATAAGGGTGTAACCCAAAGCACCGCTGTAAGCTCTGCAACCATGCCTCTGCTACTGAACCCTCAGTGGTACCGGTAAACAATGGTGGTCTGAGTCTAATCAATTCCCTAATATCATCTCCTACATGTCTAGGAGGTCTATCAAAAGGGGGTCCTCTCTAGTGTATGGACTCTTCCTCGTGTTCACCATGACCTTCTAACTATCTCGGTGGGGGACTCCTAGTCCTCTCTCTGACTCTGGGCCCACCTCCTCCGGGTCCCTCTGCTTCCACTGCTGGAATCTGCTGAACTGGCTGAACTATAGGTACCACTCTCTGCTGAACTACACCGATCAAAGTATGAAGTGCATCTATGATGTCCTGGTTCAGGTTCGGTGGAGGTGGAGGTGGAGGTGGAGGTGGTCCATCCTCCTGTCCCGTTCTACCACCCCTAGTTCTACGACCTCTACCTCACTGGTTACGAGTAACAGGCGACATCTACACAATTAAAAGTTTGAGTTAAGTTTAGGAAGCACAATGATTAAGGTTCCTAGCATTGTAACACAGGCTCTGATACCAAAATGTCATGCCCAAACTATGAGGGCAAGAACACAATTTTTTTTTAAAAAAAATTAATAATTAAAATGCTCTAGATAGAATTGATGAATTACTGTTTAAGTACAGGTTCTCTATCTTGTTTGATTTATACTCTCGTTAAAAAGTTGATATAGATCATAATTTACGTTCCTTTAACAATACGATATCATTGGTTAAAAGGCAATGTCAAAGTGATCGAGTTTAGATTAATTGAAAGTAACTAATCAGAATCATCTATAAATTTATTTTTATTTTTTTAAAAAAAAATATTGATTTACAAACTAACTGATAATGAAAGGTCACTTTTAGGAAAAACAAATTGACTAAAATTGAATCTGAATATATATATATATCTAAAGTTTATTAACTTAAATATTTCAACTATTTTAACATTAAAATTTACCATCTAATCTTGATTAAATTTAAATTTCATTTACTAACAACTAACTAAATCTAATACATACCGACCAAATGTAAATCAACAATACCTTAAAACTAGTTAAAAGAAACATTAGAAGAGAACTATAGCTCTACAAGTTAAATGATGATAGAACCTATAATTTAGCACGATACTCAATTTATAACAAAATTAAACCTTACCCATTTAATTCTAATAAGATCACCATTCTATTTACGCCAAATTAAAACTAAAACTAAATTCTAACATTACTAACTACCAATACTTCTTAACGCATACTAATTCTTATAAGGAAATTCTATTAAATTACTAATAAAATTTAAAATTACAATTTAACATTTGACTATATACAACATAAGCTAACTAGGACATAACTAATTTAACAAAATAAACTAATATACTAAGAGTTACCCAACCAAATTAAATTAAATAAACTAACCTAACATAAAAGAACATAACTAAATTAACATAACATTAACCTACTTTCTAAAACACACTACCAAATCTAACCTTGACCTACTAATTTACTAACAACTACCTATTAACAAGGACTCCACTAAACCCCTAACTCCAAACTAACCCCAAACTCCAAACTAACCCCAACACTCCTCTCACAACCTTGCACGTGACCCTATAACTGCACACGCAAGCCTAGGTACTGCACGGGATCCGAGCTTGTAGCACATGCGATGGACAAGAAAATTCGCAAGCCATGGAGAGGGGATTTGAAAAGTTTGAGATGTCACTCATAAAGGTGACTTGCCCTTTTCCCCAAAACTCATCATTCTCATGATCTGCTCAGACATGGAGATGCGTGGCAGTAAAAGCTCTCCAGCCTTTGCCAACGCCTCGTTGTAAGGAGCGACGGAGAAGAAGTTAATTCATAAAGTTTGTTCTGTTTTTAAAAAAAAAGAAAAATTCTTCCTAAAGACTATGCCGCCCACCTTAAATATTAACTCTGACAAAACCTCACTCCTCACACAAGCATGTTGCACCCAAAAAGATGGGACAAGGAAGTAACATCATCCATGATGATGATATTGACTTCAACAAAAATTAAAAAAAAACATTTTTTTAAAATTCCTCTCCCATGCTGACGACTAAGGAAGGAGATAGTCCATTAATGTAATAAAGTTTTATAGATAACAATTACATATTTATTATATTAGTTTAAACTCATGTTTACACCATTTCTAATATCGTTATTATACTAATTTAATTTTACAGGATTTAACATATGTTTAAAAAGAGGATATTTAAAAGAATATTCTCTGTTCCATAAAATTCTAAATGTCAAGCCCATACAAAAGGCAGAGAGTTTTCTTACTCTCTTGGGCCACTTTTTTTTTTGAAAATTTTCTAAGTATAGGATTACAAGCAATGAATGAATTTTTTTTTTGTCTATATAATTTGGAATAGAATTAAAACATAGATTTAACCATTTACTCCATAATGCAAGTTTGATTAATATCCAATAATCCTAAAACTAATTTTACATGAATGAACATAAATTTCCATTTCCAACATATATGAACAACTTGATATGATGCCAAACTGAACATCATCCATTCTATTCAAATTTTAAAATCCATCCATCTAAAATTAAAATTTACAATTAAATCACATGACAAGCAATTATACCCAACACCAATTTTAATGGCCAACCTGATTCAAAGGCTCAGCTGAGAAAGAATCGGGAAGAAAACCTGGCTTCATTGCCATTTACAATAAGATTTTAAAAATACATTCTAATAGGATATCAATCCCAATTACAACATTTTAAAATGAATTTTCTTCATGATCAAGGTCAAGGAATTTGTAATTTTTTCTGAATCTCATTTCAAGTATCATGGAGGAAACCAATATCTGATCGGGTGACAACCAAGCAAAACCAAAAGAAAATCAAACATGCATAATCATACATAGTTTACACAATAGGATTCACAATGAATCAAGACTAGGGAAAGGTGGATTCTTACAATAGGAGAAGTCAAGCACAACACCAATTCAGATGCCCAATTGGGGCTAATAACGAAGAACTTTCGTTCTTCCATTTAAACTTTTCATACTCATACCGAGTTTGTGCTGATAGGTAGGGGCCCATAACACCCTACCCTTTATCCCTCTTCTCATCCTGAGAAGAGACTCTACACAGGTTGGAGTCCAACTAAGTAGACCTTTCCCAAAATTGGTCACTTCTGCCCTCTCCAAGGGTGAGTAATACCAAAACACCCATGTAAGGAAAACTCAAAATTTCAAACATAAACAAGAAAAAAAAAACAACCAAAATAACATGGTTTTTCAAATCTTCCCACATACCCACAACCATACAACAGTGAAACAACAACAAGGTAACATGAACATGAAACCAAACATAAAAACTGAATAAGGGAGATGAGAATTTCCTACCTTCACAAAGAGGTAATGGCAATGAACAAGTTTGAGTAGAGTATCCCTTTCCTTCCTTCAAGCTTCAAGAAATCTTCTCTAAATGTAGAGATTGGGTAACAACCAACTAGTCCAAGGAAGGCCTCTAAATAAGCCTCCAACTCAACCACCCAAAAGGAGCAATAACTATCTCCACTTACTACCAAATCTAGAAACTCCTAACTCAACCTACACCATGGTTAAACCCTAAGTGGAGATGAGGTGAGGTAACTCAAGACAACCATGGTCAATTTTCGCACAAAGGCAAAAAGGGACCTTTTGAGTGACCTCAAAAGTCAAAAAAAGGGGCTTAGGGGTTGGAAAAGACCCCTAACCCATACCCATACCCTTTAGTTAGAATAATAACAAGTTTTAAAGCCTTAGGAAAGAGGTTTAGAGTCAAATAAAATCTAGGAATAAAATAGGTCCAACTTACTACTTTAACTTGCAAATAAGCACTAATCCGGATTAAGGGATGACTAACCTTGATTAAGAACCTAATAGAAAACTGACACTAACTTGAACCAACTTGAGTCCAAAGGTTAAACAATTAACCCTAAATAGCACACCGAAGCACATAAACATTTTACGAGTGTCAAGCAACACTGAAAGAACATAATTACGAAAATTAACATTCAGTGAACAAGGAAGATGCATACATACATCTCACAATACAAAAATGTGAATTATGAACAACAAGGTTTTCAAATTTAGCACATAGAGATCAGTTTTGTTCCTCCGTAGGGTTTCTCGGCTAAATATCTGCACACTCATTGCACACATCAGTAGTCCCGTAAAATCACATGTACCTAAATGTATAGATATTCAGAAATTCACATTAATTAAAACATACATCAATAAGGGTTTCTTTATCCTACTTAATTCTTAATCATTTAAAATCTCGTAAATGAAAGTCTCAATCCTACATTTACCGATTTCATCAACATACATATACATGAAACATTAAATGACAATCATCAAATATATCCAAAAATAACATCACACAAAATGAAATAATAAAATATGTTCTAAGCATTAGATAATGTCTCGACATCTCGAGTCATGAATAACAAAATAAGGGTAATGTATCACTATGCTACGATGGGTCGGGGCGAGGCCTCACATGCAAAGATCAAGTTTGATCAAAAGTTGACTAGATTTAACCACGGTTGACTTGAGTTGACTAGTTTTGAAAAGAATTTTGAAATAATTAGACGAAATTATTTAATTAAATCGAGTACTTACTTCTAATTAATTAAACAAAGTTATTTAATTAAATGAGAAGCCATTCCTAATTAATTAAATGAAGTTATTTAATTAAATAAGAAAAGTGTCTCTAATTAATTAAAGATTATTTAATTAAATAGAAAAAGTAATTATGAGAGCATATCCCATTTTATTAAATTAAATATCTCGACAAAATCTCTCTTTAGTTCAAAAAGGGGAATTTTCAGTTCACTATTGAACAAAAATGAGTTAAATCAGTTAACTCCTTTTTCTACTCAAATTGAATCAGTTAACTACTTATTTTACTCAAATTAAATCTAATAACTTCCTTCAATTTGGAAATCTCCCTTTATGACTGAACTTCACCATTAATCCTGACCGTTGATTGAAATCGATCTCAACCATTGATAAATTCCAGGAAAGTCTATTTAAGAGACCCTCATCTCTTCATTTTGAAAGGTTGAATGAGAATTTCCATCAAATCATTGCTGGAATTCATACTCACATTTGCTCATATTCACATACGCAAAATTCAAGTTTGTCCAAAAGTTGACCAGATTTAACCACAGTTGACTTCAGTTGACTAGTTTCGAAAAGAATTTTGAAATAATTAAACAAAATTATTTAATTAAATAGAGTACTTACTTCTAATTAATTAAACAAAGTTATTTAATTAAATGAGAAGCCATTCCTAATTAATTAACTGAAGTTATTTAATTAAATAAGAAAAGTGTCTCTCATTAATTAAAGATTATTTAATTAAATAGAAAAAGTAATTATGAGAGAAAATCTCATTTTATTGATTTAAATATCTCAACAAAATCTCTCTTCAGTTCAAAAAAGATAATTTTCAGTTCACTATTGATCAAAAATGAGTTAAATCAATTAAACCCTTTTTCTACTCAAATTGAATCAGTTAACTCCTTATTTTACTCAAATTAAATCTATTAACTCCCTTTAATTTGGAAATCTCCCTTTTATAACTGAACTTCACCTTTAATTCTGACCGTTGATTGAAATCGATCTCAACCATTGATGAATTCAAGGAAAGATCAAGTTTGACCAAAAGTTCACCAAATTTAACCATGGTTGACTTGAGTTGACTAGTTTCCAAAAGAGTTTTGAAATAATTTAAAAAAAAAAAATGAATTAAATGGAGTACTTACTTCTAATTAATTAAACAAAGTTATTTAATTAAATGAGAATCCATTCCTAATTAATTAATTAAGCGAAGTTATTTAATTAAATAAGAAAAGTGTCTCTAATTTATTAAAGATTATTTAATTAAATAGAAAAAATAATTATGAGAGCATATTTCATTTTATTAAATTAAATATCTCAACAAAATGTTTCTTTAGTTCAAAAAGGGAAATTTCCATTTCATTATTGATCAAAAATGAGTTAAATGAGTTAACTCCTTTTTCTACTCAAATTGAATCAGTTAACTCCTTATTTTACTCAAATGAAATCTATTAACTCCCTTTAATTTGGAAATCTCCCCTTATGACTGAACTTCACCTTTAATTCTGACCGTTGATTGAAATCGATCTAAACTGTTGATGAATTCCAAGAAAGTCTATTTAAGAGACCCTCATCTCTTCATTTTGAAAGGTTGAATGAGAATTTGCATCGAATTGTTGCTGGCATTCATACTCACATTTGCTCATATTCACATACGTAAAGATCAAGTTTGACCAGATTTAACTACGATTGACATGAGTTGACTAGTTTCGAAAATAGTTTTGAAATAATTAAACGAAATTATTTAATTAAATGGAGTACTTACTTCTAATTAATTAAACAAGGTTATTTAATTAAATGAGAAGCCATTCCTTATTAATTAAATGAAGTTATTTAACTAAATATAAAAAGTGTTTCTAATTAATTAAAGATTATTTAATTAAATAAAAAAAGTAATTATGAGAGCATATCTCATTTTATAAAATTAAATATCTTGACAAAATCTTTCTTCAGTTCAAAAAGGGAAATTTCCAATTCACTATTGATCAAAAATGAGTTAAATCAGTTAACTCCTTTTTCTTCTGAAATTGAATCAATTAACTCCTTATTTTACTCAAATTAAATCTGTTAACTCCCTTTAATTTGGAAATCTCCTTTTATGACTGAACTTCACGTTTAATCCTAACCGTTGATTGAAATCGATCTCAATCGTTGATGAATTTCAGGAAAGTCTATTTAAGAGACCCTCATCTCTTCATTTTGAATGGTTGAATGAGAATTTGTATCGAATTCTTGCTGGAATTCATACTCACATTTGCTCATATTCACATACGCAATGATCTAGTTTTACCAAAAGTTGACCAGATTTAACCACGGTTGACTTGACTTGACTAGTTTTGAAAAGAATTTTTAAATAATTAAACAAAATTATTTAATTAAAGGTAGTACTTACTTCTAATTAATTAAACAAGGTTATATAATTAAATGAGAAGCCATTCCTAATTAATTAAATGAAGTTATTTAATTAAATAAAAAGTGTGTGTCTAATTGATTAAAGATTATTTAATTAAATAGAAAAAGTAATTATGAGAGCATTTCTCATTTTATTAAATTAAATATCTCAACAAAATCTCTCTTCAGTTCAAAAAGGGAAATTTCCGATTCACTATTGATCAAAAATGAGTTAAATCAATTAACTCCTTTTTCTACTCAAATTGAATCATTTAACTCCTTATTTTACTAAAATTAAATCTGTTAACTTGCTTTAATTTTGAAATCTACCTTTATGACTAAACTTCACCTTTAATCATGACCGTTGATTGAAATCGATCTCAACCGTTGATGAATTCTAGAAAAGTCTATTTAAGAGACCCTCATCTCTTCATTTTGAAAGGTTGAATGAGAATTTGCATCAAATTGTTGCTGGAATTCATACTCACATTTGCTCATATTCACATACGCAAATATCAAGTTTTACCAAAAATTGACCAAATTTAACCATGGTTGACTTGAGTTGACTAGTTTCGAAAAGAATTTTAAAATAATTAAACGAAATTATTTAATTAAACGGAGTACTTACTTCTAATTAATTAAACAAAGTTATTTACTTAAATGAGAAGCCATTCCTAATTAATTAAATGAAGTTATTTAATTAAATTAAAAAAGTGTCTCTAATAAATTAAAGATTATTTAATTAAATAGAAAAAGTAATTATGAGAGCATATCTCGTTTTATTAAATTAAATATCTCAACAAAATCTCTCTTCAGTTCAGAAAGGTAAATTTCCAGTTCACTATTGATCAAAAATGAGTTAAACCAGTTAACTCCTTTTTGTACTCAAATTGAATCAGTTAACTCCTTATTTTACTCAAATTAAATCTGTTAACTCCCTTTATTTTGAAAATCTCCCTTTATGACTGAACTTCATCTTTAATCCTGACCATTGATTGAAATCGATGTCAACCGTTGATGAATTCCAGGGAAGTCTATTTAAGAGACCCTCATCTCTTCATTTTGAAAGGTTGAATGTGAATTTGCATCGAATTGTTACTGGAATTCATACTCACATTTGCACATATTCACATACAAAAAGATCAATTTTGACCAAATGTTGACTAAATTTAACCACGGTTGACTTGAGTTGACTAGTGTCAAAAAGAATTTTGAAATAATTAAATGAAATTATTTAATTAAATGGAGTACTTGCTTCTAATTAATTAAACAACGTTATTTAATTAAATGAGAAGCCATTTCTAATTAATTAAATGAAGTTATTTGATTAAATAAGAAAAGTGTCTCCAATTAATTAAAGATAATTTAACTAAATAGAAAAAGTAATTATGATAGCATATCTCTTTTTATTAAATTAAATATCTTGACAAAATCTCTCTTTAGTTCAAAAAGGGAAATTACCAGTTCACTATTGATAAAAAATGAGTTAAATCAATTCAATCCTTTTTCTACTCAAATTGAATCAGTTAACTCCTTATTATACTCAAATTAAATCTGTTAAATTCTTTTAATTTGAAAATCTCCCTTTATGACTGAACTTCACCTTTAATCTTGACCATTGTTTGAAATCGATCTCAACCATGGATGAATTCCAGGAAAGTCTATTTAAGAGACCCTCGTCTGTTCATTTTGAAAGGTTGAATGAGAATTTGCATCAAATTGTTGCTAGAATTCATACTCACATTTGCTCATATTCACATACGCAAAGATCAAGTTTGGCCAAAAGTTGACAAGATTTATCCACGGTTGACTTGTGTTGACTAGTTTCGAAAAGAATTTTGAAATAATTAAACGAAATTATTTTATTAAATGGATTACTTACTTCTAATTAATTAAACAATGTTATTTAGTTAAATGAGAAGCCATTCCTAATTAATTTAATGAATTTATTTAATTAAATAAGAAATGTGTCTCTAATTAATTAAAGATTATTTAGTTAAAAAGAAAAAGTAATTATGAGAGCATATCTCATTTTATTAAATTAAATATCTCCACAAAATCTCTCTTCAGTTCAAAAAGGGAAATTTCCAGTTCACTATTGATCAAAAATGAGTTAAATTAGTTAACTCCTTTTTCTACTCAAATTGAATCAGTTAACTCCTTAGTTTACTCAAATTAAATCTGTTAGCTCCCTTTAATTTGGAAATCTCCCTTTATGACTGAACTTCACCTTTAATCTTGACCATTGATTGAAATCAATCTCAACTATTGATGAATTCTAGGAAAGTCTATTTAAGAGACCCTCATCTCTTCATTTTGAAAGGTTGAATGAGAATTTGCATCGAATTGTTGTTGGAATTCATACTCACATTTGCTCATATTCACATATGCAAAGATCAAGTTTGACCAAAAGTTGACCAAATTTAATCACGGTTGACTTGAGTTGACTAGTTTCGAAAAGAATTTTGAAATAATTAAATGAAATTATTTAATTAAATGGAGTACTTACTTCTAATTAATTAAACAAAGTTATTTAATTAAATGAGAAGTCATTCCTAATTAATTAAATGAAGTTATTTAATTAAATAAGAAAAGTGTCTTTAATTAATTAAAGATTATTTAATTAAATAGAAACAGTAATTATGACAGCATATCTCATTTTATTAAATTAAATATCTCAACAAAATCTTTCTTCAGTTGAAAAAGGGAAATTTCCAGTCCACTATTGATAAAAAATGAGTTAAATCAGTTAACTCCTTTTTCTACTCAAATTGAATCAGTTAACTCCTTATTTTACTCAAATTAAATCTGTTAACTCCCTTTAATTTGAAAATCTCCCTTTATAACTGAACTTCACCTTTAATCCTTACCGTTGATTGAAATCGATCTCAACCGTTGATGAATTCCAGGAAAGTCTATTTAAGAGACCCTCATCTCTTCATTTTGAAAGGTTGAATGAGAATTTGCATCGAATTGTTGCTGGAATTCATACTCACATTTGCTCATATTCACATATGCAAAGATGAAATTTGACCAAAAGTTGACCAGATTTAACCACATTTGAGTTGAGTTGACTAGTTTTGAAAAGAATTTTGAAATAATTAAACAAAATTATTTAATTAAATGGATTACTTGCTTCTAATTAATTAAACAAAGTTATTTAATTAAATGAGAAGCCATTCCTTATTAATTAAATGAAGTTATTTAATTAAATAAGAAAAGTGTCTCTAATTATTTAAAGATTATTTAATTAAATAGAAAAAGTAATTATGAGAGCATATCCCATTTTATTAAATTAAATATCTCAACAGAATCTCTTTTTAGTTCAAAAAGTAAAATTTCCAGTTCACTATTGATAAAAAATGAGTTAAATCAGTTAACTCCTTTTTCTACTCAAATTGAATCTGTTAACTCTTTATTTTACTCAAATTAAATCTGTGAACTCCCTTTAATTTGGAAATCTCCCTTTATGACTGAACTTCACCTTTAATCCAGACCGTTGATTGAAATTGATCTCAACTATTGATGAATTCTAGGAAAGTCTATTTAAGAGACCCTCATCTCTTCATTTTGAAAGGTTGAATGAGAATTTGCATTGAATTGTTGCTGGAATTCATACTCACATTTGCTCATATTCTGTAGTGCTTACCCTCGTTCACATCTTTTCTGGACATTGTTGTTATTATCAGACTATGATGGACTAGTTTTATGTTGATGAGTTAGTGGTATTGTTTTGACACTATCAGATATTATATTATGGATTCAAAGGTTATGAGATGAAATCATTTAGACTTTACATTTCATGCATACATGATGATCATTATACTATTTTTAGTTATTATTGATGATTGTTAGATCTCATGTGTTTTATTATAGATACTTACCCCATACTTGCATGTGTATGGTGTGCGTGTTTTCTTATTGTATGGCATTTTTGATGTGGTTAAGGGAGTCGTAGTCACCTGCTTAGTCGGGATCTACACGATGCACCACTTCCTGCCATTGTTTGTTTAGCTTAGCATATATATATATATATTGTATGTACATGCATAGTTTTTCTGTAGGTTGCAGGTACCGAGTATCGACTTTCGTAAATTGCTAGGATGAGCGTACCCTATTATACTATCTCAATGATAAGAGAAGGGAGATAAATTCTCAAGTCCAAATCCCAAACCCTTAAACCAATTGTCCTAGTGAGGTAGGACAAGTATCTAGATATTTTACCCTCCGAATGTGTCGAATGACATAATTTGTGATTTTTAACCCTTTAGGCTAATTTTGAGTGATTTACTCTATGATTGGTTTTCATATTTTATTTTGGAAGTCTATGGTGAATTTTCTATTAATTAAGTCTTAATAAATAGATTTAATTAATAAATTAATTATTTGAGAAAATTAATATAAAATATCATGTTATTTGATATTTTGATTATAATTAATTGAATGGGAATTAATTAAGGAAAAAGAATTAAATTAAAAAAATTAGAAATTAAAATTAATAATAATAATAAAATAATAATAAAGTAATAAATAAATAATAATAATTAAAGTTATAAAAATTAAAATATTAGTTATAAATATTTAAATAGAAATTACATTAAAGTGAATTTGAGTTATAACCTTGCATGAGAATTAACTCACTTCTCTATTTCTCATGTGTCAACAACACAGGGGTTAGTGCATCAATTAAGCACATGGTGTCTACAACCCTATGGCTCATCTTGAAGGTTGGAAAAGACCCATGCTTAGTTGGTGACACCTTCCAGCTATTTCTAAAAGCATTCTAGATGTTTCGTGAAAGCTCTTTATATTCAGGCATTCATAGAAGCTTAGACATAGCGTTGGGAGAGCAATTGGAGCATTGGAGGACTCAAGAATTCTGAAGAAGGGAGGAGCTTGCTCTGCAAATTTTCTGAGAAAGAGCGATTTAGCATCAAAATCCAGGTAGATTCTTGTGCTTTTAATTATGTTATTTTTGCATCACACATTCCCTATCTTCTTTGTGTCTTCCATATGTCTTCTGAGAAATTTTATATTTATATGCATTCTCAATATGGGTGGATTAATTTATTGGAGAATTTTATATGCATTCTATAATGTAAATATTTTATTCTTAAATTGTACATATAATCTTTGTCAAAAAAAAAAAAAAACATACATGGTTATATATTCAGATCAGCATACATACATATATATATATATATATATATGCATATGTATACATTTATTATGAATCTATTATAAAATTTGAATATATATATATATATACATACATACATACATATATATATACTAATATATATATATATATATATATATATATATATATATATATATATATATATATATATATATATATATATATATATATATATATATATATATATATATACATACCTATGTATATTTATATATAATACGTCGAATGAGAGATTGATAAATCGCAGTGGAGAAATTTAATAAATCGCATCGCGATTCATATCGCATGAATCAATGTATATAATGAAATGCCATGGGCACGAATTGTACCCATGCCTGCGAAAGGCAGAGACCTGCCATCGTAGGTCTGCGACAATAGGGGTACTACGTACCCGCTGTCGATGCAGTGCCTACAACCGCAGGTACTACGTACCGCAGAAAGTGTTTTGGGGGGTAAATCAATGTTAATGTGATGCAAAAAAAATGTTTATGTTAAAATGTTTATAAGCAATCGATTCTCATTGCTATATAACATGGTGTCAATCAAAATTGTTAAATCGATTTTATAAAAACGTATTAACTATTTATATATTTACATATGTATATATCTAATACGTAAACATGTTATTTATAAATTTAAGTTATTATTATTTGATAAATGATTTATATTGAAGGTTTATTTTCATAAAGGTGACTCTTTAATAACTTTCAACTATTTAATAATTTAATTATTTTAAATTATTAAATAAAGAATTGATAGTTTGGTGGGGAATGTATCAAACAAATATTATTAATTGGAAAATGGATTTTTTTAAGTTCTAATAAGGAAAACTTTTATCCAAAAACAATATATGTGTTCCTCCATTCAAACTTGGAAACTAAAACTGAGATCTCTACATTTTGTAAACTTGGTATAACCAAAACATGTGTTTGCATTGTGTATTCTTTAAGCTATTGTTTTGGGTTTTGGGTTTTGGGTTGACTAGTGTTGACCAGTATAGGATGTCTACCAGAGGCTTGGGGGTTAGGTGATTGTGGTGACATGATGATTTTTTAATCTCGATCTTTATAAACCCAACCATGGTTATGTGATGGAATGCCCTATGTATTGGTTGTGATTACTAATTGTAATAGTTGAGATTTTTATGTATGAGACACTTGACTTAACCATTATTTTGGTCATCGATCAGTTATCCTTGGTTATTTTCTAGATGCCATGATGGGACTGTAATGTGAATTTATTTTTGATGATGTAATGTTGTGACATGTTTGACTCAACCATTTTTGGAGTCTTCGATCAGTATGATTGAGATATATATTTTGGTTATTGAGAACCATTGGATATTTGATTATCAGTGATACTTCAGTTGCCAATAGAGAGCTGTTGTGTTCATGATTTTCTATGGATGATAGCTCATGGAGATATGATGCTTTTTATGCATATTTGATGATTTTATTATGGATTATCTTTTGTGATTTTGAGATTTATGATTCCATGAGCATTAGGGTAGGATATCTGCATATAGTGATAGGAAGTGGCTTGCAATGGGGGCCGGGGCCCTAAGAGGCTGCCAGGGTAACTCATTGTAAGTTGGATTAATAAGTGATAACATTCACACCTAATACTAACTGAATGAACCTAAAAAGATAAGTGTTTTGTTCTCGCCCATGCCTTGATTTCTTGCACAGGCTAGGATGGGAGTAGTGAGACGCATGGTTGTGACTTTGCATTCTGTAATATGCCTCGTTAGTATGAGAGGATACTAGTGGCCGCATGAAATCAGTATAGAACCATGGAGTTTAGCTAATTACTAGGGTAACTTGTACGTGATAATTGCGATGACACTTTCTCGCTTGCATAGTAAGTTCCTACATGTCATTGTGTGCCTCTGGGATTAGATGTCAGATTTTGTGTTGGAACCTTTGAGTTAGTATACTTTTAGGATTCCTGGACTTATAAAGATATGTGCTATGTGAATTTGATAGCCTACTTGGGACATGAGGTTATCTCCTTACCACAGTGGGAGTGGACCACTTAGGTACCACATGGTCGGGTGGTAGTGTATTTTCCACTCTTATCATTTTGAGATTCATTGAGATATCGTGGCTGATGCGTCCTTCATGATGGTGGATATGTATCCTTTTTCATTGATGATAAGCATATGTTAGATGATGTTATCTTATGCTTTTATTTGTATGTTAGATTACTTCTACATATGGTGTTGTATTTATTAGGAATAACATTCCTACTATGTAATATCGATGATCTCTTCGGTGATTTGGAATGTTACACACCGAGGGATGGCTAGGATCCACAATGGTCTAATAATGCTATTAACGGTTGGGAGGAATCGTGCGCTTAGTTTATTATTTTTGATATTTATGATGGATGTATATGACTTCTATGATGATGTATAATGTGATTATCTCTACTTTGATGTATCATGGATTAGAATAGGATGATGTACCTTATTCTATGTATGTATATTCTTCTGAGCTTGTCATACCCTGTGACATGTACAGTGGATGATTGAGTATTTGAAATGTAATGTATAAACATTGGACTTATCATTATTATTTCATGTGGATGTTGTACTAAATGGATTCATGTATGTAATTCAACGTTAAGGGATCTTAAAGAATGTAATCTGTTATTTATGTTATGTTTATTTTCAGATGGACATTACTATTGCTTTCGTTATTGTGCATTAGTTATATGTGATATTTTCTTTCAAAAAATAAATAAAAAAATGCTACTAAACTTAGTGAAATTTTAGGTTAATTCTTTAGATCCCTTGGCGGGGCATTACATATTCACATACGCAAAAATCAAGTTTCACCAAAAGTTGACAAGATTTAACCACAGTTGACTTGAGTTGACTAGTTTCGAAAAGAATTTTGAAATAATTAAATGAAATTATTTAATTAAATGGAGTACTTACTTCTAATTAATTAAACAAAGTTATTTAATTAAATGAGAAGCCATTCCTAATTAATTAAATGAAGTTATTTAATTAAATAAGAAAAGTGTCTCTACTTAATTAAAGATTATTTAATTAAAAAGAAAAAGTAATTATGAGAGCATATCTCATTTTATTAAATTAAATATCTCAACAAAATCTCTCTTCAGTTCAAAAAGGGAAATTTTCAGTTCGCTATTAATCAAAAATGAGTTAAATCAGTTAACTACTTTTTCTACTCAAATTGAATCAGTTAACTCCTTATTTTACTCAAATTAAATCTGTTAACTCCCTTTAATTTGGAAATCTCCCTTTATGACTGAACTTCACCTTTAATCCTGACCGTTGATTGAAATTGATCTCAACCGTTGATGAATTCCAAGAAAGCTTATTTAAGAGACCCTCATGTCTACAGTTTGAAAGGTTGAATGAGAATTTGCATCGAATTGTTGCTGGAATTCATACTCACATTTGCTCATATTCACATACACAAAGATCAAGTTTGACCAAAAGTTGAACAAATTTAACCACGGTTGACTTGATTTCACTAGTTTTGAAAAGAATTTTGAAATAATTAAACGAAATTATTTAATTAAATGGAGTACTTACTTCTAATTAATTAAGCAAAGTTATTTAAATAAATGAGAAACCATTCCTAATTAATTAAATGAAGTTATTTAATTAAATAAGAAAAGTGTCTCTAATTAATTAAAGATTATTTAATTAAATAGAAAAAGTAATTATGAGAGCATATCTCATTTTATTAAATTAAATATCTCAACAAAATCTCTCTTCAATTCAAAAAGAAATTTTTTTAGTTCACTATTGATCTAAAATTAGTTAAATTAGTTCACTCTTTTTTCTACTCAAATTGAATCAATTAACTCCTTATTTTACTCAAATTAAATCTGTTAACTCTTTTAATTTTGAAATCTCCCTTTATGACATCTCATTTTATTAAATTAAATGTCTTGACAAAATCTCTCTTCAGTTCAAACAGGGAAATTTCTAGTACACTATTGATCAAAAATGAGTTAAATCTGTTAACTCCCTTTAATTTGAAAATCTCTCTTTATGACTGAACTTCACCTTTAATCCTGACTGTCAATTGAAATCGATCTCAACCGTTGATGAATTCCAGGAAAGTCTTTTTAAGAGACCCTCATCTTTTCATTTTGAAAGGTTGAATGAGAATTTGCACCGAATTGTTGCTGAAATTCATACTCACATTTGTTCATATTCACATAGGAAAAGATCAAGTTTGACCAAAAGTTGACCAAATTTAGCCATGGTTGAATTGAGTTGACTAGTTTCGAAAAAAAATTTAAAATAATTAAATGAAATTATTTAATTAAATAGAGTTCTTACTTCTAATTAATTAAACAAAATTACTTAATTAAATGAGAAGCCATTCATAATTAATTAAATGAAGTTATTTAATTAAATAAGAAAAGTGTCTCTAATTAATTAGAGATTATTTAATTAAATAGAAAAAGTAATTATGAGAGCATATCTCATTTTACTAAATTAAATATCTCGACAAAATCTCTCTTCAATTCAAAAAGGGTAATTTTCAGTTCACTATTGATCAAAAATGAGTTAAATGAGTTAACTCCTTTTTCTACTCAAATTGAATCAATTAACTCCTTATTTTACTCAAATTAAATCTGTTAACTCCTTTAATTTTGAAATCTCCCTTTGTGACTGAACTTCACTTTTAATCCTGATCGTTGGTTGAAATCAATCTCAACCGTTGATGAATTCCAGGAAAGTCTATTTAAGAGACCCTCATCTCTTCATTTTGAAAGGTTGAATGAGAATTTGCATTGAATTGTTGCTAGAATTCATACTCACATTTGCTCATATTCACATACGCAAAGATCAAATTTGACCAAAAGTTGACCAGATTTAACCACAGTTGAATTGAGTTGACTCGTTTCAAATTTTTTTCGAAATAATTAAACAAAATTATTTAATTAAATGTAGTACTTACTTCTAATTAATTAAATTTATTTAATTAAATGAGAAGCCATTCCTAATTAATTAAATGAAGTTAATTAATTAAATAAGAAAAGTGTCTCTAATTAATTAAAGATTATTTAATTAAATACAAAAAGTAATCACGATAGGATATCTAATTTTATTAAATTAAATATCTCAACAAAATCTATCTTCAGTTCAAAAAGGGAAATTTCTAGTTCACTATTGATCAAAAATGACTTAAATCAGTTAACTCTTTTTTCTACTCAAATTGAATCAGTTAACTCCTTATTTTACTCAAATTAAATTTGTCAACTCCCTTTAATTTGGAAATCTCCTTTTATGACTGAACTTCACCTTTAATCCTGACCATTGATTGTAATCGATCTCAACTGTTGATGAATTCCAGGAAAGACTATTTAAGAGACCCTCATCTCTTCATTTTCAAAGGTTGAATGAGATTTTGCATCAAATTGTTGTTGGAATTCATACTCACATTTGCTCATATTTGCATATGCAAAGATCAAGTTTGACCAAAAGTTGAACAGATTTAACCACGGTTGACCTAAGTTGACTAGTTTCAAAAAAAAAATTTAAATAATTAAATAAAATTATTTAATTAAATGGAGTACTTACTTCTAATTAATTAAGCAAAATTATTTAGTTAAATGAGAAGCCATTCCTAATTAATTAAATGAAGTTATTTAATTAAATAAGAAAAGTGTCTCTAATTAATTTAAGATTATTTAATTAAATAGAAAAAGTAATTACGAGAGCATATCTCATTTTATTAAATTAAATATCTCAACAAAATCTCTCTTCAGTTCAAAAAGGGAAATTTCCAGTTCACTATTGTTCAAAAATCAGTTAAATCAGTAAACTCCTATTTCTACAAAAATTGAATTAGTTAACTCCTTATTTTACTCAAATTAACTCCGTTAACTCCCTTTAATTTGGAAATATCCCTTTATGACTGAACTTCATCTTTAATCCTGACCGTTGATTGAAATCGATCTCAACCATTGATGAATTCTAGAAAACTCTATTTAAGAGACCCTCATCTCTTCATTTTGAAAGCTTGAATGAAAATTTGCATCGAATTGGTGCTAGAATTCATACTCACATTTGCTCATATTCACGTACGCAAAGATCAAGTTTGACAAAAAAATTGACAAGATTTAACCACGGTTGACTTGAGTTGATTAGTTTCGAAAAGAATCTTAAAAAAATTAAACAAAATTATTTAATTAAATGGAGTACTTACTTCTAATTAATTAAACAAAGTTATTTAATTAAATGAGAAGCCATTCTTAATTAATTAAATGAAGTTATGTAATTAAATAAAAAAATTGTCTCTAATTAATTAAAGATTATTTAATTAAATAGAAAAAGTAATTACGAGAGCATATCTCATTTTATTAAATTAAATATCTCAACAAATTCTCTCTTGAGTTCAAAAAGGGAAATTTCCAGTTCAATATTGATAAAAATGAGTTAAATCAGTTAACTCCTTTTTCTACTCAAATTGAATCAGTTAACTCCTTATTTTACCCAAATTAAAATTGTTAACTCCCTTTAATTTGGAAATCTTCCTTTATGACTGAACTTCACCTTTAATCCTGACCGTTGATTGAAATCGATCTAAACCGTTGATGAATTCCAGAAAAGTCTATTTAAGAGACCCTCATCTCTTCGTTTTGAAGGTTGAATGAGAATTTGCATCGAATTGTTGCTAGAATTCATACTCACATTTGCTCATATTCACATACGCAAAGATCAAGTTTGACCAAAACTTGACCAGACTTAACCACGGTTGACTTGAGCTAACTAATTTTGAAAAGAATTTTGAAATAATTAAACGAAATTATTGAATTAAATGGAGTACTTCTAAATAATTAAACAAACTTATTTAGTTAAATGAGAAACCATTCATAATTAATTAAATGAAGTTATTTAATTAAATAAGAAAAGTGTCTCTAATTAATTAAAGATTATTTAAATAAATAGAAAAATTAATTATGAGAGCATATCTCTTTTTATTATATTAAATATCTTGACAAAATCTCTCTTCAGTTCAAAAAGGGAAATTTTTAGTTCACTATTGATCAAAAATGAGTTAAATCAATTAACTTCTTTTTCTACGCAAATTGAATCAGTTAACTCCTTATTTTACTCAAATTAAATCTGTTAACTCCTTTTAATTTGGAAATCTCCCTTTATGACTGAACTTCATCTTTAGTCCTGACCGTTGATTGAAATCGATCTCAACCGTTGATGAATTCCAGGAAAGTCTATTTAAGAGACACTCATCTCTTCATTTTGAAAGGTTGAATGAGAATTTGTATTGAATTGTTACTGGAATTCATACTCACATTTGCTTATATTCACATACACAAAGATCAAGTTTGACCAAAAGTTGACCAAATTTAACCATGGTTGACTTGGGTTGACTAGTTTCAAAAAAAAAATTGAAATAATTAAATGAAATTATTCAATTAAATGGACTACTTATGTCTAATTAATTAAATAAAGTTATTTAATTAAATGAGAAGCCATTCCTAATTAATTAAATGAAGTTATTTAATTAAATAAGAAAAGTGTCTCTACTTAATTAAAGATTATTCAATTAAATAAAAAAATAATTATGAGAGCATATCTAATTTTATTAAAGTAAATATCTCGACAAAATCTCTCTTCAGTTCAAAAAGGGAAATTTCCAGTTTACGATTGATAAAAAATGAGTTAAATTAGTTAACTCCTTTTTCTACTCAAATTGAATCAGTTAACTCCTTATTTTACTCAAATTAAATCTGTTAACTCCCTTTAATTTGAAAATCTCCCTTTATAACTGAACTTCACATTTAATCCTAACCGTTGATTGAAATCGATCTTAACCGTTGATGAATTCTAGAAAAGTCTATTTAAGAGACCCTCATCTCTTCATTTTGAAAAGTTGAATGAGAATTTGTATCAAATTGTTGCTGGAATTCATACTCACATTTGCTCATATTTACATATGTAGAGATCAAATTTGACCAAGAGTTGACCAGATTTAACTACGGTTGACTTGAGTTGACTAGTTTCGAAAAAAATTTTGAAATAATTAAATGAAATTATTTAATTAAACGGAGTACTTACTTCTAATTAATTAAACAAAGTTAATTAATTAAATGAGAAGCCATTCCTAATTAATTAAATGATGTTATTTAATTAAATAAGAATAGTGTCTCTAATTAATTAAACATTATTCAATTAAACAGAAAAAGTAATTATGAGAGCATATCTCATTTTGTTAAATTAAATATCTCAACAAAATCTCTCTTAAGTTCAAAAAGGGAAATTTCCAACTCACTATTGATAAAAAAAAGAGTTAAATCAGTTAACTCCTTTTTCTACTCAAATTGAATCAGTTAACTCCTTATTTTACTCAAATTAAATCTATTAACTCCCTTTAATTTGGAAATTTTCCTTTATGACTGAACTTCAGCTTTAATACTGACCGTTGATTGAAATCGATCTCAACCGTTGATGAATTCTACGAAAGTCTATTTAAGAGAAACTCATCTCTTCATTTTGAAAGGTTGAATGAGAATTTGCATCGAATTTTTGCTGGAATGCATACACACATTTGCTCATATTCACATACGCAAAAATCAAGTTTGACCAAAAGTTGAATAGATTTAACCATGGTTGACTTGAGTTGACTAGTTTCGAAAAGAATTTTGAAATAATTAAACAAAATTATCTAATTAAATGGAGTACTTACTTCTAATTAATTAAACAAAGTTATTTAATTAAATGAGAAGCCATTCCTAATTAATTAAATGAAGTTATTTAATTAAATAAGAAAAGTGTCTCTAATTAATTAAAAATTATTTAATTAAATAGAAAATGTAATTATGAGAGCATATCTCATTTTATTAAATTAAATATCTCAACAAAATCTCTCTTCAGTTCAAAAAAGGAAATTTCTAGTTCACTATTGATCAAAAATGAGTTAAATGAGTTAACTCTTTTTTCTACTCAAATTGAATCAGTTAACTCCTTATTTTACTCAAATTAAATTTATTAACTCCTTTTAATTTGGAAATCTCCCTTTATGACTGAACTTCACCTTTAATCTTGATTGTTGATTGAAATCGATCTCAACCGTTGATGAATTCCAAGAAAGTCTATTTAAGAGACTCTCATCTCTTCATTTTGAAAGGTTCAATGAGAATTGGCATCGAATTGTTGATGGAATACATACTCACATTTGCTCATATTCACATATGCAAAGATCAAGTTTGACCAAAAGTTGACCAGATTTAACCATAGTTGACTTCAGTTCACTAGTTTCAAATTTTTTTTTGAAATAATTAAACGAAATTATTTAATTAAATGGAGTACTTACTTCTAATTAATTAAACAAATTTTTCTAATTAAATGAGAAGCCATTCCTAATTAATTAAATGAAGTTATTTAATTAAATAAGAAAAGTGTTTCTAATTAATTAAAGATTATTTAATTAAATAAAAAAAGTAATTATGAGAGGATATCTCATTTTATTAACTTAAATATCTCAACAAAATCTGTCTTCAGTTCAAAAAGGGAAATTTTTAGTTCACTATTGATAAAAAATGAGTTAAATGAGTTAACTCCTTTTTCTACTCAAAGTGAATCAGTTAACTTCTTATTTTACTCAAGTTAAATCTGTTAACTCCCTTTAATTTGAAAATATCCCTTTATGACTGAACTTGACCTTTAATTCTGACCGTTGATTGAAATCGATCTCAACCGTTGATAAATTTCAGGAAAGTCTAGTTAAGAGACCCTCATCTCTTCATTTTGAAAGGTTGAATGAGAATTTGCATTGAATTGTTGCTGGAATTCATACTCACATTTTCTCATATTCACATACGCAAAGATCAAGTTTGACCAAAAGTTGACCAGATTTAACCACGGTTGATTTGAGTTGAATAGTTTCGAAAAGAATTTTGAAATAATTAAACGAAATTGTTTAATTAAATGGAGTACTTACTTCTAATTAAATAAACACAGTTATTTAATTAAATGAGAAGCGATTCCTAATTAATTAAATGAAGTTATTTAATTAAATAGGAAAAGTGTCTCTAATGCAGCTAATTGTGAATTCTTCAAATCGGAGATTCAGTATTTAGGGCATGTTATTTCAGGTGATGGTATTTCAGTGGATCCTGCAAAGATTCAGGTGATAATAGATTTGTCGACACCGACTAATGTGTTCGAGGTTCATAATTTCATGGGTTTAGCTAGTTATTATCGCATATTTGTCCAGAACTTCTCTAGGATAGCACACCCTATCACTTCTCTTCAAATGAAAGGAAAAAAGTTCATATGGACAAAGAAATGTGAGGAAGCTTTTCAGAAATTCAAGGAGCTTTTGACCAATGCAATGATACTAGCTGTACCGAATCTAGAAGGTGATTTCATTGTATGCATAGATGCTTCTCTTGAAGGGATTAGGGCAGTATTGATGCATAATGGATGGGTGATTGCGTATGAATCACGCAAGCTCAAGGATCATGAGTTAAATTACCCTACGCATGATCTTGAGTTAGCAGCAGTAGTTCATGCTTTGACTAGATGGAGACATTTCTTGTTGAGGCACAGATTTGAGCTACATAGTGATCATCGTAGTCTTAAGTACATTTTTACTCAGCCTAATTTGAATGCTCACCAGAGGCGATGGATGGAGTTTCTATGTGAGTATGATTTTGGGGTTAAGTACATTTAGGGTAAGGAGAATGTGGTGGTGGATGCTTTGAGTCGCAGGAGACATGTGTTATCATCGATGACTCTTAGTGTGGATTTGAGGAGTCAGATTCTTCAGGCACTTCCTACAGATTCATGGTATCAGGAAGTGTGTAGAGAGATTGATTTAGGAAGATCTCTAGAAGGTAAGCTTGCAGGTTATGTTTGAGAATTAGATGGTCTTTTGAGGCATTTGGGGAGGATTTATGTGCCATGTTCAGATGAGCTTCGCACCTTGATACTAGTAGAAGCCCATCATACACCTTACTCAGCACATCCAGGTGTTAAGAAGATGCATGCTGATTTGAGACGTTTGTTATTTTGGTTTGGGATGAAGCGAGATATTGCTGATTTTGTGGCTAAGTTCCTTGAGTGTCAGAGAGTTAAGGTAGAACATCAGCACCTGGCTGGACTTTTGCAACCTAATCTCATTCCTTCTTGGAAGTGGGATATCATCTCCATGGATTTTATTGTGGGATTACCTATGACAGTTCGACGTCATGATGCTATCATGGTCACCATTGATCAATTGACTAAGGTGGCACATTTTTCATGAATTAGGTCTTCCTACATAACAACTTCTGTAGGTAATGTCTTTATGCATGATATTGTGAGGTTACATGGTCTTCCTAGAAAGATCATTTCTGACAGGGATCTTCTATTCACATCTGCATTCTGGACATCGCTGCAACATGAGCTTGGAGTGCAATTAAACTTTAGCTCGGCATATCATCCAGAGATTGATGGTCAGACAGAGAGGGTGAATTAGGTTTTGGAGGATATGTTACGGATGTATGTGATGGATAGGCAGACACATTGGGAGGATTATCTCTACTTAGTGGAGTTTGCTTACAAGAATGGGTATCATAGTTCTATTGGTATGGCACCATTTAAGACATTATATGGACATCCTTGTCATACACCATTGAGTTGGGACAGTCTTGAGGATCGCATCCTAATGGGTCCTGAGATGCTTCGTGATATGGAGCAACAGGTAGCGTGTATCCGTGAGCACTTGACTATGGCACAAGATAGGCAGAAGAAGTACGCCGATGCTCATAGGACTGATAAGCAGTTTGTTGTGGGTGATAAGGTTTTCTTGAGAGTGCGATCGCGAAAGAGTCCTATCCAATATGGAAAGGGTTCTAAGCTAGCACCTCGCTTTGTGGGACCATTTGAGATTCTAGAGAGGATTGGCCTGGTTGCTTACCATCTTGCTCTATCGCCTAGCCTAGCTTGCATTCATGATGTTTTCCATGTTTCAGTGCTTCGATAGTATATACTTGATATTGTACACGTTCTTGATTGGAATGCATTGCAGGGTAGAGGATGGGTAGCTGGTTTTGGAGCCGGTTTGTATTCTGGAGCAGTGGGAGTTGACCCTCAGGGGTCGAACCATTGAGCAGGTAAGTGTCCAATGGGACCCTACTGATGATTCTTCAGCTACTTGGGAGGATGCAACTAGATTGAGGGAGTTATATCCCTACTTGTTTGTAGGCTTCCAGGAGTAAGCCTAACCCAAGGGGGGGTGGACGTAGTGCTTACCCTCGTTCACATCTTTTCTAGACTTATTATTAGACTATGATAGACTAGTTTTATGTTGATGGATTAATGGTATTACTTTGAGACTATCAGACATTATGTTATTGATTCAGTGGTTATATGATGAGATCATTTAGACTTTACATTTCATGCATACATAATAATCATTATATTATTTTCAGTTATTATTGATGATTAGATGGATGGTTTATTATCTTATGTGTTTTATTATGGATATTTACCCCATACTTGCATGTGTATGGTGTGCATTTTTTCTTATTGTATAGTGTTTTTGATGTGGTTAAGGAAGGGAGTCGTAGTCACTTGCTTAGTCGGGATCTACACGATGTACCACTTCTTGCCATTGTCTATTTAGCTTAGCATTATATATATTGTATGTACATGGATGGTTTTTCTACAAGTTGTAGGTACTAGATATCGACTTCCCTGAATTGTCAGGATGAGCGTACCCTATTATACTATCTCAATGATAAGAGAAGGGAGATAAATTCTCAAGTCCAAATCCCAAACCTTTAAACCAATTGTCCTATTGAGGTAGGACAACTATCTGGATATTTTACCCACCGAATGTTTCGGATGACATGATTTATGATTTTTAACCCTTTAGACTGATTTTGAGTGATTTTCTCTATGATGGGTTTTGATATTTTATCTTGGAGGTCTATGGTGAATTTTCTATTAATTAAGTCTTAATAAATAGATTTAATTAATAAATTAATTATTTGAGAAATTTAATATAAAATATCATGTTATTTGATATTTTGATTGTAATTAATTAAATGTGAATTATTAAGGAAAATGAATTAAAAAAAAGAAAATTAGAAATTAAAATTAATAATAATAATAAAAGTTATAATGTTAAAATGAAAGTTATAAATATTTAATATAAAAATTATATAAAAAGTGAATTGGAGTTATAAGCTTGCATGAGAATTAACGCACTTCTCTATTTCTCAAGTGTCAACAACACAGGGGTTAGTGCATCAATTAAGCACATGGTGTCTACAACCCTAAAGCTCATCTTGAAGGTTGAAAAAGACCCATGCTTAGTTGGTGACACCTTTTAGCTATTTTTAGAAGCATTCTAGATGTTTCCTGAAAACTCTTTATATTCAAGCATTCATAGAAGCTTAGAGATAGCGTTTCGAGTGCAATTGGAGCATTGGAGGACTTAAGAATTTTGAAGAAGGGAGGAGTTTGCTCTGCGGATTTTCTGAGGAAGAGCGATTTACCATCAGAATCCTGGTAGATTCATTTGATTTTACTTATGCTATTTTCGCATCACGCATTCCTTGTCTTCTTCGTGTCTTCCATATGTCTTCTAAGAAGTTTCATATTTATATGCATTCTCAATGTGGGTAGATTAATTTAATTGGAGAACTTTATATGCAAATATCTTATTCTTAATTGTAGATATAATCTTTGTGAAAAACATACATGGTTATATATTCCGATCTGCATACATATAAATATATATATATATATATATATATATATGCATATGTATACATTATGATGGATCTATTATAAAATTTGAATATATATATATATACATACATATATATATACATATATATATATATACATACTGATAGATATATAAATATATATATATATATATATATATATATATATATATATATATATATATATATATATATATATATATATATATATATATATATATATATATATATATATATATGCCTATGTATATTTATATATAATGCATCGAATCGAGGGATTAATAAAATCGCAGTGGAAAATTTATTAATTCGCATCACAATTTATATCGCATAGAACAAAGTTTATATATTATATGTCATGGGCACATTTTGTACCCCACACCGGCGAAAGACAGAGGCCTACCGTCGCAGGTCTGCGACGATAGGGGTACTACGTACCCGCCGTCGGCGTCATGCCTGCAACTGCAGGTACTACGTACCGCAACATGAGTTGGGGGGAGTTAAAATTGATGTTAATTATATGCAAAAAAAATAATAACGTTTATGTTAAACGTTTATATAATCAATTCTCATATGAAGTCAATTGAAATTGTTAATTCGATTTAATGGAAACGTATTTACATATGTATGTATGTATGTATGTATGTATGTATGTATGTATGTATGTATGTATGTATGTATGTATGTATGTATGTATGTATGTATGTATGTATGTATGTATATATATATATATATGTAATATGTAAATGTGCTATTTATAATTTAAGTTATTATTTGATCAATGGCTTATATTGATGGTTTATTTTCATAAGGTGACTCTTTAATAACTCTCAACTATTTAATAATTTAAATGTTTTAAATTATTAAATAAGGAATTGATAGTTCGGTGGGGAATGTATCAAACAAATGTTATTAATTGGAAAATGGATTTTTAGTTCTAATTAAATAAAGTAATTTAATTAAATGAGAAGCGATTCCTAATTAATTAAATGAAGTTATTTAATTAAATAAGAAAAGTGTATCTAATTAATTAAAGATTATTTAATTAAAAAGAAAAAATAATTATGAGAGCATATCTCATTTTATTAAATTAAATATCTCAACAAAATCTCTCTTCAGTTCAAAAAGGGAAACTCCTAGTTCACTATTGATCAAAAATGATTTAAATCAGTTAACTCCTTTTTCTACTCAAATTGAATCAGTTAACTCTTTATTTTAATCAAATTGAATCGGTTATCTCCCTTCAATTTGGAAATCTCCCTTTATGACCGAACTTCACCTTTAATCCTGACCGCTGATTGAAATTGATCTCCATCGCTGATGAATTCTAAGAAAGTCTATTTAAGAGGCCCTCATCTCTTCATTTTGAAAGGTTGAAGGAGAATTTGCATCGAATTATTGCTGGAATTCATACTCACTTTTTCTCATATTCACATACGCAAAAATCAAGCTTGACCAAAAGTTGACCAGATTTAACCACGATTGACTTGAGTTGACTAGTTTCAAATTTTTTTTTGAAATAATTAAATGAAATTATTTAATTAAATGGAGTACTTACTTCTAATTAATTAAACAAAGTTATTTAATTAAATGAGAAGCCATTCCTAATTAATTAAATGAAGTTATTTAATTAAATAAGAAAAGTGTCTCTAATTAATTAAAGATCATTTAATTAAATAGAAAAAGTAATTATCAGCGCATTTCTCATTTTATTAAATTAAATATCTCAACAAAATCTCTCTTCTGTTCAAAAAGGAAAATTTCCAGTTCACTATTGATAAAAAATGAGTTAAATCAGTTAACTCTTTTTTCTACACAAATTGAATTATTTAACTCCTTATTTTACTCAAACTAAATCTGTTAACTCCATTTAATTTTGTAATCTCTCTTTATGACTAAACTTCACCTTTAACCCTGACCATTGATTGAAATTCATCTCAACCGTTGATGAATTCTAGGAAAGTCTATTTAAGAGACCCTCATCTCTTCAATTTGAAAGGTTGAATGAGAATTTGCATCGAATTGTTGCAGGAATTCATACTCATATTTGCTCATATTCACATAGGCAAAGATCAACTTTGACTAAAAGTTGACCAGATTTAACCACGGTTGACTTGAGCTGACTAGTTTTGAAAAAAAAAATTAAATAATTAAACAAAATTATTTAATTAAATGGAGTACTTACTTCTAATTAATTAAACAAAGTTATTTAATTAAATGAGAAGCCATTCCTAATTAATTAAATGAAGTTATTTAGTTAAATAACAAAAGTGTCTCTAATTAATTAAAGATTATTTAATTAAATAGAAAAAGTAATAATGAGAGCATATCTCATTTTATTAAATTAAATATCTCAACAAAATCTCTCTTCAGTTCAAAAAGGGAAATTTCTAGTTCACTATTGATAAAAAATGAGTTAAATCAGTTAACTCCTTTTTCTACTCAAATTGAATCAGTTAACTCCTTATTTTACTCAAATTAAATCTGTTAACTCCCTTTAGTTTGGAAATCTCCCTTTATGACTGAACTTCACCTTTAATCCTGACCTTTAATTGAAATCGATCTCCACCATTGATGAATTCCAGGAAAGTCTATTTAAAAGACCCTCATCTCTTCATTTTGAAAGGTTGAATGATAATTTGCATCGAATTGTTGTTGAAATTCATACTCACGTGTGCTCATATTCACATACGCAAAGATCAAGTTTGACCAAAAGTTGACCAGATTTAACCATGGTTGACTTGATTTGACTAGCTTTGAAATTTTTTTTGAAATAATTAAACGAAATTATTTAATTGAATGGAGTACTTACTTATAATTAATTAAACAAAGTTATTTAATTAAATGAGAAGCCATTCCTAATTAATTAAATGAAGTTATTTAAATAAATAAGAAAAGTGTCTCTAATTAATTAAAGATTATTTAATTAAAAAGAAAAAGTAATTATGAGAGCATATCTCATTTTATTAAATTAAATATCTCAACAAAATCTTGCTTCAGTTCAAAAAGGGAAATTTCTTGTTCACTATTGATCAAAGATGACTTAAAGTAGTTAACTATTTTTTCTACTCAAATTGAATCAATTAACTCCTTATTTTTCTTAAATTAAATCTATTAACTCCCTTTAATTTGGAAATCTCCCTTTATGACTGAACTTCACCTTTAATCATGTCCGTTGATTCAAATCGATCTCAACCGTTGATGAATTCCAAGAAAGTCTATTTAAGAGACCCCCATCTCTTCATTTTGAAAGGTTGAATGAGAATTTGTATCGAATTGTTGCTGGAATTCATACTCACATTTGCTCATATTCACATACGAAAACATCGACTTTGACCAAAAGTTGACCAAATTTAACCACAGTTGACTTGAGTTGACTATTTAGAAAAAAGAAATTTAAATAATTAAACGAAATTATTTAATTAAATGGAGTACTTACTTCTAATTAATTAAATAAAGTTATTTAATTAAATGAGAAGTCATTCCTAATTAGTTAAGTGAAGTTATTTAATTAAATAAGAAAAGTGTCTCTAATTAATTAAAGATTACTTAATTAAATAGAAAAAATATTTATGATAGCATATCTCATTTTATTAAATTAAATATCTCAGCAAAATCTCTCTTCAGTTCAAAAAAGGAAATTTTCAGTTCACTATTGATAAAAAATAAGTTAAATCAATTAACTCCTTTTTCTACTCAAATTGAATCAGTTAACTCGTTATTTTACACAAATTAAATCTGTTAACTCCCTTTAATATGGAAATCTCCCTTTATGACTGAACTTCACCTTTAATCCTAACCGTTGATTGAAATCGATCTCAACCATTGATGAATTCTAGGAAAGTATATTTAAGAGACCCTTATCTCTTCATTTTGAAAGGTTGAATGAGAATTTACATCGAATTGTTGCTGGAATTCATACTCACATTTGCTCATATTCACATACACAACGATCAAGTTTGACCAAAAGTTGACCATATTTAACCACGGTTGACTTGAGTTGACTAGTTTCGAATTTTTTTTTGAAATAAGTAAACAAAATTATTTAATTAAATGGAGTACTTACTTCTATTTAATTAAACAATGTTATTTAATTAAATGAGAATCCATTCCTAATTAATTAAATGGAGTTCTTTAATTAAATAGGTAAGGTGTCTCTAATTAATTAAAGATTATTTAATTAAATAGAAAAAGTAATAATGAGAGCATATCTCATTTTATTAAATTAAATATCTCAACAAAATTTCTCTTCAGTTCAAAAAAGGAAACTTCCAGTTCACTATTGATAAAAAATGAGTTAAATCAGTTAACTCCTTTTTCTACTCAAATTGAATCAGTTAACTCCTTATTTTACTCAAATTAAATCTGTTAACTCCCTTTAATTTGGAAATCTCCCTTTATGACTGAACTTCATCTTTAATCCTGACTGTTGATTGAAATCGATCTCAACCGTTGATGAATTCAAGGAAAAGTCTATTTAAGAGACCCTCATCTCTTCATTTTGAAAGGTTGAATGAGAATTTGCATCGAATTGTTACTGGAGTTCATACTCACATTTGCTCATATTCACATACGCAAAGATCAAGTTTGACCATAAGTTGACCAGATTTAACCACGGTTGACTTAAGTTGACTTGTTTCAAATTTTTTTTAAAAATAATTAAACAAAATTTTTCAATTAAAAGGAGTACTTACTTCTAATTAATTAAACAAAGTTATTTAATTAAATAAGAAGCCATTCTTAATTTATTAAATGAAGTTATTTAATTAAATTAGGAAAGTGCCTCTAATTAATTCAAGATTATTTAATTAAATAGAAAAAGCAATTATGAGAGCATATCTCATTTTATTAAATTAAATATCTCAACAAAATCTCTCTTCAGTTCAAAAAGGGAAATTTCTAGTTCACTATTGATCAAAAATGAGTTAAATAAGTTAACTCTTTTTTCTACTCAAATTGAATCAATTAACTCCTTATTTTACTCAAATTAAATTTATTAACTCTTTTTAATTTGGAAATCTCCCTTTATGACTGAACTTCACCTTTAATCTTGATTGTTGATTTAAATCGATCTCAACCGTTGATGAATTCGAAGAAAGTCTATTTAAGAGACCCTCATCTCTTCATTTTGAAAGGTTCAATGAGAATTTGCATCGAATTGTTGCTGGAATTCATACTCACATTTGCTCATATTCACATATGCAAAGATCAAGTTTGACCAAAAGTTGACCAGATTTAACCATAGTTGACTTGAGTTCACTAGTTTAGAAATAAAAATTGAAATAATTAAACGAAATTATTTAATTAAATGGAGTACTTACTTCTAATTAATTAAACAAATTTTTCTAATTAAATGAGAAGTCATTCCTAATTAATTAAATGAAGTTATTTAATTAAATAAGAAAAGTGTCTCTAATTAATTAAAAATTATTTAATTAAATAGAAAAAGTAATTATCAGAGCATATCTCATTTTATTAAATTAAATATCTCAGCGAAATCTCTCTTCAGTTCAAAAAAGAAAATTTTCAGTTCAGTATTGATTAAAAATGAGTTAAATCAATTAACTCCTTTTTCTACTCAAATTGAATCAGTTAACTCGTTATTTTATTCAAATTAAATCTATTAACTCCCTTTAATATGGAAATCTCTCTTTATGACTGAACTTCACCTTTAATCTTAACCGTTGATTGAAATCGATCTCAACCGTTGATGAATTCCAGGAAAGTATATTTAAGAGACCCTGATCTCTTCATTTTGAAAGGTTGAATGAGAATTTGCATCAAATTGTTGCTGGAATTCATACTCACATTTGCTCATATTCACATACGCAAAGATCAAGTTTGACCAAAAGTTGACCATATTTAACCACAGTTGACTTGAGTTGACTAGTTTCGAAAAGAATTTTGAAATAAGTAAACAAAATTATTTAATTAAATGGAGTACTTACTTCTAATTAATTAAACAAAGTTATTTAATTAAATGAGAAGCCATTCCTAATTAATTAAATGAAGTTATTTAATTAAATAAGAAAGGTGTCTCTAATTAATTAAAGATTATTTAATTAAATAGAAAAAGTAATAATGAGAGCATATCTCATTTTATTAAATTAAATATCTCAACAAAATCTCTCTTCAGTTCAAAAAGGAAAATTTCCAGTTCACTATTGATAAAAAATGAGTTAAATGAGTTAACTCCATTTTCTACTCAATTTGAATCAGTTAACTCTTTATTTTACTCAAATTAAATCTGTTAACTCCCTTTAATATGGAAATCTCCCTTTATGACTGAACTTCACCTTTAATCCTGACCGTTGATTGAAATCGATCTCAACTGTTGATGAATTCCAGGAAAGTCTATTGAAGAGACCCTCATCTCTTCATTTTGAAAGGTTGAATGAGAATTTTCATTGAATTGTTGCTGGAATTCATACTCACATTTGCTCATATTCACATACGCAAAAATCAAGTTTGGGCAAAAGTTGACCAAATTTAACCACGGTTGACTTGAGTTGACTAGTTTTGAAAAGAATTTTGAAATAATTAAACAAAATTATTTAATTAAATGGAGTTCTTACTTCTAACTAATTTAACAAATTTATTTAATTAAATGAGAAGCCATTCCTAATTAATTAAATAAAGTTATTTAATTAAATAAGAAAAGTGTCTCTAATTAATTAAAGATTATTTAATTAAATAGCAAAAGTAATTATGAAAGCATATCTCATTTTATTAAATTAAATATCGCCACAAAATCTCTCTTCAGTTCAAAAAGGGAAATTTTCAGTTCACTATTGATAAAAAATGAGTTAAATCAGTTAACTCCTTTTTCTACTCAAATTGAATCAGTTAACTCCTTATTTTACTCAAATTAAATCTGTTAACTCCCTTTAATTTGGAAATCTCTCTTTATGACTAAACTTCACCTTTAATCCTGACCATTGACTGAAATCAATCTCAACCGTTGACGAATTCCAGGAAAGTCTATTTAAGAGACCCTCATCTCTTCATTTTGAAAGGTTGAATGAGAATTTGCATCGAATTGTTGCTGGAATTTATACTCACATTTGCTCATATTCACATATGCAAAGATTAAGTTTGACCAAAAGTTGACCAGATTTAACCATGATTGACTTGAGTTGACTAGTTTCAAAAAGAATTTTGAAATAATTAAACGAAATTATTTGATTAAATAGAGTACTTACTTTTATTTAATTAAACAAAGTTATTTAATTAAATGAGAAGCCATTCCTAATTAAATAGAAAAAGTAATTATGAGAGCATATCTCATTTTATTAAATTAAATATCTCAAGAAAATCTCTTTTGTAGTACCTACCCTCGTTCACATCTTTTCTGGACATTGTTAATATTATCAAACTATGGTAGACTAGTTTTATGTTGATAGATTAGTGGTATTGTTTTGACATTATCAGACATTATGTTATGGATTTAGTGGTTATAAGATGATATCATTTAGACTTTACATTTCATGCATACATGATGATCATTATTTTCTTTTCAGTTATTATTAATGATTAGATGGATGGTTTATTATCTTATGTGTTTTATTATGGATACTTACCCCATACTTGCATGTGTATGGTGTGCGTGTTTTCTTATTGTATGACGTTTTTGATGTGGTTAAGGAAGGGAGTCGTAATCACCTGCTTCTTCTGGATCTACATGATGCACGACTTCCTGCCATTGTCTGTTTAGCTTAGCATTATATATATTATATGTACATGCATAGTTTTCCTGCAGGTTGCAGGTACTGAGTATCGACTTTCCTGAATTTCCAAAATGAGCGTACCCTATTATATTATCTCAATGATAAGAGAAGGGAGATAAATTTTCAAGTCCAAATCCCAAACCCTTAAACCAATTGTCCTAGTGAGGTAGGACAAGTATCTGGATATTTTACCCACCGAATGTGTCAGATGACATAATTCATGATTTTTAACCCTTTAGACTGATTTTGAGTGATTTGCTGTATGATGGATTTTCATATTTTATCTTGGAGGTCTATGGTGAATTATCTATTAATTAAGTCTTAAAAAATAGATTTAATTAATAAATTAATGATTTGAGGAAATTAATATAAAATATCATGTTATTTGATATTTTGATTATAATTAATTAAATGTGAATTATTGATTAAAAATGAATTAAATAAAAGAAAATTAGAAATTAAAATTAATAATAATTATAAAATAATGATAAAGTAACAAATAAATAATAATAATAAAAGTTATAAAGTTAAAATGAAAGTTATAAATATTTAAATAGAAATTATATAAAAAGTAAATTGGAGTTATAAGCTTGCATGGGAATTAACGCACTTCTCTATTTCTCATGTGTCAACAACACGGGGGTTAGTGCATCAATTAAGCACATGGTGTCTACAACCCTATGGCTCATCTTGAAGGTTGGAAAAGACCCATGCTTAGTTGGTGACACCTTCCTGCTATTTCTAGAAGCATTCTAGATGTTTTCTGAAAGCTCTTTATATTCAGGCATTCATAAAAGCTTAGACACAGCGTTGGGAGAGAAATTGGAGCATTGGAGGACTTGAGAATTCTGAAGAAGGGAGGAGCTTGCTCTGCGAATTTTCTAAGGAAGAGTGATTTAGCATCAGAATTCGTGTAGATTCTTGTAATTTTAATTATGCTATTTTCGCATCTCACATTCCCTTTCTTCTTCGTATCTTCCATATGTCTTCTGAGAAGTTTCATATTTATATGCATTCTCAATATGGGTAGATTAATTTATTGGAGAATTTTATATGCATTCATAATTGTAGATATAATCTTTGTGAAAAAAGTTATTTAATTAAATGAGAAGTCATTCCTAATTAGTTAAATGAAGTTATTTAATTAAATAACAAAAGTGTCTCTAATAAATTAAAGATTATTTAATTAAATAAAAAAAGTAATTATGAGAGCATATCTTATTTTATTAAATTAAATATCTCAACAAAATGTCTCTTCAGTTCAAAAAGGGTAATTTCAAGTTCACTATTGATAAAAAATGACTTAAATCAGTTAACTCCTTTTTCTACTCAAATTGAATCAGTTAACTCCTTATTTTACTCAAATTAAATCTATTAACTCTATTTAATTTTTAAATCTCCCTTTATGACTGAACTTAACCTTTAATCCTGACCGTTGATTGAAATCGATCTCAACCGTTGATCAATTCTAGGAAAGTCTATTTAAGAGACCCTCATCTCTTCATTTTGAAAAGTTGAATGAGAAATTGCTTCGAATTGTTATTGGAATTCATACTCACATTTGCTCATATTCACATACGCAAAGATCAAGTTTGACCAAAAGTTGACTAGATTTAACCACGGTTGATTTCAGTTGACTAGTTTCGAAAAGAATTTTGAAATAATTAAATGAAATTATTTAATTAAATGGAGTACTTACTTCTAATTAACTAAACCAAATTATTTAATTAAATGAGAAGCCATTCCTAACTAATTAAATGAAGTTATTTAATTAAATAAGAAAAGTGTCTCTAATTAATTAAAGATTATTGAATTAAATAGAAAAAGTAATTATGAGAGCATATATCATTTTAATAAATTAAATATTTCAACAAAATCTCTCTTCAGTTCAAAAAGGGAAATTTCCAGTTCACTATTGATCAAAAATGAGTTAAATGAGTTAACTCTTTTTTCTACTCAAATTGAATCAATCAACTCCGTATTTTACTCAAATTAAATCTGTTAACTCTCTTTAATTTGGAAATCTTCCTTTATGACTGAACTTCACCTTTAATCATGACCACTGATTGAAATTGATCTCAACAGTTGACAAATTTCAAGAAAGTCTATTTAAGAGACCCGCATCTCTTCATTCTGAAAGGTTGAATGGGAATTTCCATCAAATTTTTGCAAGAATTCATACTCACATTCGCTCATATACACATACGCAAAGATCAAGTTTGACCAAAAGTTGACCAGATTTAACCACGGTTGACTTGAGTTGACTAATTTCGAAAAGAATTTTGAAATAAATAAACATAATTATTTAATTAAATGTAGTACTTACTTTTAATTAATTAAACAAAGTTATTTAAATAAATGAGAAGCCATTCCTAATTAATTAAATAAAGTTATTTAATTAAATAAGAAAAGTGACTCCAATTAATTAAATATTATTTGATTAAATAAAAAAAGTAATTATGAGAGCATATCTAATTTTATTAAATTAAATATCTCAACAAAATCTCTCTTTAGTTAAAAAAGGGAAATCTCCAGTTCACTGTTGATAAACAATGAGTTAAATCAGTTAACTATTTTTTCTACTGAAATTGAATCAGTTAAATCCTTATTTTACTCAAATTAAATCTGGTACCTCCCTTTAATTTGGAAATCTCCCTTTATGACTGAACTTCACCTTTAATCCTGACTGTTGATTGAAATCGATCTCAACCGTTGATGAATTCGAAGAAAGTCTTTTTAACAGACCCTCATGTCTTCATTTTGAAAGGTTGAATGAGAATTTGCATCGAATTGTTGCTGGAATTCATACTCACATTTGCTCATATTCACATACGCAAAAATCAAGTTTGACCAAAAGTTGATCAGATTTAACCACGGTTGACATGAGTTGACTAGTTTCGAAAAGAATTTGGATATAATTAAACCAAATTATTTAACTAAATGGAGTACTTCTAATTAATTAAACAAAGTTATTTAATTAAATGACAAACCATTCCTAATTAATTAAATGAAGTTATTTAATTAAATAAGAAAAGCGCCTCTAATTAATTAAAGATTATTTAATTAAATAGAAACAGTAATTATGAGAGCATATCTCATTTTATTAAATCAAATATCTCAACAAAATCTCTTTTCAGTTCAAAAAGGGAAATTTCCAGTTCGCTATTGATCAAAAATTAGTTAAATCAATTAACTCCTTTTTCTACTCAAATTTAATCAGTTAACTCGTTATTTTACTCAAATTAAATCTGTTACCTCTCTTTAATTTGGAAATCTCCCTTTATGATAGAACTTCACCTTTAATCCTGACCGTTGATTGAAATCGATCTCAACCGTTGATGAATTCCAGGAAAGTCTATTTAAGAGACCCTTATCTCTTAATTTTGAAAGGTTGAATGAAAATTTGCATCGAATTGTTACTGGAATTCATACTCACACTTACTTATATTCACATACACAAAGATCAAGTTTGACCAAAAGTTGACTAGATTTAACCACGGTTGACTTGAGTTGATTAGTTTCGAAAAGAATTTTTAAATAATTATACAAAATTATTTAATTAAATGGAGTACTTACTTCTAATTAATTAAACAAAGTTATTTAATTAAATGAGAAGCCATTCCTAACTAATTAAATGAAGTTATTTAATTAAATAAGAAAAGTTTCTCTAATTAATTAAAGATTATTTAATTAAATAGAAAAAGTAATTATGAGAGCGTATCTCATTTTATTAAATTAAATATCTTAACAAAATCTCTCTTCAGTTCAAAAAGAGAAATTTTCAGTTCACTATTGGTAAAAAATGAGTTAAATGAGTTAACTCCTTTTTCTACTCAAATTGAATCAGTTAACTCCTTATTTTACTCAAATTAAATTTGTTAACTCCCTTTAATTTGGAAATCTCCCTTTATTATTGAACTTCACCTTTAATCTTGACCGTTGATCTAAATCAATCTCAATCATTGATGAATTCCAATAAAGTCTATTTAAGAGACCCTCATCTCTTCATTTTGAAAGGTTGAATAAGAATTTACATCGAATTGTTGCTGGAATTCATACTCACATTTGCTCATATTCACATACGCAAAGATCAAGTTTGACAAAAAGTTAACCAGATTTAACTACGATTTACTAGTTTCAAAAATAATTTTGAAATAATTGAATGAAATTATTTAATTAAATGGAGTACTTACTTCTAATTAATTAAACAAAGTTATTTAATTAAATGAGAAGCCATTCCTAACTAATTAAATGAAGTTATTTAATTAAATAAGAAAAGTGTCTCTAATTAATTAAAAATTATTTAATTAAATAGAAAATTTAATTATTAGAGCATATTTCATTTTATTAAATTAAATATCTCAACAAAATCTCTATTCAGTTCAAAAAGAGAAATTTCTAGTTCACTATTGATAAAAAATGAGTTAAATTAGTTAACTCTTTTTTTTACTCAAATTGAATCATTTAACTCCTTATTTTACTCAAATTAAATCTGTTAGCTCCCTTTAATTTGGAAATCTCCCTTTCTGACTGAACTTCACCTTTAATCCTGACCGTTGATTGAAATCGATCTCAACCGTTGATGAATTCTAGGAAAGTCTATTTAAGAGACCCTCATCTCTTAATTTTGAAAGGTTGAATGAAAACTTGCATCGAATTGTTACTGGAATTCATACTCACACTTGCTCATATTCACATACACAAAGATCAAGTTTGACCAAAAGTTGACTAGATTTAACCACGGTTGACTTGAGTTGATTAGTTTCGAAAAGAATTTTTAAATAATTATACGAAATTATTTAATTAAATGGAGTACTTCTAATTAATTAAAAAAAGGTATTTAATTAAATGAGAAGCCATTCCTAACTAATTAAATGAAGTTATTTAATTAAATAAGAAAAGTGTCTCTAATTAATTAAAGATTATTTAATTAAATAGAAAAAGTAATTATGAGAGCATATCTCATTTTATTAAATTAAATATCTTAACAAAATCTCTCTTCAGTTTAAAAAGAGAAATTTCCAGTTCACTATTGGTCAAAAATGAGTTAAATGAGTTAACTCCTTTTTCTACTCAAATTGAATCAGTTAACTCCTTATTTTACTCAAATTAAATTTGTTAACTCCCTTTAATTTGGAAATCTCTCTTTATCATTGAACTTCACCTTTAATCTTGACCATTGATCTAAATCAATCTCAACCGTTGATGAATTCCAATAAAGTCTATTTAAGAGACCCTCATCTCTTCATTTTGAAAGGTTGAATGAGAATTTACATCGAATTGTTGCTGGAATTCATACTCACATTTGCTCATATTCACATACGCAAAGATCAAATTTGACAAAAAGTTAACCAGATTTAACTACAATTGACTAGTTTCGAAAATAATTTTGAAATAATTGAACAAAATTATTTAATTAAATGGAGTACTTACTTCTAATTAATTAAACAAAGTTATTTAATTAAATGAGAAGCCATTCCTAACTAATTAGATGAAGTTATTTAATTAAATAAGAAAAGTGTGTCTAATTAATTAAAAATTATTTAATTAAATAGAAAAATTAATTATCAGAGCATATTTCATTTTATTAAATTAAATATCTCAACAAAATCTCTCTTCAGTTCAAAAAGGGAAATTTCCAGTTCACTATTGATAAAAAATGAGTTAAATTAGTTAACTCTTTTTTCTACTCAGATTGAATCAGTTAACTCCTTATTTTACTCAAATTAAATCTGTTAGCGCACTTTAATTTGGAAATCTCCCTTTATGACTGAACTTCAACATTAATCCTGACTGTTGATTGAAATTGATCTCAACCATTGATGAATTTCAGGAAAGTCTATTTAAGAGACCCTCATCTCTTAATTTTGAAAGGTTGAATGAAAATTTGCATCGAATTGTTACTGGAATTCATACTCACACTTGCTCATATTCACATACACAAAGATCAAGTTTGACCAAAAGTTGACTAAATTTAACCATAGTTGACTTGAGTTGATTAGTTTCGAAAAGAATTTTTATGTAATTATTCAAAATTATTTAATTAAAATGAGTACTTACTTCTAATTAATTAAACAAAGTTATTTAATTAAATGAGAAGCCATTCTTAACTAATTAAATGAAGTTATTTAATTAAATAAAAAAAGTGTCTCTAATTAATTAAAGATTATTTAATTAAATAGAAAAAGTAATTATGAGAGCATATCTCATTTTATTAAATTAAATATCTCAACAAAATCTCTCTTCAGTTCAAAAAGAGAAATTTCCAGTTCACTATTGGTCAAAAATGAATTAAATGAGTTAACTCCTTTTTCTACTCAAATTGAATCAGTTAACTCCTTATTTTACTCAAATTAAATTTGTTAACTCCTTTTAATTTGAAAATCTCCCTTTATCATTGAACTTCACCTTTAATCTTGACCATTGATCTAAATCAATCTCAACCGTTGATGAATTCCAATAAAGTCTATTTAAGAGACCCTCATCTCTTCATTTTGAAAGGTTGAATGAGAATTTACATCGAATTGTTGCTGGAATTCTTACTCACATTTGCTCATATTCACATACGCAAAGATCAAGTTTGACAAAAAGTTAACCAGATTTAACTACGATTGACTAGTTTCGAAAAGAATTTTGAAATAATTGAACGAAATTATTTAATTAAATGGAGTACTTACTTCTAATTAATTAAAAAAAGTTATTTAATTAAATGAGAAGTCATTCCTAATTAGTTAAATGAAGTTATTTCATTAAATAACAAAAGTGTCTTTAATTAATTAAAGATTATTTAATTAAATAGAAAAAGTAATTATGAGAGCATATCTCATTTTATTAAATTAAATATCTCAACAAAATCTCTCTTCAGTTGAAAAAGGGAACTTTCCAGTTCACTATTGATAAAAAATGAATTAAATCAGTTAACTCCTTTTTCTACTTAAATTGAATCAGTTAACTCCTTATTTTACTCAAATTAAATCTGTTAACACCCTTTAATTTGAAAATCTCTCTTTATGACTAAACTTCACCTTTATTCCTGAGTTTTGATTGAAATCGATCTCAACTATTGATGAATGTCAGGAAAGTCTATTTAAGAGACCCTCATCTCTTCATTTTGAAAGGTTAAATGAGAATTTGCATCGAATTGTTGCTAGAATTCATACTCACATTCGCTCATATTCACATACGCAAAGATCAAGTTTGACCAAAAGTTGACTAGATTTAACCACGGTTGACTTGAGTTGATTAGTTTTGAAAAGAATTTTGAAATAATTAAACAAAATTATTTAATTAAATGGAGTACTTACTTTTAATTAATTAAACAAAGTTATTTAATTAAATGACAAGTCATTCCTAATTAATTAAATAATGTTATTTAATTATATAAGAAAAGTGACTCTAATTAATTAAAGATTATTTAATTAAATAGAAAAAGTAATTATGAGAGCATATCTCATTTTATTAATTTAAATATCTCAACAAAATCTCTCTTCAGTTCAAAAAAGAAAATTTCCAGTTCCCTATTGATCAAAAATGAGTTAAATCAGTTAACTTTTTTTTCTACTCAAATTGAATTAGTTACCTCCTTATTTTAGTCAAATTAAATCTGTTAACTCTCTTTAATTTGAAAATCTCCCTTTATGACTGAACTTCACCTTTAATCTTGACCGTTCATTGAAATAAATCTCAACCATTGATGAATTCCAGGAAAGTCTATTTGAGAGACCCTCATCTAGTCATTTTCAAAGGTTGAATGAGAATTTGCATCGAATTATTGCTGGAGTTCATACTCACATTTGCTCATATTCACATACGCAAAGATCAAGTTTGACCATAAGTTGACCAGATTTAACCACAATTGACTTGAGCTGACTAATTTCGAAAAGAATTTTGAAATAATTAAATGAAATTATTTAATTAAATTGAGTACTTACTTTTAATTAATTAAACAAAGTTATTTAATTAAATGAGAAGCCATTCATAATTAATTAAATAAAGTTATTTAGTTAAATAAGAAAAGTGTCTCTAATTAATTAAAGATTATTTAATTAAATAGAAAAAGTAATTATGAGAGTATATCTCATTTTATTAAATTAAATATCTCAACAAAATCTTTCTTCAGTTCAAAAAGGGAAATTTTCAATTCACTATTGATCAAAAATTAGTTAAATGAGTTAACTCCTTTTTCTACTCAAATTGAATCAGTTAACTCCTTATTTTACTCAAATTAAATCTGTTAACTCCCTTTAATTTGGAAATCTCCCTTTATGACTGAACTTTACCTTTAATCTTGACCGTTGATTGAAATCGATCTCAACCGTTGATGAATTTCAGGAAAATCTATTTTAGAGACCCTCATCTCTTCATTTTGAAAGGTTGAATGAGAATTTGCATCGAATTTTTTGCTTGAATTCATAGTCACATTTGCTCATATTCACATACACAAAGATCAAATTTGACCAAAAGTTGATCAGATTTAACCACGGTTGACATGAGTTGACTAGTTTGGAAAAGAATTTTGAAATAATTAAACAAAATTATTTAATTAAATGGAGTACTTCTAATTAATTAAACAAACTTTTTTAATTAAATGAGAAGCAATTCCTAATTAATTAAATGAAGTTATTTAATTAAATAAGAAAAGTATCTCTAATTAATTAAAGATTATTTAATTAAATAGAAAAAGTAATTATGAGAGCATATCTCATTTTATTAAATTAAAAATCTCAACAAAATCTCTCTTCAGTTCAAAAAGGGAAATTTCCAGTTCACTATTGATCAAAAATTAGTTAAATCAGTTAACTCCTTTTTCTACTCAAATTGAATAATTTAACTCCTTATTTTACTCAAACTAAATCTGTTAACTCCCTTCAATTTTTAAATTTCCCTTTATGACTGAACTTCACCTTTAATCTTGACCGTTGATTGAAATCGATCTTAACCGTTGATGAATTCCAAGAAAGTCTATTTAACAGACCCTCATCTCTTCATTTTGAAAGGTTGAATGAGAATTTGCATCGAATTGTTGCTGGAAATCATACTCACATTTGCTCATATTCACATACACAAAGATCAAGTTTGACTGAAAGTTGACTAAATTTAACCACGGTTGACTTGAGTTGACTATTTTCGAAAAGATATTTGAAATATATAAGTGAAATTATTTAATTAAATAGAGTACTTACTTTTAATTAATTAAACAAAGTTATTTAATTAAATGAGAAGCAATTCCTAATTTTTTTAATAGGGGTAAACGCTTTGACCTATAGCTATGAGCCAGTGAGGCCACAAACGGGGGACCTCATCCCCTTGAGATTTGAACCTTGATGGCAAAGATAACAATGCAACAACTTAACCATCACAACATGCCACTGTTGGCTAAAAAGAGGGGTAAACGCTTTGACCTTGAGCTATGAACCAGTGAGGCCACAAATGGGGGACCTCATCTCCATTAGATTTGAACTTTGATGGAAAGGATAACCACTCAACTACTTAACCATAACAACATGCCACTATTGGCAGAAGCAATTCCTAATTAATTAAATGAAGTTATTTAATTAAATAAAAAAATTGTCTTTAATTAATCCTGACCGTTGATTGAAATCGATCTCAACCGTTGATGAATTCCAAGAAAGTCTATTTAAGAGACTCTCATCTCTTCATTTTGAAAGGTTGAATGAGAATTTTCATCGAATTGTTGCTGGAATTCATACTCACATTTTCTCATTTTCACATACGCAAAGATCATGTTTGACCAAAAGTTGACCAAATTTAACAACAGTTGACTTGAGTTGACTATTTTCGAAAAGATATTTGAAATATATAAATGAAATTATTTAATTAAATAGAGTACTTACTTTTAATTAATTAAACAAAGTTATTTAATTAAATGAGAAGCAATTCCTAATTTTTTTAATAGGGGTAAACGCTTTGACCTGTAGCTATGAGCCAGTGAGGCCACAAATAGGGGACCTCATCCCCTTGAGATTTGAACCTTGATGGCAAGGATAACAATGCAACAACTTAACCATCACAACATGCCACTGTTGGCTAAAAAGAGGGGTAAACGCTTTGAACTGGAGCTATGAACCAGTGAGGCCACAAATGGGGGACCTCATCTCCATTAGATTTGAACTTTGATGGAAAGGATAACCACTCAACAACTTAACCATCACAACATGCCACTATTGGCAGAAGTAATTCCTAATTAATTAAATGAAGTTATTTAATTAAATAAGAAAATTTTCTCTAATTAATCCTGACCGTTGATTGAAATCAATCTCAACCGTTGATGAATTCCAAGAAAGTCTATTTAAGAGACCCTCATCTCTTCATTTTGAAAGGTTGAATGAGAATTTGCATCGAATTGTTGCTGGAATTCATACTCACATTTTCTCATTTTCACATACGCAAAGATCATGTTCGACCAAAAGTTGACCAAATTTAACCACGATTGACTTGAGTTGACTAGTTTCGAAAAGAATTTTAAAATAATTAAACAAAATTATTTAATTAAATGGACTACTTCTAATTAATTAAACAAACTTATTTAATTAAATGAGAAGTCAATTCTAATTAATTAAATAAAGTTATTTAATTAAATAAAACAAGTGTCTCTAGTTAATTAAAGATTATTTAATTAAATAGAAAAAGTAATTATGAGAGCATATCTCATTTTATTAAATTCAATATCTCAACAAAATCTCTCTTCAGTTCAAAAAAGGAAATTTCCAGTTCACTATTGATAAAAAATGAGTTAAATCAGTTATCTCCTTTTTCTACTCAAATTGAATCAGTTAACTCCTTATTTTACTCAAATTAAATCTCTTAACTCCCTTTAATTTGGAAATCTCCCTGTATGACTGAACTTCACCTTTAATCCTGACTGTTGATTGAAATCGATCTCAACCGTTGATGAATTCCAGAAAATTCTATGTAAAAGACCCTCATCTATTCATTTTGAAAGGTTGAATGAGAATTTGCATCGAATTGTTGCTTGAATTCATACTCACATTTGCTCATATTCACATACGCAAAGATCAAGTTTGACCAAAAGTTGATCAGATTTAACCATGGTTGACATGAGTTGACAAGTTTCGAATTTTTTTTTGAAATAATTGAATAAAATTATTTAATTAAATTGAGTACTTACATCTAATTAATTAAACAAAGTTACTTAATTAAATGAGAAGCCATTCCTAATTAATTAAATAGAGTTATTTAATTAAATAAGAAAAGTGTCTCTAAGTAATTAAGGATTTTTTAATTAAATAGAAAAAGTAATTATGAGAGCATATCTCATTTTATAAAATTAAATATCTCAAAAAATTCTCTCTTCAGTTCAAAAAGGGAAATTTCCAGTTCACTATTGATCAAAAATGAGTTAAATCAGTTAACTCCTTTTTCTACTCAAATTGAATCAGTTAACTCTTTATTTTACTCAAATTAAATCTGTTAACTCCCTTTAATTTGAAAATCTCCTTTTATCACTGAACTTCACCTTTAATCCTAACTGTTGATTGAAATCGATCTCAACCGTTGATGAATTTTAGGAAAGTCTATTTAAGAGACCCTCATCTCTTCATTTTGAAAGGTTGAATGAAAATTTGCATCTAATTGTTGCTGAAATTCATACTCACATTTGCTCATATTCACATATGCAAAGATCACGTTTGACCAAAAGTTGACCAAATTAAACTACGGTTGACTTGAGTTGATTAGTTACGAAAAGAATTTTGAAATAATTAAATGAAATTATTTAATTAAATGGAGTACTTACTTCTAATTAATTAAACAAAGTTATTTAATTAAATGAGAAGTCATTCCTAATTAATTAAACGAAGTTATTTAATTAAATAAGAAAAGTGTCTTTAATTAATTAAAGATTATTTAATTAAATAGAAAAAGTAATTATGAGAGCATATCTCATTTTATTAAATGAAATACCTCAACAAAATCTCTCTTCTGTTCAAAAAGAGAAATTTCCATTTCACTATTGATAAAAAATGAGTTAAATCAGTTAACTCTTTTTTCTACTCAAATTGAATTAGTTTACTCCTTATTTTACTCAAATTAAATCTGTTAACTCCCTTTAATTTGGAAATCTTCCTTTATGACTGAACTTCACCTTTAATCCTGACCGTTTATTGAAATCGAACTCAACCGTTGATGAATTCCAAGAAAGTCTATTTAACAGACCCTCATCTCTTCATTTTGAAAGGTTGAATGAGAATTTGCATCGAATTGTTGCTGGAAATCATACTCACATTTGCTCATATTCACATACGCAAAGATCAAATTTGACCAAAAGTTGACTAGATTTAACCACAGTTGACTTTAGTTGACTTGTTTCGAAAAGAACTTTGAAATAATTAAACCAAATTATTTAATTAAATGGAGTACTTACTTCTAATTAATTAAACAAAATTATTTAATTAAATGAGAAGCCATTCCTAATTAATTAAATGAAGTTATTTATTTAAATAAGAAAAGTGTCTCTAATTAATTAAAGATTATTTAATTAAATAGAAAAAGTAATTATGAGAGCATATCTCATTTTATTAAATTAAATATCTGAACAAAATCCCTCTTCAGTTCAAAAAGGGAAATTTCCAGTTCACTATTGATAAAAAATGAGTTAAATCAGTTAACTCCTTTTTCTACTCAAATTGAATCAGTTAACTGCTTATTTTACTCAAATTAAATCTGTTAACTCTCTTTAATTTGGAAATCTCCCTTTATGACTGAACTTCACCTTTAATCCTGACCGTTGATTGAAATCGATCTCAACCATTGATGAATTCAATGAAAGTCTATTTAAGAGACCCTAATCTATTCATTTTGAAAGGTTGAATGAGAATTTGCATCGAATTGTTGCTGGAATTCATACTCACATTTGCTCATATTCACATATGCAAAGATCAAGTTTGACAAAAAGTTGACCAGATTTAACCTCATGTCATGCCAAAAACTTGAACGCAAAAACACACACACAAATTTTTATTTTTTTATTTTTTAAAATAAAATAACTAATAATTAAACATGCTCTAAGTTTGATATGATTGAAATAGAAGTTTAAGTACAGGTTCTCTACAATACGTCTTAAAATTATAAACAAGAGGATGGTTATTATAATTAAGATTTGAAACTTTAGTTATAAGGTTTATATCAATAAACTTATGTTATTACATTAACTTTTAATAATAAGAAAACAATTATTTAAATGACAAAGAAAATGTATTCGAGTATAGATTCATTGAGAAAGTATAATCAAAATCAACTTTAAAACTCTTAGACAATAATCCATTTACAAACTAATCGATATTGGACGTCACTTGATGGAAAAAAAATTTAACTAGAATTAAAACATATTATATATATATATATATATATATATATATAATTTATTAACTTTAAACATTTCAACTATTTTAACATAAAAATTAATTATCTAATCTTACTAAATTTGCATGATGATAGAACCTAAAATTTAGTATTAATTTATCATGATGCTTATAACAAATTTTAACTTAACCTTGTAATTCAAATAAAATCACCATTCAGGTACCAATTCAATTTATGCTAATAAAAACTATGATTGCAACTAAACTATATTAAAAGATAAATTTATTTAAAAGAAAAACTAACTGAATTAAAATCTAAACTATGTTACATCTAATATAATTTTGATACTAAACTAACTTTAACTTTAGTATCAAAAACAATTAAATACCTAAGCTAATTCTAATACTTATTTTACGAATTGAACAAGTATAAGCATTCTAACTACGAACTTAAGTCTACTCTAACTTCAATATAAATTAACTAAAACTTAAGATAAACTATCTACACTAATAAAAAAAATTTTAATATACAAATTTCTATAAAGAATTTCATTGGATCACAATTAAAATTCAAAACTAATGAATTAACATTTAACTATATTTAATGAAGACTAATAGCCCATAACTAAAATTAAGCTAATCTAAACATAATTTATTAACATAGATAGTAAGTAACCCAGAATGACAAGACAAAACTTAATTAATCCACTTGACAAGTGGATTCCCTCACACACCTACCCTACTCACCCACCCCTAAACCCCCATCCCCCAAACTAGCCTGGGTGGATTCCTAGCTTCTCCATGCAGACCGAGGTCTACAAGGCGCTGCCCAAGAAGACCCTGACTAGGGTACGTGAGCAGTACAAGCGCAGCTCCCAAATAGCGTACCCTTCCAAGGTAAAGGCAAGAGGTTTAAACTTGAAACCACTTAACAAACATTTGCTCCAACACAAGTAACAACCAAAAGTTAAGAAAAGGAACAAAGGATGTTAGCCATGTTATGATGGCTTTTATTTCATAAATGCCCAAGCAAAAAAAAAACAAAACAAAGGAAAGGGGGTAGATGGGTTCTAGGAACAAGGGGGGGGGGTAGTAATGTAAAATGATTTATAGGTGAGATCTAGGGTAAGATAGGATAAGATTTAAGCATGATGACACTATAGTTATTAATATTTATATTATTGTTTATTTTATTTTATTTTTTTGAATTTAAATTTGAAAACAAAGGATCAACAGAGAATATTCTCTGTTCCATCAAATTTTAACTTCCAAGCCCATACAAAAGGCAGAGAGTTTTCTTACTCTCTTGGGCCATTTTTTTTTTGAAAGTCTTCTAAGTGTAGAGTTAAAGTCATGCATTATTATTATTTTTTTTTTGTATATAATTGGAATAGAATTAAAACATAGATTTAACCATTAACACAATAATGCAAGTTTGATTAATATCCAATAATCATAAAAAAAAAAATAAATCTACATGAATGAACATAAATTTCCATTCTCAACATATATGAACAACTTGTTATATTGCCAAACTGAACATCATTAATTCCATCCAAATTTTTAAGATTCACCCATCTAAAATTAAAATTTACAAATAAATCACATGACAAGCAATTATACCCAACACCAATTTTATTGGCCAACCTGATTCCAAGGCTCAGTCGGGAAAGAATTAGGAAGAAAACTCGGCTTCGTAGCCAATAACAACAAGGTTTAAAATACAATTTACAATAGGATCTCAATCCCAATTTCAACAATTTTATCAAATTTTTCCTCATGATCAAAATCAAGGAACTTGTAATGTTTTCTGAATCTCTTTTCAAGAACCATGGAGGAAACCAATAACTGATCGAATGACAACCAAGCAAAACCAAAAGAACATCAAGCATGCATAGTCACACATGGTTTACACAATAAGATTCACAATGAATCAAGACTAGGGAGAGGTGGATTCTTCCAACTGGAGAAGTCAAACACAACACCAAATCAAATGCCCAATTGGGGCCAATAACCAAGAACTTTCGTTCTTCCATTTAAACTTGCCATACTCATACTAGGTTTGTATTGACGGGTAGGGGCCCATAACACCCTACCCTTTTATCCCTCTTCTCATCCTTAGAAGAGACTCTACATAGGTTGGAGTCCAACTAAACAGACCTCTCCCAAAATTGGTCACTTCTGCCCTCTCCTAGGGTGAGTAATACCAAAACACCCATGCAAGGAAAACTCAAAATTTCAAACATAAACAAGAAAGGAAAACAAAAAAAAAAAAAAGACATGGTTTGCAAATCCTCCCAACATACCCACAACCATACAACAGTAAAACAACAACAAGGTAACAAGAACAAGAACAAAACATAAAAACTGAAATAAGGGAGATAGGAGTTTCCTACCTTCACAAAGAGGTAATGGCAATGAGCCAATTTGAGTAGAGTATCCCTCCTTCCTTCAAGCTTCAAGAAATATTTCCTAAATGTAGAGATTGGGTAACCAAAACCACTAGACCAAGGAAGGCCTCTAAATAAGCCTCCAACTCAACCACCCAAAAAGGAGCAATAACTATTTCCACCCACTAGCCACACTAGAAACTCCTAACTCAACCTTCACCATGGTTAAACCCTAAGAGGATGTGCGGTAAGACAACTCATGAAAACCACTTGCAATTTTCGCACAAAGGCAAAAAGGGACTTTTTGAGTGCCCTCAAAAGTCAAAGCTAGGGGCTTAGGGGTTGGAAAAGACCCCTAACCCATACCCATACCCTTTGGTTAGAATAAAAACATGTTAAAAGCCTTAGGAAGGAGTTTTAGAGACAAAATAAAATCTAGGAATAAAATAGGTCCATCTAACAATTTTAACTAGCAAAATAAGCACATAAACATTTTTACGAGTGTCAAGTGACACTGAAAGAACATAATTACGAACAATAGGGTTTCCAAATTTTAGCACATGGAGATTAGTTTTGTTCCTTCGTAGGGTTTCTCGGCTAAATATCTGCACACTCATTGCACACATCAGTAGTCCCAAAAAATCACATGTATATAAACGTATATGTATCAAAAAATTTCATCATTTGAAACATACATTAATAAAGTTTCTTCTCCCTTCATAATTCTTAACCATTTGAAATATCTTAAATCAAATCTCAATCCTACATCTACTGATTTCATCAACATACATATACATGAACATTAAATGACAATCATCAAATATATCTGGAAATAACATCACACAACATGAAATAATAAAATATGTTCTAAGCATCAGATAATGTCTCGACATCTCGAGTTGCGGATAACAAAAATAAGAGTAATGTATCACTATGCTATGATGGGTCGGGGCGAGGCCTCACATCCTCCCACACTAGGCATGAACTTCCTCTTGGAGTTCATAAAAAAGGTACGGGTACTGAGATTGCATCTGCACTACATCCTCCCATGAAGCTGTGACCTCATCATAACAATCCCATTGGACCCTAACCTGGTCCAGCTCTCGGCCTCGAAGTGCTAGGGTCCGTCGGGCAATAATGTGGATAGGCTCCAGTGCTAGCTGTCCGTCTGACTCCACCTGTAAAGCATCCCAATCTATAATATGAGACTCATCATAAATGTATCCTCTAAGTACAGAAATATGAAACACATCATGGATGCGCAACATGCTAGGTGGCAAAGCTAAACAGTATGCAACAGGTCCTATCCTCTCAAGGATCTCGAATGACCCAACAAATTGGGGTGCCAACTTAGAGCCCTTTTCGAATCGAATCAGACTCTTGTGTGGTCATACCCTCAAGAACACTCTATCACCAACCTGATACTCTCGATCTATCCTCTTCGCATCTGCATACTTCTTCTACCTATCCTGTGCCTCTCTCAGGTGCTGTCTAATCAGGGTCACCTGCTACTCCATCTCCTTTACTAACTGGGGACCCATAGATACTCGATCCTCAATCCTATCCCAACTCAAGGGTGTCCTACACGGTCTCCCATACAAAGCCTCATACGACGACATACCTATGGAAGAATGATGCCCATTGTTATAGGCAAACTCGACAAGATGAAGGTATTCCTCCCATTTAACCTGATGGTCCATCACGTACATACACAGCATATCCTCCAAAACCTGATTCACTCACTCAGTCTGGCCATCGGTCTGAGGATGGTACGCTGTACTAAAATTGAGTCTAGTGCCCAAAGCCGACTGCAAATCTCTCCAAAATGAAGAAGTGAACAAAGAGTCTCTGTCAGATATGATCTTACGGGGAACACCATGAAGTCTAACAATGTCCTGCAAGAACACCTGAGCTATGTCTCGTGCTGTAAATGTAGTACGCACGGGTGAGAAATGGGCAACCTTGGTCAATGTGTCGACTATCACCAAAATGGCATCATGACGACGAGATGACATAGGAAGACCAACAATAAAATCCATAGATATAGTGTCTCATTTCCACACTGCAATATCATGTGGTTGGAGAAGCTCGTCAGGATGACGGTGCTCCGCCTTCACCCTCTGGCACTCGAGGCATCTCGCAACTATGCTAGCAATTTGCACTCTCATGCCTAGCCAATGATACAACTGCCTCAAATCTGCATGTAACTTTTTAACATCGGGGTGCACTGCATAAGGTGCTCTGTGAGCCTCAAGTACAATGAGCTCGCACAAACCCCCAATGGAAGGTACATACATATGTCCCCTATGTCACAAAAGTCCATCGGACTCCAAAGAATACTCTGTAAACTTCCCTTCCAAGGGTCTCTGAGAATGTACCAACTGACTTACTTTTGCATAAAGCTCATCAGCGGGTAAGTGCTGCAAGATCTGCTCTCTCAAGTCGGTGCAAGTAGTCACAGATGAAAGTTCATGGCACCTTCTGCTTAAGGCATCTACAACCACATTCTCCTTTCCCTTGATGTAATGAACATCAAAATCATACTCACACAGGAACTCCATCCACCTTCTTTGCCTAGCATTAAGGTTCGGCTGAGAAAATATGTACTGCAAGCTCTGGTGATCAGAGTGAAGCTCGAATCTATGACCCAGAAGGAAATGTCACCATCTCACCAAGGCATGAACCACTGCCGCTAGTTCTAGGTCATGAGTAGGTTAATTGAGTTCATGAGTCTTCAACTTCCTAGACTCAAAGGAAATAGGCCATCCTTCCTACATAAGGATTGCTCCTAAACCATCTAAAGATGCATCGATGCACACCACAAAATCTGCAACAGGATCTAGTACAGTGAGAATCGGTGCACTCGTGAGGGCTCTCTTGAGCTCTTCAAAAGCTCTACCACACTTCTCTATCCACTCATACTTCTTCCCCTTCCTCTGAAGAGAAGTGATGGGGTGTGCCAACCTAGAGAATCCTGAAATGAAGCGTCGGTAATACCCTGCTAGCCCCATAAAGCTCCTCACTTCGGTAACACTGGTGGGTGCTGGCCAATCCATGATAGCCCTGATCTTTGATGGGTCTACTGAGATACCATCACCTGATATGACATGACCCAAATAATGTATCTCAGGTCTGAAGAATGCACACTTCGACAAGCTACCAAACAACTGATTCTCTCTCAGCCTCTGCAATACCTATCTCAGGTGCTCTTCATGCTCTCTCTCATCATGAGAATAAATTAGAATGTCATCAAGAAACACTACCACAAACTTATCCAAAAATGTATGAAATACTCCATTCATGGGGCTCATGAATACAGTTGGAGCATTTGTAAGACCAAAAGGTACCACGGCGAACTCGTAGTGGCCATACCTAGTACGAAAAATTGTTTTGGGGATATCACTATCCACAATCCTCAACTGATGGTAACCCGACTTTAGGTCAATCTTTGAAAATACTCGGGCACCCTGCAACTGGTCAAAGAGATCATCGATTCTGGGAAGAGGATATCGGTTCTTGATGGTCACCTTGTTCAATTGCCGATAATCAATACACAACCTTAGTGATCCATCCTTCTTCTTGACTAAAATCACCGGTGCACCCCAAGGTGACACACTAGGTCGAATATGCCCCTTCTCCAAGAGTTCCTCCAACTGAGCCTTTAGCTCACTAAGTTCGTGAGTAGTCATCCTATATGGTGCTCTCGAAACTGGCTCAGCTCCTAGCACTAGGTCTATATGAAAATCCACTGCTCACGGTGGAGGCATACCAGGAAGCTCTGTAGGAAACACATCTGCAAAATCTTGAAGGATTGGAAAATTATCAAGGGATGGCTCCCTTTCTGAATCTTCCTCTCGGTCACTGATAGTGATAGCAAATAACTGAGAACCCTTTTGCATGCACTATCTAACCTGCATAGCAGAAATCATACGAAGGGACACTGGCCTCTTCACTCCGAAGATCTCTCTAGAGATACCATCATCATCCACACATTCCACCCTCTTCTGTCGACAATCCACCTTGGCGCTATGGGCACAAAGCCAATCCATGCCAAGGAAAACATCATAAGAACCTAGAGGGGTAATGCGTAGGTCAGTCCTAGTGGACATGTCTCCAATCTGCATCTGAAAACTCTGCACCATGGAACTAACTAACACTCTAGCTCCTGAGGCTAACTCTACCTCCCAACTAACATCATGTCTAACTGCCACTAGCCCGCAACACTCCACCACAAATGGAGATATAAAAGAGTCAGTAGCTCTGAAATCAAATAAAACTGCAACCATATGGCCCTGTATAATACCTGTAGCCTCGATAATTGTGGCCTGATGCTCAGCTTGGCGGTTGTCAACCGCTGCAAAAACTCTATGGGATCTACCCATGTCACCAATTGTCGGCTCTAAAAAAGTCCTGCTCTAACCACTCGATGCCTGTCCCTGTGGACACTCCCTAGCTATATGACCCATGCCACCACAAGTGTAGCATGGTCCGCGAGTATAAGATCATGCACCTTGTGACCTAGACTACTGTGGGCCTCTTGATCTGCTAGATCTGCTGAATCCTCCCCTAGAAGACTGATGAGTCTTCACTGACTGAGACTATGGGACCTGTACTTTCTGCTCCTACCTAGGACCCTGTGACTGCCACTGCTTGGGCTTAGAGCCTTGATAACCATGAGAAGGTTTTTGCTGTTGTTTCTGGGGTTTTGGCTGCTGAGACCATTGGCCCCTAGAGGACCCTGCTGTATAATTCTGATTCCCTTTCTAAGGGGGTTTCTGCTAGGAGGAGTTTCGGTTTTGAGACCGATCCCGTGACTCCTACCTACCTCGAGTATCCTCAGCAACTAGTGCTATCTCCACTGCCTGTCTGAAGGTGGTAGGGAAGGCCATCCTAACTGGGCCCTGAAGAGAGAAATTCAGACCCATGATAAAGCGATGCACCCGTAGTTTCTCGTCCTTCATGTATTCCACATAGGGAAGGAGCTCGAGAAATCTACTCTCGTACTGAGCCACTGTAATGCCTCTCTGATAAAGAGAATGGAACTTCTCTATCTGTTTCTGCCAGGAATGCTCTGACAAGTACCTCTCTCAAAATCTTTCTAAGAAAGATTCCCATGTGAGGGTGTCCATCCTCACTCCACCAATGATCTCCTCCTGATGCCACCAATTGGAGGCATCCCCTCTCAACTAATGGACTGCTAGGCGTGCTTTTAGATTACTCCCATAAGGGCATAACCCAAATCACCACTGTAAGCTCTGCAACCATGCCTCTACTACTGAACCCTCAGTGGTACCGATAAACAATGGTGGTCCGAGTCGAATCAATTCCCTGATGTCATCCCCTACATGTCTAGGAGGTCTGTCAAAAGGGGCTCCTCTCTGGTGTATGGACTCTTCCTCGTGATCACCCTAACCCTCTATCTGTCTCGGTGGGGGACTCCTAGTCCTCTCTCTGATCCTGGGCTCGCCTCCTCCGGGTCCCTCTGCTTCCACTACTAGAATCTGATGGACTGGCTAAACTATAGGTACCACTCTCTATTGAACTACACCGATCAAAGTCTGGAGTGCATCAATAATGTCCTGATTTGGGTTCGGTGGTGGTGGTGGTGGTGGTGGTGGTGGTGGCCCACCCTCCTATCCCGCTCTACCACCCCCAGTCTTACGACCTCTGCCTCGTCGGTTGCGAGTAACAGGCGGCATCTTCACAAATTAAAAGTTTGAGTTAAGTTTAGGAAGCATAATGGTTTAAGGTTCCTAGTGTTGAAACACAGGCTCTGATACCAAAATGTCATGCCCAAAACTTGAAGGCAAAAACACATACACAATTTTTTTGTTTTTTAAAAAAAAATTACTAATAATTAAACATGCTCTAAGTTTGATATGATTGAAATAGAAGTTTTAGTACAGGTTCTCTACATTACGTCTTAAGATTATAAACAAGAGGATGGTTATTATAATTAAGATTTGAAACTTTAGTTATAAGGTTTATATCAATAAACTTATGTTATTACATTAACTTTTAATAATAGGAAGACAATTATTTAAATGACAAAGCAAATGTATTCGAGTATAGATTCATTGAGAAAGTATAATCAAAATCAACTATAAAACTCTTAGACAATAATCCATTTACAAACTAATCGATATTGGAAGTCACTTGATGGAAAAAAAAATTTAACTAGAATTAAAACATATTATATATATATAATTTATTAACTTTAAACATTTCAACTATTTTAACATAAAAATTAATTATCTAATCTTACTAAATTTGCATGATGATAGAACCTAAAATTTAGTATTAATCTATCATGATGGTTATAACAAATTTTAACTTAACCTTGTAATTCAAATAAAATCACCATTCAGGTACCAATTCGATTTATGCTAATAAAAACTATGATCGCAACTAAACTATATTAAAAGATAAATTTATTTAAAAGAAAAACTAACTGAATTAAAATCTAAACTATGTTACATCTAATATAATTTTGATACTAAACTAACTTTAACTTTAGTATAAAAAATAATTAAATACCTAAGCTAATTCTAATACTTATTTTACAAATTGAACAAGTATAAGCATTCTAACTACGAACTTAAGTCTAAGCTAACTTCAATATAAATTAACTAAAACTTAAGATAAACTATCTACACTAATAAAAAAAATTTCAATATACAAATTTCTATAAAGAATTTCATTGGATCACAATTAAAATTCAAAACTAATGAATTAACATTTAACTATATTTAATGAAGACTAATAGCCCATAACTAAAATTAAGCTAATCTAAAAATAATTTATTAACATAGATAGTAACTAACCCAGAATGACAAGACAAAACTTAATTAATCCACTTGACAAGTGGATTCCCTCACACACTTACCCTACTCACCCACCCCTAAACCCCCATCCCCCAAACTAGCCTGGGCCGATTCCTAGCTTCTCCACACAGACCGAGGTCTGCAAGGCGCTGCCCAAGAAGACCCTGACTAGGGTACGTGAGCAGTACAAGGGCAGCTCCCAAACAGCATACCCTTCCAAGGTAAAGGCAAGAGGTTTAAACTTGAAACCACTTAACAAACATTTGCTCCAACACAAGCAATGACCAAAAGTTAAGACAAGGAACAAAGGACGCCAGCCATGTTATGATGGCTTTTATTTCATAAATGCCCAAGCAAAAAAAAAAAAAAACAAAGGAAAAGGGGTAGATGGGTTCTAGGAACAAGGGGGGGTAGTAATGTAAAAAGATTTATAGGTGAGATCTAGGGTAAGATAGGATAAGATTTAAGCATGATGACACTATAGTTATTAATATTTATATTATTGTTTATTTTATTTTATTTTTTTGAATTTAAATTTGAAAACAAAGGATCAATAGAGAATATTCTCTGTTCCATCAAATTTTAACTTCCAAGCCCATACAAAAGGCAGAGAGTTTTCTTACTCTCTTGGGCCATTTTTTTTTTTTGAAAGTCTTCTAAGTGTAGAGTTAAAGCCATGCATTATTATTATTATTATTGTATATAATTGGAATAGAATTAAAACATAGATTTAACCATTAACACAATAATGCAAGTTTGATTAATATCCAATAATCATTAAAAAAAACTAAATCTACATGAATGAACATAAATTTCCATTCTCAACATATATGAACAACTTGTTATATTGCCAAACTGAACATCATTAATTCCATCCAAATTTTTAAGATTCACCCATCTAAAAATAAAATTTACAAATAAATCACATGACAAGCAATTATACCCAACACCAATTTTATTGGCCAACCTGATTCCAAGGCTCAGCCGAGAAAGAATCAGGAAGAAAACCCAGCTTCGTAGCCAATAACAACAAGGTTTAAAATACAGTTTACAATAGGATCTCAATCCCAATTTTCAACAATTTTATCAAATTTTTCCTCATGATCAAAATCAAGGAACTTGTAATGTTTTCTGAATCTCTTTTCAAGAACCATGGAGGAAACCAACAACTGAATGAATGACAACCAAGCAGAACCAAAAGAACATCAAGCATGCATAGTCACACATGGTTTACACAATAAGATTCACAATGAATCAAGACTAGGGAGAGGTGGATTCTTCCAACTGGAGAAGTCAAACACAACACCAAATCAAATGCCCAATCGGGGCCAATAACCAAGAACTTTCGTTCTTCCGTTTAAACTTGCCATACTCATACTAGGTTTGTGTTGATGGGTAGGGGCCCATAACACCCTACCCTTTTATCCCTCTTCTCATCCTAAGAAGAGACTCTACACAGGTTGGAGTCCAACTAAACAGACCTCTCCCAAAATTGGTCACTTCTGCTCTCTCCTAGGGTGAGTAATACCAAAACACCCATGCAAGGAAAACTCAAAATTTCAAACATAAAAAAGAAAGGAAAACAACCAAAAAAAAAAGACATGGTTTGCAAATCCTCCCAACATACCCACAACCATACAACAGTAAAACAACAACAAGGTAACAAGAACAAGAACAAAACATAAAAACTGAAATAAGGGAGATGGGAGTTTCCTACCTTCACAAAGAGGTAATGGCAATGAACCAATTTGAGTAGAGTATCCCTCCTTCCTTCAAGCTTCAAGAAATCTTCCCTAAATGTAGAGATTGGGTAACCAAAACCACTAGACCAAGGAAGGCCTCTAAATAAGCCTCCAACTCAACCACCCAAAAAGGAACAATAACTATTTCCACCCACTAGCCACACTAGAAACTCCTAACTCAACCTTCACCATGCTTAAACCCTAAGAGGAGGTGGGGTAAGACAACTCATGACAACCACTTGCAATTTTCGCACAAAGGAAAAAAGGGACTTTTTGAGTGCCCTCAAAAGTCAAAGCTAGGGGCTTAGGGGTTGGAAAAGACCCCTAACCCATACCCATACCCTTTGGTTAGAATAAAAACATGTTAAAAGCCTTAGGAAGGAGTTTTAGAGACAAAATAAAATCTAGGAATAAAATAGGTCCATCTAACAATTTTAACTAGCAAAATAAGCACATAAACATTTTTACGAGTGTCAAGTGACACTGAAAGAACATAATTACGAACAATAGGGTTTCCAAATTTTATCACATGGAGATCAATTTTGTTCCTCCATAGGGTTTCTCGGCTAAATATCTGCACACTCATTGCACTCATCCGTAGTCCCAAAAAATCACATGTATATAAACGTATATGTATCAGAAATTTTCATCATTTGGAACATACATTAATAAAGTTTCTTCTCCCTTCATAATTCTTAACCATTTGAAATATCTTAAATCAAATCTCAATCCTACATCTACTGATTTCGTCAACATACATATACATGAACATTAAATGACAATCATCAAATATATCTGGAAATAACATCACACAACATGAAATAATAAAATATGTTCTAAGCATTAGATAATGTCTCGACATCTCGAGTCGCGAATAACAAAAATAAGAGTAATGTATCACTATGGTACGATGGGTCGGGGCGAGGCCTCACACCACAATTGACTTGAGTTGACTAGTTTTGAAAAAAAAATTTAAATAATTAAACGAAATGATTTAATTAAATGGAGTACTTACATCTAATTAATTAAACAAAGTTGTTTAATTAAATGAGAAGCCATTTCTAATTAATTAAATGAAGTTATTTAATTAAATAAGAAAAGTGTCTCTAATTAATTAAAGATTATTTAATTAAATAGAAAAAGTAATCATGAGAGCATATCTCATTTTATTAAATTAAATATCTCAACAAAATCTCTATTTAGTTCAAAAAGGGAAATTTTCAGTTCACTATTGATAAAAAATGAGTTAAATCAGTTAACTCCTTTTTCTACTCAAATTGAATCAATTAACTCCTTATTTTACTCAACTTAAATCTGTTAACTCCCTTTAATTTGGAAATCTCTCTTTATGACTGAACTTCACCTTTAATCTTTACTGTTCATTGAAATCGATATCAACCATTGATGAATTCTAAGAAAGTCTATTTAAGAGACCCTCATCTCTTCATTTTGAAAGGTTGAATGAGAATTTGCATCAAATTGTTGCTAGAATTCATAGTAACATTTGCTCATATTCACATATGCAAAGATCAAGTTTTCCATTAGTTGACCAAATTTTGCTGCGGTTGACTTGAGTTGACTAGTTTCGAAAAGAATTTTAAAATAATTAAACAAAATTATTTAATTAAATGGAGTACTTACATCTAATTAATTAAACAAAGTTGTTTAATTAAATAAGAAGCCATTCCTAATTAATTAAATGAAGTTATTTAATTAAATAAGAAAATTCTCTCTAATTAATTAAAGATTATTTAATTAAATAGAAAATGTAATTATGAGAGCATATCTCATTTTATTAAAGTAAATATCTCAACAAAATCTCTCTTTAGTTCAAAAAGGGAAATTTCCAGTTCACTATTGATAAAAAATGAGTTAAATCAGTTAACACCTTTTTCTACTCAAATTGAATCCGTTAACTCCTTATTTGACTCAAATTAAATCTATTAACTCCCTTTAATTTGGAAATCTCCCTTTATGATTGAACTTTACCTTTAGTCCTGACCGTTGATTGAAATTGATCTCAACTGTTGATGAATTCCAGGAAAGTCTATTTAAGAGACCCTCATGTCTTCATTTTGAAAGGTTGAATGAGAATTTGCATCGAATTGTTGCTGGAATTCATACTCACATTTTCTCATATTCACATATGCAAAGATCAAGTTTGACCAAAAGTTGACCAGATTTAACTACGTTTGACTTAAGTTGACTAGTTTCGAAAAGAATTTTTAAATAATTAAATGAAATTATTTAATTAAATGGAGTACTTACTTCGAATTAATTAAACAAAGTTATTTAATTAAATGAGAACCCATTCCTAATTAATTAAATGAAGTTATTTAATTAAATAAGAAAAGTGTCTCTAATTAATTAAAGATTATTTAATTAAATAGAAAAAGTAATCATGAGAGCATATCTCATTTTATTAAATTAAATATCTCAACAAAATCTCTCTTCAGTTCAAAAACAAAAATTTCCAATTCATTATTGATAAAAAAATGAGTTAAATCAATTAACTCCTTTTTCTACTCAAATTGAATCAATTAACTCCTTATTTTACTCATGTAATGCTACTCAAGACATACTGAAAGAATATAAAACAAAACACAATTCCATAAATGCAATAATTTTTTTTTAAAATTATCTCAACAAAAGTTCCATTACAATAAAAATACATAAAGAGTTCAGAAGTATAATGAAATACAATTTCATTTCTTGACACCTTTGTCCAACTTTGGAACCCTAAATGCTGATTCAGAAGTAACTTCAATAAACATCCTTATCTACTTAAATCTCGAAGCACCTGAAAACCACACAGAATGCAAGATAACACAAACAGGGGCTCAGTACACACTGAGTTAAAAGGCGAAACCCATCTGCTTACATGTTAGTACCAACATATAGATATCCAAAAACAGATTTCTAATCCATCTAATATAGTGCAAATCTAATAATAATATGCAAGAAGTAAACAATTACTTTTCATTGCAAAAATTAAACTTGCACTAAGAATAACTCATAAATGAAACATATATATTCTAAGGTGTCATCGTTATGGCACTAAGTTTCTACATCCAAATATGGTATGCTCATAGTCATCATATAACGGTATTCTCTATTTTACTTGTCATTGACAAAATAGAGACATGCCTTTTCTCCGTACTTAACCATATAGGTTTAAGTCATAGGTAAGACCAATTTTCTTTTATGTGAAACTAACCCACCCAATTTATTTTTAAAGTCATCACTGAATTAATTAACTAAATAGGATAAACCAACTTCAGCCACCTCGATATACGTTCATCATAGATATTCTTAAAAATACACATCAAATAGATATACTAAGAATGAACATGCAGCAATTATAAAATGAGTTTACAATATGATACTACATCCTTAAATCCATCTGTAACACATCTTATACTGCCAAGTTCAAAGGTAAATATGGTATATTACATCAACAGGATTAAAACCTATAATATCAAGATTGCATAGATACAATTGAATTGTTGCACAGCTCAATGATACTTACAAAATCTTCATACTATACTTTTAATTCCCTGCTGACCTATTCATCTATACTTAACATCGAATTGACCAAGATAACGAATCATAATGCACATGATATTCACATCATCAAACATGTATCAAAATCTGCCTCAATTCATATACTACTTTCATTTTTATTAAGAACTGAAATTCATCTTACATAATAAAAGAATTATGTCTTAAGCATCTAATCTCAAAAAATTCAATAAAGCTAAAAGATCACATTATAATCATAGTAAAAACTAAGTACAACCAAATCTTAACTAGTGATCATTAACTAAGATATTAAGATAAACCAGTGTCTATAAAAGTAACACCTCTGTTTTGACAATATGCCACCACCAAAATAACCACAACAACATATTAAGATGTGATGTTTAAAATCGATTTAGAAAATAATTCACAATATGCAAAGTGACTTTCAGCATTTTATACAACTATTTAACAATATGTCGATACCCTGATTATATATGTATGTTTGTTTTCAAAATTACAATTTATACATTATGTCAAAAATGTCATTCCTGTTAGTGATAAAAAATGAACAAAATACAACTTCCTTTGAAGGTATTTCACAAAGATCGACTAATGCTTTTAACATGTTTACTGCCGACTGTTCTCACTAAATTATTTACAACCTAAAGTTCCATATTGACATTAAAACCAACTAGTTACAATATGCATCGAACCTCATTCCATAACAGAATTTTCGAATTCACCCAAAATTCATTCTATTTAGGCTTATTTGACTTAAACAATTTAAACCTCCCAAATACGAATTTAACATAAAAATAGTTATGTTGTTACAATATAAACCAACTTCAATTATAATACAAGGTAAATGCTTAAAAAAATGTCGATGCTCACATTTCCTACTATCGACGCTTCAGAAAAAAAAATCTCATAGTCTACGAATGGAATATAACCACTAAGCACTAAGATTGCGACATCCAATAAACTTATTGTGAACAACATAATCATTCGTTAAAACATAACACCCTAAACTCCGCTAAGTACATTTCTAAACTAATATGCTTGTTTATAGCTGAACTGTTTGACAAAATGCCGATGACATTAATTTCATAAGAAATTTAACTCAACTGTGTTTTTTTTTAAAAAAAGACTAACAGTCCATCTAATAGCATAACCAACCTAAATTTGAAAACCATTGTTTATGAATATGCTATACTCTGTTTTGAATAAGATATTGGGATAAACAACTATGCCCTAGTTCAAATGCAAAACCTAGTAAAAATAAAACCCGATTCCATTTATCGAGCTCTTTAACTCTAGACGTATCACACCATACACAGTGACCTCTTTTTCCTCAACATAATAAACACCCAAAAATGTACAACATAACACAACGATAGTTTCACTCAAACTTCTAATTTAAAACTTAAAATTTGGCCAAATACAATTAACAACTGAGAGCTATGTGATAACAAACAATAAAGCTCAGACATATCCATGTTTCCCAAGTACACTTTCATAACCTCCCTTGAGTATGGGAACAAACATTGCCCAGAAAATATCTCTGAACCTTGCCTATTTCCAGGCTCAAAAGTAGTTTACACAAATGTCCTTCAAAATATTTTAAAATCAAACTTCTACCATTCCTAATTTAAACATTTAAATGCAGTAGCAAGAGAGAGAAGGATAGAAAATGCCCCTACCTGAGCTAAGAAGACACAACTTGTTCAACAAAGTCCCTGCTACACAACTTGATGTGAAGCCCAAAATGTTGAATCTGACCAAAGTTCAAGATGCAGAGATGGAAGAGCTTGATAAACAAACTGGCTGTGAATAATATCTCGAGCCTCAGCCTCATATGCATGAAAATAGTTCCAACAAACCCTTCCATGTTTTCGAAAATCACTGCAACTTAGTTCAAAAATGTATGCCAAACAGAGTACGGCGGCCATGATTCCGACCAAGCCTTAATAGTAAACCCTCTTGAAATTGAAATGATCAACAGAACACCGAGTGCCATAATGCCTCTTTAATATTGCTTTTAATGCTACAATGCAACATAACGATACGAGTATAATAAAAATAAACCCATTACCACTGCCATTTTGGCATTTTGTAACAATGCGAAATTCACATCATTTTAGCATTCAAGACTAATTTACAAAACAACTAGTATGCATGATCTATCATCCGCGGGTAATAAAATCCTAACTTAAACAAGTGAAGCATTGACATGAAATCAAAACCATTATAGGATAAGATGCAATTAAATATATTTAACCCTATTCACAACATTTGCAAATATACCAAGTCAAAAACCTCTAAGGCTATGATTAATCTATTTACAATTTATATGCATAAACCTTGTAAAACTTAACCTCATGAACACTTGATACCCTATTTAATGAATTCTTATAATCAAGTTTACAATCCTTAAAACTCATATTAAGTTAAGAACTTAAAACATTTTATTCCTTCAAAGCAATCTAATATAAGCAACTGAAAAATATTAGGTATTAAAACCTCATATATTAAAATTATTAAGTCATCCGTCATATCTAGATAAAGTAATGCTGATACCGAAAACAAACTCAACAAAATTTTTATGTTCTTGCTAAAAAGAATATAATCAAATTCTGACTGAACAATCAACGTATCACACTGAAAGAAATTAGATCACAGCTAAGTCATAAAAAAAGAATAACCAAAAGGAGTCAGGCATGACAACTCAACTTAAATTTGTTAACTCCAATTAATTTAGAAATCTCCCTTTATGACTGAACTTCACCTTTAATCCTGACCATTGATTGAAATCGATCTAAATTGTTGATGAATTACAGGAAAGTCTATTTAAGAGACCCTCATCTCTTCATTTTGAAAGGTTGAATGAGAATTTGCATCGAATTGTTGCTGGAATTCATACTCGCATTTGCTCATATTCACATACGTAAAGATCAAGTTTGACCAAAAGTTGACCAGATCTAACCACGATTGACTTGAGTTGACTAATTTTGAAAAGAATTTTGAAATAATTAAACGAAATTATTTAATTAAATGGAATACTTACTTCTAATTAACTAAACAAAGTTATTTAATTAAATGAGAAGCCATTCCTAATTAATTAAATGAAGTTATTTAATTAAATAAGAAAAGTTTCTCTAATTAATTAAAGATTATTTAATTAAATAGAAAAAGTAATTATGAAAGCATATCTCATTTTCTTAAATTAAATATCTCAACAACATCTCTCTTCAGTTCAAAAAGGGAAATTTCCAGTTCACTATTGATAAAAAATGAGTTAAATCAGTTAACTCCTTCTTCTACTCAAATTGAATTAGTTAAAGCCTTATTTTACTCAAATTAAATCTATTAACTCCACTTAATTTGGAAATCTCCTTTTATGACTGAACTTCACCTGTAATCCTGACCTTTGATTGAAATCGATCTCAATCGTTGACGAATTCCAAGAAAGTCTATTTAAGAGACCCTCATCTCTTCATTTTGAAAGGTTGAATGAGAGTTTGCATTGAATTGTTGATGGAATTCATACTCACATTTTCTCATATTCACATACGCAAAGATCAAGTTTGACCAAAAGTTGACCAGATTTAACCACGGTTGACTTCAGTTGACAAGTTTCGAAAAGAATTTTGAAATAATTAAACAAAATTATTTAATTAAATAGAGAACTTACATCTAATTAATTAAACAAAGTTAGTTAATTAAATGAGAAGCCATTACTAATTAATTAAATGAATTTATTTAATTAAATAAGAAAAGTGTCTCTAATTAATTAAAGATTATTTAATTAAATAGAAAAAGTAATCATGAGAGCATATCTCATTTTATTAAATTAAATATCTCAACAAAATCTCTCTTTAGTTCAAAAAGGGAAATCTCCAGTTCACTATTGATCAAAAATGAGTTAAATCAGTTAACTCCCTTTTCTACTCAAATTGAATCAGTTAACTCCTTATTTTACTCAAATTAAATCTATTAACTCCCTTTAATTTAGAAATCTCCCTTTATGACTGAAATTCACCTTTAATCCTGACCATTGATTGAAATCGATCTCAACCATTGATGAATTCCAGGAAAGTCCATTTAAGAGACCCTCATCTCTTTATTTTGAAAGATTGAATGAGAATTTGCATCGAATTGTTGCTGGAATTCATACTCACATTTGCTCATATTCACATACGCAAATATCAAGTTTGCACAAAAGTTGACTAGATTTAACCACGGTTGACTTGAGTTGACTAGTTTCGAAAAAAAATTTGAAATAATTAAACGAAATTATTTAATTAAATGGAGTACTTCCTTCTAATTAATTAAACAAAGTTATTTAATTAAATGAGAAGCCATTCTTAAGCAGTTAAATAAATTTATTTAATTAAATAAGAAAAGTTTCTCTAATTAATTAAAGAGTATTTAATTAAATAGAAAAAGTAATCATGAGAGCATATCTCATTTTATTAAATTAAATATCTCAACAAAATCTCTTTTAAGTTCAAAAAGGGAAATTTCTAATTCACTATTGATCAAAAATGAGTTAAATCAGTTAACTCCTTTTTCTACTCAAATTGAATCAGTTAACTCCTTATTTTACTGAAATTAAATCTGTTAACTCCGTATAATTTGGAAATCTTCCTTTATGACTGAACTTAACCTTTAATCCTTACCGTTGATTGAAATCGATCTCAATCGTTGATGAATTCCAGGAAAGTCCATTTAAGAGACCCACATCTCTTCATTTTGAAAGGTTGAATGAGAATTTGCATCGAATTGTAGCTGGAATTCATACGCACATTTTCTCATATTCACATACGCAAAGATCAAGTTTGACCAAAAGTTGACAAGATTTAACCATGGTTGACTTGAGTTGACTAGTTTCAAAAAGAATTTTAAAATAATTAAATGAAATTATTTAATTAAATAGAGTACTTACTTCGAATTAATTAAACAAAGTTATTTAATTAAATGAGAAGCCATTCCTAATTAATTAAATCAAGTTGTTTAATTAAATAAGAAAAGTGTCTCTAATTAATTAAAGATTATTTAATTAAAAAGAAAAAGTAATTATGAGAGCATATCTCATTTTATTAAATTAAATATCTCAACAAAATTTGTCTTCAGTTCAAAAAGGGGAATTTCCAGTTCACTATTGATCAAAAATGTGTTAAATCAGTTGACTCCTTTTTCTACTCAAATTGAATCAGTTAACTCTTTGTTTTACTCAAATTAAATCTGTTAACTCGCTTTAATTTGGAAATCTCCCTTTATGACTGAACATCATCTTGAATCCTGACCATTAATTTAAATCGATCTCAACAGTTGATGAATTCTAGGAAAGTTTATTTAAGAGACCCTCATCTCTTCATTTTGAAAGGTTGAATGAGAATTTGCATCGAATTGTTGCTAGAATTCATACTCATATTTGCTCATATTCACATATGCAAAGATCAAGTTTGACCAAAAGTTGACCAGATTTAACCACGGTTCACTTGAGTTGACTAGTTTTGAAAAGAATTTTGAAATAATTAAAAAAAATTATTTAATTAAATGGAGTACTTACTTCTAATTAATTAAACAAAGTTATTTAATTAAATGAGAAGCCATTCCTAATTAATTAAATAAAGTTATTTAATTAAATAAGAAAAGGGTCTCTAATTAATTAAAGATTATTTAATTAAATAGAAAAAGTAATTATGAGAGCATATCTCATTTTATAAAATTAAATATCTCAACAAAATCTCTCTTCAGTTCAAAAAGGGAAATTTCCAGTTCACTATTGGTAAAAAATGAGTTAAATGAGTTAACTCTTTTTTCTACTCAAATTGAATCAGTTAACTCCTTATTTTACTCAAATTAAATCTATTAACTCCCTTTAATTTGAAAATCTCCCTTTATGACTGAACTTCACCTTTAATCCTGATTGTTGATTGAAATCGATCTCAACCATTGATGATATGTAGGAAAGTCTATTTAACAGACCCTCATCTCTTCATTTTGAAAGGTTGAATGAGAATTTGCATCGAATTGTAGCTGGAATTCATACTCACATTTGCTCATATTCACATACGCAAAGATCAAGTTTGACCAAAAGTTGACCAGATTTAACCATGGTTTACTTGAGTTAACTAGTTTTGAAAAAAAATTTGAAATAATTAAACGAAATTATTTAATTAAATGGATTACTTACTTCTAATTAATTAAAGAAAGTTTTTTAATTAAATGAGAAGCCATTCCTAATTAATTAAATGAAGTTATTTAATTAAATAAGAAAATTGTCTCTAATTAATTAAAGATTATTTAATTAAATAGAAAAAGTAATTATGAGAGCATATCTCATTTTATTAAATTAAATATCTGAACAAAATCTCTCTTCAGTTCAAAAAGAGAAATTTCTAGTTCACTATTGATAAAAAATGAGTTAAATCAGTTAACTCCATTTTCTACTCAAATTGAATCAGTTAACTCCTTATTTTACTCAAATTAAATGTGTTAACTCCCTTTAATTTGGAAATCTCCCTTTATGACTGAACTTCACCTTTAGTCCTGACCGTTGACTGAAATCGATCTCAACCATTGATGAATTCTAGCAAAGTCTATTTAAGAGACCCTCATCTCTTTATTTTGAAAGGTTGGAGTAGAATTTGCATCGAATTGTTGCTGAAATTCATACTCACATTTGCTCATATTCACATACACAAAGATCAAGTTTGAACAAAAGTTGAGCAGATTTAACCACGGTTGACTTGAGTTGACTAGTTTTGAAAAGAATTTTGAAATAATTAAAATAAATTATTTAATTCAATGGAGTACTTACTTGTATTTAATTAAACAAAATTACTTAATTAAATGAGAATCCATTCCTAATTAATTAAATGAAGTTATTTAATTAAATAAGAAAAGCGTATCTAATTAATTAAAGATTATTTAATTAAATAGAAAAAGTAATTATGAGAGCATATCTCATTTTATTAAATTAAATAGCTCAACAAAATCTCTCTTCGGTTTAAAAAGGGAAATTTCTAATTCACTATTGATCAAAAATGAGTTAAATCAGTTAACTCCTTTTTCTACTCAAACTGAATCAGTTAACTCCTTATTTTACTCAAATTAAATCTGTTAACTCCCTTTAATTTGAAAATCTCCCTTTATGACTAAACTTCACCTTTAATCTTGACCGTTGATTGAAATCGATCTTAACCGTTGATGGATTCTAGGAAAGTCTATTTAAGAGACCCTCGTCTCTTCATTTTGAAAGGTTGAATGAGAATTTGCATCGTATTGTTGCTGGAATTCATACTCACATTTGCTCATATTCACATACGCAAAGATCAAGTTTGACCAAAAGTTGACCAGATTTAACCACGGTTGACTTGAGTTGACTAATTTCGAAAAGAATTTTGAAATAATTAAAAGAAATTATTTAATTAAATGGAGTACTTACTTCTAATTAATTAAACAAAGTTATTTAATTAAATGAGAAGCCATTCCTAATTAATAAAATGAAGTTATTTAATTAAATAAAAAAATTGTCTCTAATTAATTAAATATTATTTAAATAAATAGAAAAATAAATTATGAGAGCATATCTCATTTTATTAAATTAAATATCTCAACAAAATCTCAACCGTTGATGTATTCCAGGAAAGTCTATTTAAGAGACCCTCATCTCTTCATTTTGAAAGGTTGAATGAAAATTTGCATCGAATTGTTGCTAGAATTCATACTCACATTTGCTCATATTCACATACGCAAAGATCAAGTTTGACCAAAAGTTGACGAGATTTAACCATAGTTGACTTGAGTTAACTAGTTTTGTAATGCCCCGCCAAGGGATCCAAAGAATTAACCTAGAATTTCACTAACATTTTTTTTTTTTCATAGAAGTAAAGATCACATATAAGTTTTGTACAATATTGGAAGCAATAGCAATGTCCATCTGAAAGTAAACATAACATAAATAATAGATTACATTCTTTAAGATCCCTTAATGTTGAATTACATACATGAATCCATCTAGTACAACATCTACATGAAATAATAATGATAAGGCTGATGTTTATACATTACATTTCAAATGCTCATTCATCCACTATACATGTCATAGGGTATGACAAGCTCAAAAATATACATACATAGAATAAGGTACATCACCTATTCTAATCCATGATACATCAAAGTAGAGATAATCACATGATACAACATCATAGAGAACATATACATCCATCATAAAGATCAAACATAATAAACTAAGTGCACGGTTCCTCCCAACTGTTAATAGCATCATTAGACTATCATGGATCTTAGTCATCCCTCCGTGCGTAACATTCCAAATCATCGAAGAGTTCATCGGTATTAACATAGTAGGAATGTCACTCCTAATATATACAACATCATATGTAGAAAGTAATCTAACATGCAAATAAAAGCATAAGATAACATCATCTAACATATGCGAAACATCAATGAAAAAGGATACATATCCACCATCATGAAGGACACATCAACTATGATGTCTTAATGAATCTCAAAATGATAAGAGTGGAAAACACACTACCACCCGACTGCATGGTACCAAAGTGGTCCACTCCCACCGTGCTGAGGAGATAATCTCAAGTCCCAAACAGGCTATCAAAATCACATAGCACAAATCTCCATAAGTCCAGGAATCCTAAAAGTATACTAACTCAAAGGTTCCAAACAAAAAATCTGACATCTAATCCCAGAGGCACACAATGACATGTAGGAACCTACTATGCAAGCGAAAAAGTGTCGTCGCAATTATCACGTACAAGTTACCCTGGCAGTGAGCTAAACTCCACAGGTCCATACTGATTTCATGCAGCCACTAGTATCCTCTCATACTAACGAGGCATACTACGGAATGCAAGGCTGCAACCATGCGTCTCACTACTCCCATCCTAGCCTGTACAAGCACTCAAGGCATGGGCGAGAACAAAACTCTTATCTTTTTAGGTTTATTTTGTAAGTATTAGGTGTGAATGTTATCACTTATTAATCCAACTTACAATGAGTTACCTTGGCAGCCTCTTAGGTCCTCGGCCCCCATTGCAAGCCACTTCCCGTCACTACATGCAAATATCCTACCCTAATGCTCATGGACTCATAAATCTAAAAATCACAAACGATAATCCATAATAAAATCATCAAATATGCATAAAAGCATCAAATCTCCATGAGCAAACATCCATAGAAAATTATGAACACAACAACTCTCTATTGGCAACTGAAGTATCACTGATAATCAAATATCCAATGGTTCTCAATAACCAAAATATATATCTCAGTCATACTGATCGAAGATTCCAAAAATGGTTGAGTCAAACATGTCACAACATGAAATCATCAAGAATAAATCCACATCTCAATCTCATCATGGCGACTAGAAAATAATCAAGGATAACTGATCGATGACCAAAATAATGGTTAGGTCAAGAGTCTCATACACAAGAATCTCAACTATAACAATCAGTAATCACATCCAATACATGGAGCATTCCATCACAAACCATGGTTGGGTTTATAAAGATCGAGATTAAATATCATCATGACATCACAATCACATAACCCCCAAGCCTCTAGTAGACATCCTATAACTGGTCAACACTAGTCAACCCAAAACCCAAAACAGTAGCATAAAGAATACACAATGTAAACACATGTTTTGGTTTTGCTAAGTTTTCAAATTTGAATTTAAAAGTCTCCATTTACGTTTTTTCAAATTATATTAAGTGAAAAAATTTCATGTTTTTCCTAACCCATGTATTTGTTTGATAGATAAAAGTTTCTCCCCAAAACTATTAGACTCAATTTTCTAATTGATCTAATAATATTTTGTTTATATAACATTTTTTAAAAATTGACACTCTCAATGAATCAAAACTTCGATTATATATTCTAATAACTAATCTTAATTAAACTGAGTTTAATTAAATTAATTATTAATATCTCTTCATAATTAACAAGCTCAATATCAATATTTTAAATCATTAAAAGAGTGATCCATTAATTTAGAACTTTATAATATTCATTTATAATACATATATACTTATATATACATACATACATACATACATATATATATATACATAAATATATATATATAATAACATTTAATAATTAATGATATTGCAACAAAATCGAGATTCATATCCAAATCTCATATGAAATAACGTTGCAAATAAAACTTTAAATAATTTAAAACCAAACTCAAATCGCAATGCGATTTTAAAATCGCACGGCCCAATACATCTGCACCGCAGGTACACTGTAGATCGTAGGTACACTGCGGTCTTGCAGGCCTGCGGTGGGTGGGGTATATAATACCCACCCAACATCATATATATCTTTTTAACGCAATTTTCAATAATGTTTTTTTATAAAAACGTTCCCATGCGATATGAAATACTATTTACATGAAACTCTATCACGATTTGACATTCGATTATTATATAAATAAATAAATATATGTATATATATACATATGTATGTATATATATGGGTATATATATGTATATATATATATGTGTGTGTGTGTGTGTGTGTGTGTGTGTGTGTGTGTGTGTGTGTATACGCAAAGTTTATCATCATCACAGCACATACATATATATATATATGTATATAATGATATATACGTATATGTGTATGCAGATTCATAGTTTACTTAAAAATTCTAATTTTTAGAATTCTCCTTTAAATCTTTGATCTTCAAATTTATCCAATAAATAATCTAATGGTTTTGGCTATGAATTTAAACCCTAGGCCCATTTTCTTTCAGATCTATGCATATAAAGATTTCCACATTAATTCAATTGCCCATATTGAGAATGCATACAATAAAAATATGAAATTCCTCAGAAGACATATGGAAGACACAAAGAAGACAGAGAATGTAAGATACAAAAAAAGCATAAGTAAAATCACAAGAATCTACCCGGATTCTGATGCTAATTTGCTCTTCCTCAGAAAACCCGCAGAGCAAGCTCCCTTCTTCAGAATTTTCGAATCCTCCAATGCTCCAATTGCACTCCAAACGCTATGTCTAAGCTTCTAGGGATGCTTGAATATAAAGAGCTCTCAGGAAACCTCTAGAATGTTTCTAGAAACAGCTGGAAGGTATCACCCACTAAGCATGGGTCTTTTCCAACCTTCAAGATGAGCCATGCACTAACCCCCGTGTTGTTGACACATGAGAAATAGAAAAGTGCGTTAACTCCCATGCAAGCTTATAACTCCAATTTACTTTTTATATAATTTTTATTTAAATATTTATAACTTTTATTTTAATTTTTGTAACTTTTATTATTTTATTTATTTATTACTTTATTATTATTTTATTATTACTATTAATTTTTAATTTCTAATTTTCTTTTATTTAATTCTTTTCTCTCAATTAATTCTCATTTAATTAATTATACTCAAAATATCAAAGATCATGATATTTTATTAATTTTCTCCAAAATAATTAATTTATTAATTAAATCTATTTATTAAGACTTAATTAATAGAAAATTCACCATAGACCTCCAAGATAAAATATGAAAACCCATCATAGAACAAATCATACAAAATCAGTCTAAAGGGTTAAAAATCACGAAATATGTCATCCGACACATTCGGTGGGTACTCAACTCTGATACTTGTCCTAACTCACTAGGACAAATGGTTTAAGGGTTTGGGATTTGGACTTGAGAATTTATCTCCCTTCTCTTATCATTCAGATAGTATAATAGGGTACGCTCATCTTGGCAATTCAGGGAAGTCAATACCCGTTACCTGCAACCTGGAGAAAAACCATGCATGTACATACAATATATATAATGCTAAGCTATACAGACAATGGCAAGAAGTGGTGCATCGTGTAGATCCCGACTAAGCAGGTGACTATGACTCCCTTCCTTAACCACATCAGAAATGCCATACAATAAGAAAACACACACACCATACACATGCAAGTATGGGGTAAGTATCCATAATAAAATACATGAGATAATAACCATCCATCTAATCATCAATAATAACTGAAAATAGTATAATGATCATCATGTATGCATGAAATGTAAAATCTAAATGATCTCATCATATAACCACTGAATCCATAACATAATGTCTGATAGTGTCAAAACAATACCACTAATCCATCAATCATAAAACTAGTCTATCACAGTCTGATAATGATAACAATGTCCAGAAAAGATGTGAACGAGGGTAGGCACTACATCCAACCCCCCTTGGGTTAGGCTTACTCCTGGAAGCCTACAAACAAGTAGGGAGATAACTCCCTCGATCTAGCTACATCCTCCCAAGTAGCTGAAGAATCATCAGTAGGGTCCCATTGGACCCTTACCTGCTCAATGGTTCGACCCTTGTGGGTCAACCCCCGCTGCTCCACAATACGAACCGGCTCCAAAGCCAGCTGCCCGTCCTCTACCTGCAACGCATTCCAATCAAGAACATGCACAATATCAGGAATATATTGCCTAAGCATTGAAACATGGAAAACATCATGAATGCGAGCTAGGTTGGGCAGTAGAGCAAGACGGTAAGCAACCGGGCCAATCCTCTCTAGAATCTTGAATGGTCCCACAAAAAGAGGTGCTAGCTTAGAACCCTTTCCATATCGGACCGGACACTTTTGCGGTCACACTCTCAAGAAAAAATTATCTCCCACAACAAACTGCTTATTAGTCCTCTGAGCATCGGCATACTTCTTCTGCCTATCCCGTGTCGTAGTCAAATGCTCATGGATATGCACTACCTGTTGCTCCATTACACAAAGCATCTTAGGACCCAACAGGATGTGATCCTCAAGACTGTCCCAACTCAATGGTGTACGAAAAGGACATCCATATAATGCCTGAAATGGTGCCATACCAATAGAACTATGATACCTTGTTATTGTAAGAAAACTCCACTACATAGAGATAATCCTCCCAATGTGTCTGCCTATCCATCACATACATTCGTAACATATCCTCCAAAACCTAGTTCACCCTCTCTGTCTGACCATCAGTCTCTGGATGATATGCTGAACTGAAGTTTAACTGCGCTCCAAGCTCATGCTGCAGTGATGTCCAGAATGCAGATGTGAATACAGGATCCCTGTCAGAAATGATCTTTCTAGGAATACCATGTAATCTCACAATATCACGCATGAAGATATTAGCTACAGAAGCTACTATGTAGGAAGACCTGATCGGTGAGAAATGTGCCACCTTAGTCAATCGATCAACGGTAACCATGATAGCATCATGATGCCGAAATATCATAGGTAATCCTACAATAAAATCCATGGAGATGATATCCCACTTCCAAGAAGGAATGAGATTAGGCTGCAAAAGTCCAACCGGGTGCTGATGTTCTGCCTTAACTCTCTGGCACTCAAGGAACCTAGCGACAAAATCAGCAATATCTCGCTTCATCCCAAAGCAAAAGAACAAACGTCTCAAATCAGCATGCATCTTCTTGACACCTGGATGTGCTAAGTAAGGTGTACGATGGGCTTCTGCCAGTATCAAGGTGTGAAGCTCATCCAAAAATGGCACATAAATCCTCCCCAAATGTCTCAAAAGACCATGTGATTCTCGAATGTAACCTGCAAACTTACCTTCCAAAGATCTTCCTGAATCTATCTCTCTGCACACTTCTTGATACCAGGAATCCGTAGGAAGTGCCTGAAGAATTTGACTCCTCAAATCCACACTAAGAGTCATCGATGATAACACATGTCTCCTGCTACTCAAAGCATCTGCCACCACATTCTCCTTACCCTGAATGTACTTAACCTCAAAATCATACTTGCGTAGAAACTCCATCCATCGCCTCTGGCGAGCATTCAAATTAGGCTGAGTAAAAATGTAATGAAGACTATGATGATCATATGTAGCTCAAATTTGTGCCCTAACAAGAAATGTCTCCACCTTTTCAAAGCATGAACTACTGCTGCTAACTCAAGATCATGTGTAGGATAATTTAACTCATGATCCTTGAGCTTGTGTGGTTCATATGCAATCACCCATCCATTCTGCATCAATACTACCCCAATCCCTTCAAGAGAAGCATCTGTACATACCATGAAATCAAATTTTGGATCTGGTACAGCTAGTATCGGTGCACTGGTCAAAAGCTCTTTGAGCTTTTGGAAAGCTTCCTCACATTTCTCTGTCCATACGAACTTCTTTCCTTTTCTTTGAAGAGAAGTGATAGGATGTGCTGTCCTAGAGAAGTTTTGGTCAAATTTGCAATAATAACTAGCTAAACCCATGAAACTATGAATTTCTGACACATTAGTCAGTGTAGGCCATTCTATTATTGTCTAAATCTTTGTAGGATCCACTGAAATACCATCACCTGAAATAACATGCCCTAAATACTGAATCTCTGATTTGAAGAATTCGCACTTAGCTGCATTAGCATAAAGCTGATTGTCTCTCAAAAACTGCAATACCAACCACAGGTGTTCCTCATGCTCCTTCTGAGTTTAGAATATATCAATATGTCATCAAGAAACACGAGTACAAACTTGTCTAGATAAGATCAAAACACACCATTCATCAAACTCATGAAAACCGATGGAGCATTAGTCAATCCAAAAGGTACCACTGTGAACTCATAATGCCCATAGCAAGTTTGAAAAGAAGTCTTGTGAATATCTGCTTCCTTAATGCGAAGCTGGTGGTATCTTGACTTAAGATCAATCTTGGAGAATACTGTAGCTCCCTTGATCTGATCGAATAAGTCATCAATCCTAGGTAAAGGATACCTGTTCTTAATAGTCACCTTATTCAACTGTCTGTAGTCAATGCAAAGGCGCAAAGAATCATCTTTCTTCTTCACAAAGAGCACTGGAGCTCCCCATGGTGATACACTAGGTCAAATGCTCCCTTTGGCTAGAAGTTCCTCTAGCTGAAGACGTAGCTCACCCAATTCCTGTGTAGTCATACGATAAGGAGCTTTAGAGATAGGCTTCACTCCAGGAATCAGATCAATACTAAAATCAATGTCCCTCTTAGGAGGCATGCCTAGAATCTCACTTGGAAAAATATCCGCCTACTATTGCAAAATCGGGTGATCCAAAGTCTTCCTCACAGGATCTTCTTCATCAAGATCGTTTACCATAACAGCAAATATCTGACATCCCTTACAGAAACTTCGCTTCAATTGCATAGTAGAAATCATCTATAGAGATATATTCCTCGGTATTCCAATTATCTGCACATCATTCCCTTGGTCATCTTGGCACAAAATAATCTTCTTCCTATAATCTATACTGGCTCTATGAGATCCATGCTAGTCCATGCCTAGAACCACATCATAGAAACCAAGGGGTATGACTCGAAGATCCACTGCCGTATCAAAGATTCCTAAGCTAAGCCCACACCTATGAACTACAGAATCTATGGAAACCTTAATGCTTGAGGCGAGTTCCACTTGCCAACCATGATTTTGCTTCACCACATCCAGCTTACACTTAGAAACTATAGATGGTGAAATAAATGAATCTATAGCTCCTGAGTCAAATAATACTGAAAGAGATATACCTCTAATAGCTCTTGTGGTCTCAACCATTGTTCCCTGGTGATCTGCCTGACACTGCTCAACTGCTGCAAATACTCTATGAGCTCTACCTGCATCACCAACTATAGGCTCTGAAACTGTAGGCCTAGGTCCTGAAAACTGAGGTACTCACTGAGGACACTAAGCTGCATAATGTCCAATTTGACCACATAAAAAAACATTCCATATTTTTGTCAGAACCTCTTCCCACAGGTGGTACATTTGATTGCTGACGACTGTTCCTACTAACAAAAGACTAGCTACTCTGAGTTGGCTGATTGGTCTAATTCTATCTATTGCGTTGAGCATTGTAGTTGTTCTTGGTGTTACAACCTTTACCACTGCCTTGAGCTTGAGAATTTGAGCCCTTCTGTTGCTGTGTCTGTTGAGAGTGTTGCTAATACTGTTTCCCCTTAGAGAAAGATAACTTCTTGTTACCACCTGAATTAAAGTTGCCTTTAGATCCTGATGCTGCTGGCGCTCCTACAAAACCACCTTGACCAAGGTTGACACTTTTCTTAACAAGGATAGCTCGATGCACCGCATCCTTGAGGGTTTTTGGCTCAAATACCTTAACTCCCCCAATAATATGGTTATTTAAACCCCTAATAAAGTGTTGTGTCAACTGAGCTGAATTTTCACTGAACCCTAAAAAAGGCATAAGCTAATAAAACTTATGCTCATACTCGGTCACTGACAAAGTGTATTGTCTAAGATTATGAAATTCATCAGCCCTTTGCTGTTTCCATTCCTCTGGTAGGAATCGTTCATGAAAACTCTCTAGGAATAACTCCCATGTAACACTGCTCATATCGATTCCCAACTTCTTCTCCTCAATTGTCCACCAAGTGGCCCCAAAATTCTCTAAATTAGTGATCGCAAACCTTGTCTTAACATTGATGTCGAACTCCTGCATGAGAAAAATCATGTCGAGAGAAATAAGCCACTTCTCAGCCACATAACCAGAACCTTGCCCATTGAAAGGCTTAACCTTGGATCTTGAAAGATCCTTCATCTGAGTGGACACAATGGACCTCTGACGATCCTTCCGAGGACTTCTAGACCTAGGTCTATGCTCTTGTTCTGTCTGATGCACTTTAGGCTATTCTTGAACAAGAGGTAGATGTTCTAAAATGGTTTGCATCATTTGTCTCAAACTGACCTTGTTAGACTCAGCTTGGTCCTCTCTATGGCTCTCTTCTTGCTGTCTACTAGAGTGCTCTTCCCTGCTCTCTACATGAGCCGATCCCTCATGGGTAGACTCATGGGCACTGATAGCTCTGCCACAACCACGGCCTCTTCCATGGCCTCTAACTGAAGAACTAGTCCCAGATACCATCCTACAACAGTATAAAGTACTATTAAAATCACATGTTGCTATAGACTATGTTCTGTTCTATGTTTAGGTTTAAGTAAAATTTCTAGTTTTGAAAACTAAGTGTTGAAGTATGAAAAATATACAAGTAACAGTTCAAGTTCTGTTTCAGTTCACCTAGTTTCAAATTGAACAGATACACTTGATAGTTAAAAGTTCTAGTTGTTCCAAAATACCCAGAGCTCCTAGTGTAGAAACTTGGGCTCTGATACCAAATGTAATGCCCCGCCAAAGGATCCAAAGAATTAACCTAGAATTTCACTAACATTTTTTTTTCCATAGAAGCAAACATCACATATAACTTTTGCACAATAACGGAAGCAATAGCAATGTCCATCTGAAAGTAAACATAACATAAATAACAAATTACATTCTTTAAGATCCCTTAACGTTGAATTACATACATGAATCCATCTAGTAAAACATCCACATGAAATAATAATGATAAGGCTGATCTTTATACATTACATTTCACATGCTCATTCATCCATTGTACATGTCATAGGGTATGACAAGCTCAAAAATATACATACATAGAATAAGGTACATGACCTATTCTAATCCATGATACATCAAAGTAAAGATAATCACATGATTGAAATCGATCTCAACCATTGATGAATTCTAGGAAAGTCTATTTAAGAGACACTCATCTCTTCAATTTCAAAGGTTGAATGAGAATTTGCATCGACTTGTTGCTGGAATTCATACTCACATTTTCTCATATTCACATACACAAAGATCAAGTTTGACAAAAAGTTGACCAGATTTAATCATGGTTGACTTGAGTTGACTAGTTTTGAAATTTTTTTGAAATAATTAAACGAAATTATTTAATTAAATGGAGTACTTACTTCTAATTAATTAAACAAAGTTATTTAATTAAATGAGAAGCCATTCCTAATTAATTAAATGGAGTTATTTAATTAAATAAGAAAAGTGTCTCTAATTAATTAAAGGTTATATAATTAAATAGAAAAAGTAATTATGAGAGCATATCTCATTTTATTAAATTAAATATCTCAACAAAATCTGTCTTCAGTTCAAAAAAAAAAATTTCTAGTTAACTATTGATAAAAAATGAGTTAAATCAGTTCACTCCTTTTTCTACTCAAATTGAATAACTTAACTCCTTATTTTACTCAAATTAAATCTGTTAACTCCCTTTAGTTTGGAAATCTCTCCTTATGACTGAACTTCACTTTTAATCCTGACTGTTAATTGAGATCGATCTCAACCATTGATGAATTCCAGGAAAGTCTATTTAAGAGACCCTCATCTCTTTCATTTTGAAAAGTTGAATGAGAATTTGCATCGAATTGTTGCTAGAATTCATACTCACATTTGCTCATATTCACATATGCAAAGATCAAGTTTGACCAAAACTTGACCAAATTTAACCACGGTTGACTTGAGTTGACTAGTTTCGAAAAGAATTTTGAAATAATTAAATGAAATTATTTAATTAAATGGAGTACTTACTTCTAATTAACTAAACAAAGTTATTTAATTAAATGAGAAGCCATTCCTAATTAATTAAATGAAGTTATTTAATTAAATAAGAAAAGTGTCTCTAATTAATTAAAGATTATTTAATTAAATAGAAAAAGTAATTATGAGAGCAAATCTCATTTTATTAAATTAAATATCTCAGCAAAATCTCTCTGCAGTTCAAAAAGGAGAAATTTCCAGTGTACTATTGATAAAAAATGAGTTAAATCAGTTAACTCATTTTTCTACTCAAATTGAATCAATTACCTCCTTATTTTACTCAAATTAAATCTGTTAACTCCTTTTAATTTGGAAATCTCCCTTTATGACTGAACTTCACCTTTAATCTTGACCGTTGATTGAAATCGATCTCAACTGTTGATGAATTCGAAGAAAATCTATTTAAGAGACCCTCATCTCTTCATTTTGAAAGGTTGAATGAGAATTTGCATCGAATTGTTGCTGGAATTCATACTCACATTTGCTCATATTCACATACGCAAAGATCAAGTTTGACGAAAAGTTGATCAGATTTAACCACGGTTGACTTGAGTTGACTAGTTTCAAAAAGAATTTTGAAATAATTAAATGAAATTATTTAATTAAATGGAGTACTTACTTTTAATTAATTAAAAAATGTTATTTAATTAAATGAGAAGCCATTCTTAATTAATTAAATGAAGTTATTTAGTTAAATAGGAAAAGTGTCTCTAATTAAATAAAGATTATTTAATTAAATAGAAAAGGTAATTATGAGAGCATATCTCATTTTATTAAATTAAATATCTCAACAAAATCTCTCTTCAGTTTAAAAAGGGAAATTTTCAATTCACTATTGATCAAAAATGAGTTAAATCAGTTAACTCCTTTTTCTACTCAAATTGAATCAGTTAACTCCTTATTTTACTCAAATTAACTCTGTTAACTCCCTTTAATTTGGAAATCTCCCTTTATGACTGAACTTCACCTTTAATCCTGACCGTTGATTGAAATCGATCTCAACCATTGATGAATTCTAGGAAAGTCTATTTAAGAGACACTCATCTCTTCATTTTGAAAGGTTGAATGAGAATTTGCATCGAATTGTTGCTGAAATTCATACTCACATTTGCTCATATTCATATACGCAAAGATCAAGTTTGACCAAAAGTTGACGAGATTTAACCATGGTTTACTTGAGCTGACTAGTTTCGAAAAGAATTTTGAAATAATTAAACTAAATTATTTAATTAAATGGAGTACTTACTTTTAATTAATTAAAAAAAGTTATTTAATTAAATGAGAAGCCGTTCCTAATTAATTAAATGAAGTTATTTAATTAAATAAAAAAAGTGTCTCTAATTAATTGAAGATTATTAAGTTAAATAGAAAAAGTAATTATGAGAGCATATCTCATTTTATTAAATTAAATATCTCAACAAAATCTCTCTTTAGTTCAAAAAGAAAAATTTCCAGTTCACTATTGATAAAAAATTGGTTAGATCAGTTGACTCCTTTTTCTACTCAAATTCAATCAGTTAACTCCTTATTTTACTCAAATTAAATCTGTTAACTCACTTTAATTTTGAAATCTCCCTTTATGACTAAACTTCACCTTTAATGCTGACTGTTGATTGAAATCGATCTCAACCATTGATGAATCCCCGGAAAGTCTATTTAAGAGACCCTCATCTCTTCATTTTGAAAGGTTGAATGAGAATTTGCATCGAATTGTTGATGTAATTCATGATCACATTTGCTCATATTCACATATGCAAAGATCATTATGACCAAAAGTTGACCAGATCTAACCACGGTTGACTTGAGTTGACTAGTTTCGAAAAGAATTTTGAAATAATTAAACGAAATTATTTAATTAAATGAGATGTCGTTCCTAATTAATTAAATGAAGTTATTTAATTAAATAAGAAAAGTGTCTCCAATTAATTAAACATTATTTAATTAAATAGAAAAAGTAATTATGAGATCATATCTCATTTTATTAAATTAAATATCTCAACAAAATCTCTCTTCTGTTCAAAAAGGGAAATTTTCAGTTCACTATTGATATAAGATGAGTTAAATCAGTTGACTCCTTTTTCTACTCAAATTGAATCAGTTAACTCTTTATTTTAGTCAAATTAAATCTGTTAACTCCCTTTAATTTGAAAATCTCCCTTTATGACTGAACTTCACCTTTAATCTTGACCGTTGATTGAAATCGATCTCAACCGTTGATGAATTCCAAGAAAGTCTATGTAAGAGACCCTCATCTCTTCATTTTGAAAGGTTGAATGAGAATTTGGATCGAATTGTTGCTGGAATTCATACTCACATTTGCTCATATTCACATACGCAAAGATCAAGTTTGACCAAAAGTTGACCAGATTTAACCACGATTGACTTGATTTGACAAGTTTCAAAAAGAATTTTGAAATAATTAAATGAAATTATTTAATTATATGTAGTACTTACATCTAATTAAATAAACAAAGTTATTTAATTAAATGAGAAGCTATTCCTAAATAATTAAATGAAGTTATTTAATTAAATAAGAAAAGTGTCTCTAATTAATTGAGGATTATTTAATAAAATAGAAAAAGTAATTATGAGAGCATATCTCATTTTATTAAATTAAATATCTCAAGAAAATCTCTCTCTTCAGTTCAAAAAGGAAAATTTTCAGTTCACTATTGATCAAAAATGAGTTAAATTAGTTGACTCCTTTTTCTACTCAAATTGAATCAGTAAACTCCTTATTTTACTCAAATTAAATTTGTTAACTCCTTTTAATTTGGAAATCTCCCTTTATGACTGAACTTCACCTTTAATCCTGACCGTTGATTGAAATCGATCTCAACCATTCATGAATTCCAAGAAAGTCTATTTAAGAGACCCTCATCTCTTCATTTTGAAAGGTTGAATGAGAATTTGCATCGAATTGTTGCTGCAATTCATACTGATATTTGCTCATATTCACATACGCAAAGATCAAGTTTGACCAAAAGTTGACCAGATTTAACCACGACTGACTTGAGTTGACTAGTTTCAAAAAGAATTTTGAAATAATTAAACGAAATTATTTAATTAAATGGAGTATTTACTTCTAATTAATTAAACAAAGTTATTTAATTAAATGAGAAGCCATTCCTAATTAATTAAATGAAGTTATTTAATTAAATAAGAAAAGTATCTCTAATTAATTGAAGATTATTCAATTAAATAGAAAAAGTAATTATGAGAGCAAATCTCATTTTTCTTAAATTTAATATGTCAACAAAATCTCTCTTCAGTTCAAAAAGGAAAATTTCCAGTTCAATATTGATCAAAAATGAGTTAAATCAGTTGACTCATTTTTCTACTAAAATTGAATCAGTTAACTCCTTATTTTACTCAAATTAAATCTGTTAACTCCCTTTAATTTGGTAATCTCCCTTTATGACTGAACTTCACCTTTAATCCTGACCGTTGATTGAAATCGATCTCAACCGTTGATGAATTCCAAGAAAGTCTATTTAAGAGACCCTCATCTCTTCATTTTGAAAGGTTGAATGAGAATTTGCATCGAATTGTTGCTGGAATTCATACTCAGATTTGCTCATATTCACATACGTAAAGATCAAGTTTGACCAAAAGTTGACTAGATTTAACCACGATTGACTTGAGTTGGCTAGTTTCAAAAAGAATTTTGAAATAATTAAATAAAATTATTTAATTAAATGGAGTACTTACTTGTAATTAATTAAACAAAGTTATTTAATTAAATGAGAAGCCATTCCTAATTAATTAAATGAAGTTGTTTAATTAAATAAGAAAAGTGTCTCTAATTAATTAAACATTATTTAATTAAATAGAAAAAGTAACTATGAGAGCATATCTCATTTTATTAAATTAAATATCTCAACAAAATCTCTCTTCAGTTCAAAAAGGAAAATTTCCTGTTCATTATTGATCAAAAATGAGTTAAATCAATTGACTCATTTTTCTACTCAAATTGAATTAGTTAACTCCTTATTTTACTCAAATTAAATCTGTTAACTCCCTTTAATTTGGAAATCTCCTTTTATGACTGAACTTCACGTTTAATCCTGACTATTGATTGAAATTGATCTCAACCGTTGATTTATTTCAGGAAAGTCTATTTAAGAGACCCTCATCTCTTCATTTTGAAAGGTTGAATGAGAATTTGCATCGAATTGTTGCTAGAACTCATACTCACATTTGCTCATATTCACATATGGAAAGATCAAGTTTGACCAAAAGTTAACCAGATATAACCACGGTTGACTTGAGTTGACTAGTTTCAAAAAGAATTTTGAAATAATTAAAAAAAATTATTTAATTAAATGGAGTACTTACTTCTAATTAATTAAACAAAGTTAGTTAATTAAATGAGAAGCCATTCCTAATTAATTAAATGAAGTTATTTAATTAAATAAGAATAGTGTCTCTAATTAATTAAAGATTATTTAATTAAATAGAAAAAGTAATTATGAGAGCATATATAATTTTATTAAATTAAATATCTCAACAAAATCTCTTTTCAGTTCAAAAAGCAAAATTTCCAGTTAACTATTGATCAAAAATGAGTTAAATCACTTACCTCCTATTTCTACTCAAATTGAATCTGTTACCTCCTTATTTTACTCAAATTAAATCTGTTAACTCCCTTTAATTTGGAAATTTCCCATTATGACTGAACTTCACGTTTAATCATGACCGTTGATTGAAATTGATCTCAACCATTGATGAATTCTAAAAAAGTCTATTTAAGAGACCCTCATCTCTTTATGTTGAAAGGTTGAATGAGACGTTGCATCGAATTGTTTTTAGAATTCATACTCACATTTCCTCATGTTTACATACGCAAAGATCAAGTTTGACCAAACGTTGACCAGATTTAACCACGGTTCACTTGAGTTGACTAGTTTCAAAAAAAATTTTGAAAAAATTAAATGAAATTTTTTAATTAAATGGAGTACTTACTTGTAATTAATTAAACAAAGTTATTTAATTAAATGAGAAGCCATTCTTAACTAATTAAATAAAGCTATTTTATTAAATAAGAAAAGTGCCTCTAATTAATTAAAGATTATTTAATTAAATAGAAAAAGTAATTATGAGAGCATATCTCATTTTATTAAATTACATATTTCAACAAAATCTCTCTTCAGTTTAAAAGGGGAAATTTCAAATTCATTATTGATAAAAAATGAGTTAAATCAGTTAACTCCTTTTTCTGCTCAAATTGAATCAGTTAACTCTTTATTTTACTCAAATTAAATATGTTAACTCCCTTTAATTTAGAAATCTCCTTTTATGACTGAACTTCACCTTTAATCCTGACTGTTGATTGAAATCGTTCTCAAGCGTTGATGAATTCCAAGAAAGTCTATTTAAGAGACCCTCATCTCTTCATTTTGAAAGGTTGAATGAGAATTTGCATCGAATTGTTGTTGGAATTCATACTCACATTTGCTCATATTCACATACGCAAAGATCAAGTTTCACCAAAAGTTGACCAGATTTAATGATGATTGACTTGAGTTGACTAGAGTCTAAAAAAATTTTGAAATAATTAAACAAAATTATTTAATTAAATGGAGTACTTACTTCTAATTAATTAAACAAAGTTATTTAATTAAATGAGAAGCCATTCCTAATTAATCAAATGAAGTTATTTATTTAAATAAGAAAAGTGTCTCTAACTAATTAAAGATTATTTAATTAAATAGAAAAACTAATTATGAGAGCATATATCATTTTATTAAATTAAATATCTTAACAAAATCTCTCTTTAGTTCAAAAAGGGAAATTTTCAGTTCACTATTGATAAAAAATGAGATAAATCAGTTTACTCCTTTTTCTAGTCAAATTGAATCAGTCAACCCCTTATTTTACTCAAATTAAATCTGTTAACTCTTTTAATTTGGAAATCTCCCTTTATGACTGAACTTCACCTTTAATCCTGGCCGTTGATTGAAATCGATCTCAACCATTGATGAATTCCAAGAAAGTCTATTTAAGAGATCCTCATCTCTTCATTTTGAAAGTTTGAATGAGAATTTGCATCGAATTGTTGCTAGAATTGATGCTCACATTTGATCATATTCACATACGCAAAGGTCAAGTTTGACCAAAAGTTGACTAGATTTAGCCACAGTTGACTTCTGTTGACTACTTTCGAAAAGAATTTTGAAATAATTAAACAAAATTATTTAATTAAATGAAGTACCTACTTCTAATTAATTAAACAAAGTTATTTACTAAATTAGAAAAAATAATTATGAGAGCATATCTCATTTTATTAAATTAAATATCTCAACAAAATCTATCTTTAGTTCAAAAAGGGAAAATTTCAGTTTACTATTGATCAAAAATGAGTTAAATCGGTTAACTCCTTTTTCAACTCAAATTGAATCAGTTAACTCCTTATTTTACTCAAATTAAATCTGTTAACTCCCTTTAATTTGGTAATCTCCCTTTATGACTGAACTTCACCTTTAATCCTGACCGTTGATTTAAATTGATCTCAACCGTTGATGAATTCTAAGAAAGTCTATTTAAGAGACCCTCATCTCTTCATTTTGAAAGGTTGAATGAGAATTTGCATCGAATTGTTGCTGGAATTCATACTCAGATTTGCTCATATTCACATACGCAACGATCAAGTTTGACCAAAAGTTGACCAGATTTAACCACGATTGACTTGAGTTGGCTAGTTTCAAAAAGAATTTTGAAATAATTAAATAAAATTATTTAATTAAATGGAGTACTTACTTGTAATTAATTAAACAAAATTATTTAATTAAATGAGAAGCCATTCCTAATTAATTAAATGAAGTTATTTAATTAAATAAGAAAAGTGTCTCTAATTAATTGAAGATTATTTAATTAAATAGAAAAAGTAATTATGAGAACATATCTCATTTTATTAAATTAAATATCTCAACAAAATCTCTCTTCACTTCAAAAAGGAAAATTTCCAGTTCACTATTGATCAAAAATGAGTTAAATCAGTTAACTCTTTTTTCTACTCAAATTGAATCAGTTAACTGTTTATTTTACTCAAATTAAAGTTATTAACTCCCTTTAATTTGGAAATCTCCCTTTATGACTGAACTTCACCTTTAATCCAGACCGTTGATTGAAGTCGATCTCAACCGTTGATGAATTTCAGAAAAGTCTATTTAAGAGACCTTCATCTCTTCATTTTGAAAGATTGAATGAGAATTTGCGTCGAATTGTTGCTGGAATTGATACTCACATTTTCTCATATTCACATATGCAAAGATCAAGTTTGACCAAAAGTTGAGTAGATTTAACCACGGTTGACTTGAGTTCACTAGTTTCGAAATTTTTTTTGAAATAATTTTAAAAAATTATTTAATTAAATGGAGTAATTACTTCTAATTAATTAAACAAAGTTATTTAATTAAATGAGAAGCCATTCCTAATTAATTAAATGAAGTTATTTAATTAAATAAGAAAAGTGTCTCTAATTAATTAAATATTATTTAATTTAATAGAAAAAGTAATTATGAGAGCATATCTCATTTTATCAAATTAAATATCTCAACAAAATCTCTCTTCAATTCAAAAAGGAAAATTTCCTGTTCATTATTGATCAAAAATGAGTTAAATCAATTGACTCTTTTTTCTACTCAAATTAAATTAGTTAACTCCTTATTTTACTCAAATTAAATATGTTAACTCCCTTTAATTTGGAAATCTCCTTTTATGACTGAACTTCACGTTTAATCCTGACTATTGATTGAAATTGATCTCAACCGTTGATTTATTTCAGGAAAGTCTATTTAAGAGACCCTCATCTCTTCATTTTGAAAGGTTGAATGAGAATTTGCATCGAATTGTTGCTAGAACTCATACTCACATTTGCTCATATTCACATATGGAAAGATCAAGTTTGACCAAAAGTTAACCAGATTTAACCACGGTTCACTTGAGTTGACTAGTTTCAAAAAGAATTTTGAAATAATTAAACAAAATTATTTAATTAAATGGAGTATTTACTTCTAATTAATTAAACAAAGTTAGTTAATTAAATGAGAAGCCATTCCTAATTAATTAAATGAAATTATTTAATTAAATAAGAATAGTGTCTCTAATTAATTAAAGATTATTTAATTAAATAGAAAAAGTAATTATGAGATCATATATCATTTTATTAAATTAAATATCTCAACAAAATCTCTCTTCAGTTCAAAAAGAGAAATTTCTAGTTAACTATTGATCAAAAATGAGTTAAATCACTTACCTCCTTTTTCTACTCAAATTGAATCTGTTACATCCTTATTTTACTCAAATTAAATCTGTTAACTCCCTTTAATTTGGAAATTTCCCATTATGACTGAACTTCACGTTTAATCATGACCGTTGATTGAAATTGATCTCAACCATTGATGAATTCTAAAAAAGTCTATTTAAGAGACCCTCATCTCTTTATGTTGAAAGGTTGAATGAGACGTTGTATCGAATTGTTTTTGGAGTTCATACTCACATTTCCTCATGTTCACATACGCAAAGATCAAGTTTGACCAAACGTTGACCAGATTTAACCACGGTTCACTTGAGTTGACTAGTTTCAAAATTTTTTTTGAAAAAATTAAATGAAATTATTTAATTAAATGGAGTACTTACTTCTAATTAATTAAACAAAGTTATTTAATTAAATGAGAAGCCATTCTTAACTAATTAAATAAAGCTATTTTATTAAATAAGAAAAGTGCCTCTAATTAATTAAAGATTATTTAATTAAATAGAAAAAGTAATTATGAGAGCATATCTCATTTTATTAAATTACATATTTCAACAAAATCTCTCTTCAGTTTAAAAGGGGAAATTTCAAATTCATTATTGATAAAAAATGAGTTAAATCAGTTAACTCCTTTTTCTGCTCAAATTGAATCAGTTAACTCTTTATTTTACTCAAATTAAATCTGTTAACTCCCTTTAATTTAGAAATCTCGTTTTATGACTGAACTTCACCTTTAATCCTGACTGTTGATTGAAATCGTTCTCAAGCGTTGATGAATTCCAAGAAAGTCTATTTAAGAGACCCTCATCTCTTCATTTTGAAAGGTTGAATGAGAATTTGCATCGAATTGTTGTTGGAATTCATACTCACATTTGCTCATATTCACATACGCAAAGATCAAGTTTCACCAAAAGTTGACCAAATTTAATGATGATTGACTTGAGTTGACTAGAGTCTAAAAGAATTTTGAAATAATTAAACAAAATTATTTAATTAAATGGAGTACTTACTTCTAATTAATTAAACAAAGTTATTTAATTAAATGAGAAGCCATTCCTAATTAATCAAATGAAGTTATTTATTTAAATAAGAAAAGTGTCTCTAACTAATTAAAGATTATTTAATTAAATAGAAAAACTAATTATGAGAGCATATATCATTTTATTAAATTAAATATCTTAACAAAATCTCTCTTTAGTTCAAAAAGGGAAATTTTCAGTTCACTATTGATAAAAAATGAGATAAATCAGTTTACTCCTTTTTCTAGTCAAATTGAATGAGTCAACCCCTTATTTTACTCAAATTAAATCTGTTAACTCTTTTAATTTGGAAATCTCCCTTTATGACTGAACTTCAACTTTAATCCTAACCGTTGATTGAAATCGATCTCAACCATTGATGAATTCCAAGAAAGTCTTTTAAAGAGATCCTCATCTCTTCATTTTGAAAGTTTGAATGAGAATTTGCATCAAATTGTTGCTGGAATTGATACTCACATTTGATCATATTCACATACGCAAAGGTCAAGTTTGACCAAAAGTTGACCAGATTTAGCCACAGTTGACTTCTGTTGACTACTTTTGAAAAGAATTTTGAAATAATTAAACAAAATTATTTAATTAAATGAAGTACCTACTTCTAATTAATTAAACAAAGTTATTTACTAAATTAGAAAAAGTAATTATGAGAGCATATCTCATTTTATTAAATTAAATATCTCAACAAAATCTATCTTTAGTTCAAAAAGGGAAAATTTCAGTTTACTATTCATCAAAAATGAGTTAAATCGGTTACTCCTTTTTCAACTCAAATTGAATCAGTTAACTCCTTATTTTACTCAAATTAAATCTGTTAACTCCCTTTAATTTGGAAATCTCCCTTTATGACTGAACTTAACCTTTAATACTAACCATTGATTGAAATCGATCTCAACCATTGATGAATTCCAAGAAAGTCTATTTAAGAGACCCTCATCATTCCATTTTGAAAGTTTGAATGAGAATTTGCATTGAATTGTTGTTGGAATTCATACTCACATTTGCTCATATTCACATACGCAAAGATCAAGTTTGACCAAAAGTTGACCAGATTTAACAACGATTGACTTGAGTTGACTAGTTTCAAAAAGAATTTTGAAATAATTAAGCGAAATTATTTAATTAAATGGAGTACTTACTTCTAATTAATTAAACAAAGTTATTTAATTAAATGAGAAGCCATTCCTAATTAATTAAATGAAGTTATTTAATTAAATAAGAAAAGTGTCTCTAATTAATTAAAGATTATTTAATTAAGTAGAAAAAGTAATTATGAGAGCATATCTCATTTTATTAAATTAAATATCTCAACTAAATCTCTCTTTAGTTCAAAAAGGGAAATTTCTAGTTCACTATTGATCAAAAATGAATTGAATCAGTTAACTCCTTTTTCAACTCAAATTGAATCAGTTAACTCCTTATTTTACTCAAATTAAATATGTTAACTCCCTTTAATTTGGAAATCTCCCTTTATGACTGAACTTCACCTTTAATCCTGACCGTTGATTGAAATCGATCTCAACCATTGTTGAATTTATGAAAAGTCTATTTAACAGATCCTCATCTCTTCATTTTGAAAGGTTGAATGAGAATTTGCATCGAATTGATGTTGGAATTCATACTCACATTTGCTCATATTCACATATGCAAAGATCAAGTTTGACCAAAAGTTGACCAAATTTAGCCACGATTGACTTGAGTTGACTAGTTTCGAGAAGAATTTTGAAATAATTAAACAAAATTATTTAATTAAATGGAGTACCTACTTCTAATTAATTAAAAAAAGTTATTTAATTAAATGAGAAGTCATTCCTAATTAATTAAATGAAGTTATTTAATTAAATAAAAAAAGTGTCTCTAATTAATTAAAGATTATTTAATTAAATAGAAAAAGTAATTATGAGAGCATATCTCATTTTTTTAAATTAAATATCTCAACAAAATGTCTCTTCAATTCAGAAAGGGAAAATTTCAATTTACTATTGATCAAAAATGAGTTAAATCAGTTAACTCCTTTTTCTACTCAAATTGAATCAGTTAACTCCTTATTTTACTCAAATTAAATTTGTTAACTCCCTTTAATTTGGAAATCTCCCTTTATGACTGAACTTGACCTTTAATCCTCACCGTTGATTGAAATCGATCTCAACCGTTGATGAGTTTCAAGAAAGTCTATTTAAGAGACCCTCATCTCTCCATTTTGAAAGGTTGAATGAGAATTTGCATCGAATTGTTGCTGGAATTCATACTCACATTTGCTCATATTCACATACACAAAGATCAAGTTTGACCAAAAGTTGACCATATTTAACCACGATTGACTTGAGTTTACTAGTTTCAAATTTTTTTTTGAAATAATTAAATGAAATTATTTAATTAAATGGAGTACTTACTTCTAATTAATTAAACAAAGTTATTTAATTAAATGAGAAGCCATTCCTAATTAATTAAATGAAGTTATTTAACTAAATAAGAAATGTGTGTCTAATTAATTAAAAATTATTTAATTAAATACAAAAAGTAATTATGAGAGCATATCTCATTTTATTAAATTAAATATCTCAAAAAATCTCTCATCAGTTCAAAAAGGGAAATTTCCATTTCACTATTGATCAAAAATGAGTTAAATCAGTTAACTCCTTTTTCTACTCAAATTGAATCAGTTAACTCCTTATTTTACTCAAATTAAATCTGTTAACTCCCTTTAATTTAGAAATCTCCCTTTATGACTGAACTTCACCTTTAATCCTGACCGTTGACTGAAATCGATCTCAACCGTTGATGAATTCCAAGAAAGTCTAGTTAAGAGACCCTCATCTGTTCATTTTGAAAGATTGAATTAGAATTTGCATCGAATTGTTGTTGGAATTCATACTCACATTTTCTCATATTCACATACGCAAAGATCAAGTTTGACAAAAAGTTGACCAGATTTAACCACGGTTGACTTGAGTTGACTAGTTTCGAAAAGAATTTTGAAATAATTAAACAAAATTATTTAATTAAATGGAGTACTTACTTCTAATTAATTAGACAAAGTTATTTAATTAAATGAGAAGCCATTCCTAATTAATTAAATGAAGTTATTTAATTAAATAAGAAAAGTGTCTCTAATTAATTAAAGATTATTTAATTAAATAGAAAAAGTAATTATGAGAGTATATCTCATTTTATTAAATTAAATATCTCAACAAAACTCTCTTCAGTTCAAAAAAGGAAATTTTCAGTTCACTATTGATAAAAAATGAGTTAAATCAGTTAACTCCTTTTTCTACTGAAATTGAATCAGTTAACTCCTTATTTTCCCTAAATTAAATATGTTAACTCTCTTTAATTTGGAAATCTCCCTGTATGACTGAACTTCACCTTTAATCTTGACTGTTGATTGAAATCGATCTCAACCATTGATGAATTCCAGGAAAGTCTATTTAAGAGACCCTCATCTCTTCATTTTGAAAGGTTGAATGAGAATTTGCATCGAATTGTTGCTGAAATTCATACTCACATTTGCTCATATTCACATACGCTGTAAGGCCCCGCCAAGGGATCCAAAGAATTAACCTAGAGTTTCACTAAGTTTGGTAATATTTTTCTTTTTTTTACATGAAAGTAAATACTATACATAACTTATTCACAATAACAGAAGCAATATCAATGTCCATTTGAAAAGTAAACATAACATACATAACAGATTACATTCTTTAAGATCCCTTAACATTGAATTACATACATGAATCCATCTAGTACAACAACCTCATGAAATAATAATGATAAGTCCAATATTTAAACATTACATTTCCAAATGCTCAATCATCCTCTGTACATGTCACAGGGTATGACAAGCTCAAAGAATATACATTTGTACTTCCTATTCCAATCCATGATACATCTAAGTAGAGATAATCACATGATACATCATGATAGAAGACATATACATCCATCATAAAGATCAAACAAAATAAACTAAGTGCACAGTTCCTCCCAACTGTTAATAGCATCATTAGACCATCGTGGGCCCTAGCCATCCCTCTGTGTGTAACATCCCAAATTATCGAAGAGATCATTGGTATTAACATAGTAGGAATGTTACTCCTAACATATACAACATCATATGTAGAAAGTAATCTAACATGCAAATATAAGCATAAGATAACATCATCTAACATATGCTAATCATCAATGAAACGATACATACCCACCATCATGAAGGATGCATCAACCACGATGTCTCAATGAATCTCAAATAATAAGATTGGAAAATACACTACCACCGACCGCGTAGTACCTAAGTGGTCCACTCCCACTGTGTTGAGGAGATAATCTCAAGTCCCAAACAAGTTGTCAAAATCTCATAGCATAAATCTCTATAGTTCAGGAATCCTAAAAGTATACTTACTCAAAGGTTCCAATCACAAACTGACATCTAATCCCAGAGGCACACAGTAACATGTAAGAACCTACTATGCAAGCAGGAAAGTGTCATCGCATTTATCACGTACAAGATACCCTAGTAGTTAGCTAAACTCCACGGGTCCATACTAATCTCATGCGGCCACTAGTATCTTCTCATACTGACAAGGCATACTATGGAATGCAAGGTCGCAACCATGTGTCTCACTACTCCCATCCTAGCCTATACAAGCGCTCAAGGCATGGCGAGAACAAAACACTTAACTTTTTAGGTTCATTCAGTTAGTATTAGGTGTGAATATTATCACTTATTAATCCAACTTATAATGAGTTACCCTGGCAGCCTCTTAGGGCCCCGGCCCCCATTGCAAGCCACTTCCCGACACTACATGCAGATATCCTACCCTAATGCTCATGGACTCATAAATCTCAAAATTACAAAAGATAATCCATAATAAAATCATCAAATATGCATAAAAGCATCAAATCTCCATGAGCAAACATCCATAGAAAATCATGAACACAATAGCTCTCTATTGGCAACTGAAGTATCATTGATAATCAAAAGTATCCAATGGTTCTCAATAACCAAAATATATCTCAAACACATTGATCGAAGACTCCAAAAATGGTTGAGTCAAACATGTCACAACATGACATCATCAAGAATAAATCCGCATTTCAGTCCCATCATGACGACTAGAAAATAACCAAGGATAACTGATCGATGACCAAAAATAATGGTTAAGTCTCATAAATAAGAATCTCAACTATAACTATCAGTATTCACATCCAATACACAGAGCATTCCATCACATAACCATGGTTGGGATATAAAGATCGAGATTAAAACATCATCATGGCATCACAGTCACATAACCCCCAAGCCTCTGGTAGACGTCCTATACTGGTCAACACTAGTCAACCCAAAACCCAAAACAATAGCATAAGGAATACACAATGTAAACACATGTTTTGATTTCGCTAAGTTTTTGAATTTTAAAAGTCTTAGTTTACATTTCCAAGTTTAGAGAAAGAATTAGAGGAACATTTTGTATGTTTTTCCATGTATTGTTTTTGGATGGATAAAAAGTTTTCCTTTATAAATCCAATTTCCAATTACAATATTTTATTAAAATCGTTCCCCACCAATCTTTTAATTAAATTTCATATACTTTATATATTTTATAATTTAAAACTATTAATTAAATCTTAATAGTTAAATTATAAAATTATAAAATTATTCATCATTATAAAAGATGCATTCTTAAATCTTTTATCAAATAATTTTAAATCTTTTAATAACATATTTATGTATTACATATATACATATATATATATATTTATATTTAAATATATATATATATATATATATATAATAAAATCGAATTAATAAAATTGGATTCATACCATATGAAAATTTATAACAATGAAATTTAGATTTCAAGGAATTCGTATAAACGTTTTTTTTTTCATATAATATAACATTTTAATATAAACATTTTTGTTTTTTTTAAATGCATATTAAAATTTCCCCCCCACCTTACTGTGGTACATAGTACCTACGGTAGTGGGCACTGTGCCGACAGCGAGTACGTAGTACCCCTGTCGTCGCAGACCTACGACAGTAGGCCTCTGCCTTCCATAGGGATGAGGTACGAATCCGTGCCAAGGGCAATTTTTATATATATATATATATATATATTTTAATGCAATTTTCAATAACGTTTTTTTATAAAAATGTTCCCATGCGATAAAAATTCATTAATATGAATTTTCTACTATGATTTGATATTCGAAATCCTCAATATATATACATATGTGTATATATATATATATATATATATATATATATTCATGTATGTATATACAAACTTTGTGTCAAAAATAATGTATATATATATATATATATATATATATATATATTTAAAGATATAAACAAATATATATTCATAATATATATGAATTCTAATTTTCAGAGTTTTCCTATAAACTTTTAAATCTCAAATTTATTCAATAAATAATCTAATGGTTTGGCTACCATTTAAACCCTAGCCTCATTTTCCTTTTAGATCTATGCATATAAAATTTTCAAATATATTTAATTACCCATATTGAGAATGCATACAATAAAAATATGAAATTCCTCATAAGACATATGGAAGACACGAAGAAGACAGGGAATACATGATGCAAAAATAGGGTAAGTAAAATCATAAGAATCTACCTAGATTCTAATGCTAATTCGCTCTTCCTTAGAAAACCTCCAGAGCAAGCTCCCTTCTTTAGAACTCTCGAATCCTCCAATGCTCCAATTGCATTCCAAATGCTCTCTCTAAGCTTCTATGAATGCCTGAATATAAAGAGCTCTCAAGAAACCTTTGGAATGCTTCTTGAAACCGCTAAAAGGTGTCACCAACTAAGCATGGGTCTTTTTCAACCTTTTTGATGAGTCATAGAATTGAAGACACCTTGTGCTTAATTGATGCACTAACTTCCGTGTTGTTGACACATGTTAATTCCCATGCAAGCTTATAACTTCAATTTACTTTTTAAATAATTTCTATTTAAATTTTATAACTTTCATTTTAATTTTTATAACTTTTATTATAATTATTTTATTTATTACTTTATTATTATTTTATAATTATTATTAATTTTAATTTCTAGTTTTTTTTTATTTAATTCCTTTCCTCAATAATTCACATTTAATTAATTACAATCAAAATATCAAAGATCATGATATTTTAATAATTTTCTCAAATAAATAATTTATTAATTAAATCTATTTGTTAAAACTTAATTAATGAAAAATTCACCATAGACCTCCAAGATAAAATATGAAAACCCATCATAGAACAAATCATACAAAATAAATCTAAAGGGTTATAAATCACGAAATATGTCATCTGACACATTCGGTGGGTATTCAACTTTGATACTTGTCCTAATTCATTAGGACAAATGGTTTTTAGGTTTGAGATTTGGACCTGAGAATTTATCTCCCTTCTCTTATCATTGAGATAGTATAATAGGGTACGCTCATCCTAGCAATTCAGGGAAGTCAATACCCAGTACCTACAACCTACCAAAAAACCATGCATGTACATACCATATATAATGCTAAGCTAAACAGACAATGGTAGGAAGTGGTGCATCATGTAGATCCCGACTAAGCAGGTGACTACGACTCCCTTCCTTAACCACATCAAAAATGCCATACAATAAGAAAACATGCACACCATACACATGCAAGTATGGGGTAAGTAACCATAATAAAAATCATGAGATAATAAACCATCTAACTAATCATCATTAATAAATGAAAACAATGTAATGATCATCATACATACATGAAATGTAAAGTCTAAATGATCTCATCATATATCAACTGAATCCCTATCCTAATATCTGATGGTGTCAAAACAACACCACTAAACCATCAACATAAAACTAGTCTACATAGTCTGATAATAATAGCAACAATAACTCTAGAAAAGATGTGAACAAGGGTAGGCACTGCAAAAATCCCTTTAATTTGGAAATCTCCCTTTATGACTGAACTTCACCTTTAATCCTGACCGCTGATTGAAATTGATCTCAACCGTTATGAATTCCAGGAAAGTCTATTTAAGAGACCCTCATCTCTTCATTTTGAAAGGTTGAATGAGAATTTGCATAAAATTTAAATAAGAAAAGTGTCTCTAATTAATTAAAGATTATTTAATTAAATAGAAAAAGTAATTATGAGAGCATATCTCATTTTATTAAATTAAATATCTCAACAAAATCTCTCTTCAGTTCAGAAAGGAAAATTTTCAGTTCACTATTGATCAAAAATGAGTTAAATTAGTTAACTCCTTTTTCTACTCAAATTGAATCAGTTAACTCCTTATTTTACTCAAATTAAATTTGTTAACTCCCTTTAATTTGGAAATCTCCCTTTATGATTGAACTTCACATTTAATCCTGACCGTTGATTGAAATCGATCTCAACCGTTGATGAATTCCAGGAAAGTCTATTTAAGAGACCCTCATCTCTTCATTTTGAAAGGTTTAATGAGAATTTGCATTGAATTGTTGCTGAAATTCATACTCACATTTGCTCATTTTCACATACGCAAAGATGAAGTTTGATTAAAAGTTGACCAGATTTAACCACAGTTGACTTGAGTTGACTAGTTTCAAAAAAAAAATTCAAATAATTAAATGAAATTATTCAATTAAATGGAGTACTTACTTCTAATTAATTAACCAAAGTTAGTTAATTAAATGAGAAGCCATTCCTAATTAATTAAATGAAGTTATTTAATTAAATAATAAAAGTGTCTCTAATTAATTAAAGATTATTTAATTAAATAGAAAAAGTAATTATGAGAGCATATCTCATTTTATTAAATTAAATATCTCAACAAAATCTCTCTTCAGTTGAAAAAGGGAAATTTTTAGTTCACTATTGATCAAAAATGAGTTAAATCAGTTAGCTCCCTTTTCTACTCAAATTGAATTAGTTAACTCCTTATTTTACTCAAATTAAATCTGTTAACTCCCTTTAATTTGGAAATCTCCCTTTATGACTGAACTTCACCTTTAATCCTGACTGTCGATTGAAATCGATCTCAACCGTTGATGAATTCCAGGAAAGTCTATTTAAGAGATCCTCATCTCTTCATTTTGAAAGGTTGAATGAAAATTTGCATATAATTGTTCCTGGAATTCATACTCACATTTGCCCATGTTCACATACGCAAAGATTAAGTTTGACCAAAAGTTGACCAGACTTAACCACAGTTGACTTGAGTTGACTAGTTTTGAAAAGAATTTTTAAATAATTAAACAAAATTATTTAATTAAATGGAGTATTTACTTCTAATTAATTAAACAAATTTATTTAGTTAAATGAGAAGTCATTCCTAATTAATTAAATGAAGTTATTTAATTAAATAAGAAAAGTGTCTCTAATTAATTAAAGATTATTTAATTAAATAGAAAAACTAATTATGAGAGCATATTTCATTTTATTAAATTAAATATCTCAACAAAATCTCTCTTCAGTTCAAAAAGGGAAATTTCCAGTTCACTATCGATAAAAAATGAGTTAAATGAGTTAACACTTTTTTCTACTCAAATTGAATCAGTTAACTCCTTATTTTACTCAAATTAAATCTGTTAACTCCCTTTAATTTGGAAATCTCTCTTTATGACTAAACTTCACCTTTAATCCTTATTGTTGATTGAAATCGATCTCAACCGTTGATGAATTCTAAGAAAGTCTATTTAAGAGACCCTCATCTCTTCATTTTGAAAGGTTGAATGAGAATGTGCATCGAATTGTTGCTGGAATTCATACTCACATTTGCTCATATTCACATACAATAAGATCAAATTTGACCAAAAGTTGACCAAATTTAACCACGGTTGACTTGAGTTGACTAGTTTCAAATTTTTTTTTGAAATAATTAAACGAAAATATTTAATTAAATGGAGTACTTACTTCTAATTAATTAAACAAAGTTATTTAATTAAATGAGATGCCATTCCTAATTAATTAAATGAAGGTTTTTAATTTGTGAGGCCTCACTCAATTCGTCATAGTACCAATGAGATAATTGCATTACGGTGATTTTAATCCTATGTTTGATACACTTTTAAGACTGTAGGGTTATGTTATTTTAATATCTGCATTTTGATGATCCGCAATTACGTCTACATATTATGACCTAATTGATGCATTTAATGATTCTATTTCATGTTGTAAGCTATTGACATTGCTTTAATAGAAATTGAATGGTAGAAATGCTTGTAATATAAGAAGGTAATGTTGAAGTGGAAATTAGAGTTAAAAGATAAATTTTGTTATGCATTGAGACCTAACCCGCATACCTAGGGATTCAATAGTTATGGATTCAGCATTTTGTCGTAGAATATGAAGTTATTCAGAATATTAAATTGACCATGTTATGTTGATAGGAAAAGTTTAGTTTTATAGTATTTTGAACATTTTACATGGAAATTGTTAGAAGAAGTAATTTAATTATAAGGAATGAAGTATGGAACTCAAATGTCGAATGTGATATGTAAGTTTTGATATTTTAATATTTTGAAGGTTATATTTGAAATGATTAAGAAAGGGAAAGTTATTTTGAGATGATGAAATATATTAAAGTCTAATGTTGAATGAGATAATGATTTATTTTACATATGCTTATATGATTTTCTTGGAATACTTACACTCGAGTTTAGTGTGTAGGAATTTGACCATGGGTTAAAGGGGAATTAAGGATCAAACTACTACAAACATGACATAACCAAGGTTGAATTAGTGAAAAAGATTCAAACCTAATTGTAATGTGTTTTATTTTGTATATGTGAATTGTATGTGTGCGTAGTAGCCTAGTTCATGTATTATTGTAAAACAAGTCATTTTTTTTAATATAATGTGATATTTTGTGTGTGTCACTTGACACTTGTGCTTGTTATGTGATATGACATGTTATTTGTCAATGGATCATGTGGCCACCTTATTCCATGATAAATGCCTCAATTGAGGAATTTGATTATTGCCTTAGTCATTAAAAGGACAAAGTCATCACCTTGGGGAATTTGAAATTTGAATCACCTAGCTTTGGGAGGGTCATAAAGTAACTTTAAGGTAAGTTGGGATTAAAATTAACCCCACCCATGTTAGTACTATAGGCTAGGGAGCTATTAATGACCTCTAGGGTGTCTAGTGGACCTAGGAGACCCCATGAAAATGACATTCTTTATGGAATCCGAAAATGAGAAGGATATATATATATATATAGAGGTATGGCTAAATGAGAAACCACTTGGCCACTCTCTAATTTTAGAGACAGTTAGGTTTTGGAGGGAGAGGAGGGGAGCTCTACTGCAACTATCCTTACCCTAGCCCTGACCAAGGTTGGTATCTCAAGCTTGCTTCCTTTCCTTTTTCTTTCTTTTAGCATGGTTAAGCCAATCTGCAAGTGTGGAGTTTATCAATGGAGTATGCATTGCATTGCATTGTGGAGTAGCATTCATGTGAGTGTTTGAATGATGTTCATTCCATGTAGATTAGTGTGACACCATTGTGCATCTTGTTGTATTGTGTGGAGTATTGTGAGTATGAGGTTTGGATTTCCTCTATTTCCTTTTTGCATTATGGGTGTTGATATTGTGTTGTGATAATGTGATGTGCTCTTGAAAATCTGTTGTTTTATTGCTACTTGGTTTTGTTTTCTTGTTGTGCTTGAGTGTTCTTATGGGTGTGGGACTTACACTCACCCTTGTGGGAAGGGAAGAGAAGTCCAGGGTGAATGTGCAACAGTTGGATTGCATAGTTGAGGACCTTGGAGTATGGGCTCCATTGTATGCCATTGTCATATTCATCTTTTGCCTTGGGGGAGGATAAGAAAAAATAAAAAAAAGAAATGGTGAGGAAGGAAGTAACTGAAGTATGGGTTTGTAGGAAGCTTAAGCTGTTAGTTGTGTGTGGTGGAGGATGTTGTTTTGGTAGTGTGTATGGTGGAAGATGTTTATGAAGCCCCGAAAGGGCATGATATTATGAAGCCCCAAAAGGGCATGAGTTTTATGGAAAATATGATATGAAATGGTAAACCTCCTTGTGTTTCCACCTTCACCCTATGTTCAAGGTTCCAATGGTGAGCCTTTGTGAAATATCCTTGGGATGGGATTTGTTGCAGTTTTGTTATGTGGTGTATATGTTTCTTACAAGTGTGTATGTGGATTTTGTTTGAGCCTTGTTCCCCTAGCACGGGGGTGGTCTCTTTGAGGCCTGTGGTTGGGTTGAAAGCACTCATGGTCCTTTTTGTTTTGTTGTGATGCATTTGCAAGTTCTTAGAGAAAAATCTTGGAAAATTGGAGTCCTTGTTATCTTCCATGTGCATAGGAGGAGAAGACAATATTGCATTGAGATGAGATAGAGAGAAAAACTCCATTTTGTTATGTGAGCCTAAATGTATTGTAAGAGAAAGCTACTGTCTTGGTTTGATTGTCAATGGAAAGGTTGTGAGTCCTCATGTGTAGTAAAAGTATTTTCCATTGTGTATATTACGATATGTTGAGTTCACCACCTTTTTGTGTATCATGAGGGTATCACTGAAGATAATTCATTGTAATAATATTGTTGTTTTATTGGATGGTAACACCAATCAGAGATCCAAATTACTTGATATCATAAAAGAGATAATATTCATAGGAAGGATTATCCTGGTGGATTTTTATTATCATTTTAGTTCCATTGTTTACCAATTGTGAACGTACATTCAAATCTAGATCTGCATAAGAAGATAATGTTGAGAAAATGGTTTCTAAATTTCATAATTCATAGATAGGGATAATCCTAATAACTTCATATAAAGTCTTGTCATGAAATGTTGAGTTATTGGATTTAGTTAATATTTTGAATGCTAAATGAATCACAATTTTAAAACTATACTTAGTTTATAATTATCTCCTAATTATCCTTGCAATAACTTACCTTGAATATCCTAGATTACAGAAGAAGAAAATCAAGTGATGATATAAAATATACAAGACTTAAGACATAAGCTTTCTGTAGGTGCACATTTTATCCTCTGGAAAATGTATGAGAAAGTAAAATAAATATCTTCTCTTAATACAGACATTAAAATATTCAAGAGTATTCCTTAGACTCCTAGGACCCTATAACCTATAAAGCATATTTTAACATAATAAACTAACCATCATATTAATTTCATTAGAAGGGACCTCATATGAGACACATAACTCGAGTCAAAACCCTATCAAATAAAAAGAAACCGATTTTAAAAAAAATATACAATGCTCATGTTAAACAAACCTAAACTAGCACCAAGTAATATTTTAAACAAGACATAGCATGACAAACAACCTACTATATTATCTACCCTAGGCTAGCATGGGTTGGTGAATGAGAAAACAATTTAATATGCTATGGAGACCAAGGTATTTAATTTCTCTGACATGACCAAGACTTATTTCATCCACCTATTCCCTGGCGCTTTGTGCCTTCAAATATTATATTGGAATACCGTGCAAGTTTATGACATAATTTTGACAAGAGGGAATGGCTTCCATTTTGTCCTTGACTCCTTGATTTGCCTTGGAAGAAGTTATGGCATTTTATATGTCTTTCTTCACCCACCTAATTAAGACTAGGATAAACTCCACACTGCCAACAATATGGGACCAAGTAGCAAGTCGATTTAACATGGGAATTCGAAATGCATATCTTCTAGCTCAAAATTAATAGGATTTGACTCATGGAAAAGGCGCCTATGCTTGTCTTGGCCAAAACTTTGGTAAGTGGGTCCACCATGGAGAGAAACCCAAGGAATTCGCTTGGTCTATGGGTAAGTGAAGAAGATTATGGGGTAGTAGCACGTGGGTAGTAGGGTGATTTGGAACTTTGCTAGAGAAAAAGTATTTCATCTTCTTAAAAGAAATGTGAGTGGGGTCAAGTTAATGGACTATGACTAATAGGGTATTTTAGATAGATGGATAGTTAATATGTTCATATGCATTCATTTTTTTACCTTAGTATTAGTAAGGATAGATTATCTTTTAAAATCATTCTTTTATGATATATGTTTATATAAATGAGTTGATCATTCTTTTCACTACAATTTCAATTATAGTAGGTATTGACCCTAATATTAAAATGTGATGTCGGTTGCATTAGAGATATAATATGAATAATAAATAGATAATTCAATCTTAATAACTATGTCAATGAAAAATGTAAGTTGGGATATGAAAAAAATAAAAATATACACCCATTGATTTTGGGAACATTTTAAATACTCTAGAAAAGTGTTAATTATGTATATATTGTTATTTGAATCGATTGCCTAGAGTAGCATAGTTGGCATCAAAGTTGATGATAGTTCTAATGGATGGTTAATCGAGGGTTACATGCATTGAATAAATGTTAACTCATATGAAAAATTAGTAAAGATGACATTGAAATGTGGAGTGCAGATTGAAGTAGTAGGTATGAGTATTCTCTTTCCAAACCCTGGGTCAGTAGATGTCAGAGGGATGTCCAACTCAGTGATGATATAGTTGTAACACACATATGTCTTTTGGAGGTTATTTAGGCTTATGAAATTAATTAATTAAGAATAATAATAATGATAATGATAATAATAATAATAATTTTTTTTTAAAAAATGTGCTTAATGTACATTTAGGATAAATTTAGGGCATGACATTTTGGTATCAGAGCCTAGTTGAAGCACTGGGCATTGATGGGTCCATAAACAAATGTAAAATTTAAATGTTACCTTTAAAAGAGAAAAACTTAAATTGACTCATCTTTTAAGCTAGTATCTGCTATGAGAGAGTCAACTAAAGCATAACACCCTTATTGTTCTTGACCTGTTGATAAGATAACCTTTGACCAATTTTTTTTATAAATGACTTTTAATCATATTAAATAGATTATTCTAAATGATACTAACCAATATAATTCTCCTAGTACTAGGTAACTTTGTTCATCATCGTAATAATAATTTCATTAATACTAAAATAAAATAATTAACCCTAATAATACATTCACCAAACCCTTCTCTCACTACTTATAGATTTAGTACAAGCCATTGTCATAAAATTACTATAAATAAGGACTTACATATAGATCTAAAGAGTTATATAGATAGCATCAAGGAGCTAGCATTTTCCTTATCTCATAGGTGAACAATGATCTATCATTAGTGTCGTTCTCAACTTCAAGATAAGACATATATAAAAACATTTACCTCTAACATTCCTAGATGAAAGATCTTTCTGAGGCACTACTAATATCATTATTGTGAAAATAAGAAAAGAAAGAAATCAACAATAAACAAGAATTGAATTTCAATTAAAAGATTAAATTTATTTTATAAGATTTTACTCTTTTTTAAAAAATAAATAAATATAATCTATACAATTTTGCTTTTAACTAACATTAGCTAAACTTGTATTTCTTTACTCATTCCATTGATAAAGGAAAACTAAGTTAATATTATGTGTCAAAAATGTTCTTATATGCCTTTCACATTTGTCACTGCATGTAAGAGAGCTTAGTGACCATAGATTGAACTAGAATGAAGGAATTGTAAAGAAAATAAATGCAAGATTTATCTAAGATTTTCTATGCAAGTAAATGAATATAAACTAGATGAAATTCAAATTTAATCTAAGAGTTAGTAAGAAAACATTGAAGCTAGAACATGTAAAATGAAAGTATTGAATGAGAATGTAATAAACTATTTTAAAAAGCACAAAAATGGAGTACTCAAACTGATAGAGTTTATTCATTCACAAATTTCATTCTCTCAAATGAGAGACATAAGTTCCCAATTTATAGAGAAATCCAAAATAAATCAATGGTGTCTATCAATTAGATGAATGGTGGAGATTGAATGAATGTTCACTTTGAAATGGAAGTTTCCATTTAAGAGAGAGTTAATTGATTTGTTTCCTTGTTCTTTTTAAAATCACTCAATGTTTCCATTTTTTTGTATAAAAACAAATCAAAAGAATATTTTGGAGATTTTGTTAAAATTATGTCTCATATTTTGAATATTTAAATTCAAATAATATATATATGTAGATATTTAATTCAAATAAGTAATAAATTAATTTTGCATGTAATTTTAGAAAATATTAAAATTAATATAATCAAAGTATTAGGAAAATTTAATTAAATTAATTGATTTAGTGGGTTTAATAGCCAAGATGTCAATATTCATGAGCTTATTATTTTATTTATATTTCTTTCTTTCTTAATTCTTATAGTGAGTTTTGTAGATTAATGATTTTCTACAATTGATATTTAAATCAAATAGAGTCCTTTAGGACTAGAAATGCCTAATAAATTAGGATTTTGTTGATCATTAGAAAGATTAGGAGTAAGTTAGTTTTTGAGACAAATTTGAGGTATTACAAATATAAAAATACAAGGTATACTATCCATTATATTATGATCCAATTTAATACTATTCCTATAACTAACAACATTAACTATTTATGATTAATTGTACATATATGACAATTATAATTGATTATCATTAATAATAGTGTTGAAGGGTCTAGGTGTCATAAAAATATAGCATATAAATTAGGGCAGTGTACATGTTGGATAAGCTGAATAATTACTTATTTAGGCACATCCATTTGGATACAGTTCAAATTGGGAATCTAGGTTTCAAAAAGAATTTACATGTTACTTTATAGATATCATGCTTACCCTCAAGGATAGGATGTTAAATTGAATCATTGATAAAGGATATTTCTATTGTAGTGCCTGCCCCTAGTTTGCATTTTGTTATCATTGTTGAACTCTTTTAGAGCTAGTTTCATGTTGATGGTTAGTAACATTATTATTAGATTATCATATATTGTGCTATGGATTCAATTGATATGTGATGAGATTACTTAGACTCTACATTTCATGTATGTATGATGATTATTTGTAGTGTTTGCAGTTATTAATGATAATTAGTAAGATGATTTATTATCATATGTGTTTTCTTATGGATACTTACCCCATACTTGCATGTGTATGGTGTGTGTGTTTGATTTGTTTGTTTGCTTTTGTATGGTGTGTCTGATGTGGTTAAGGAAGTCGTAGTCACCTACTAGTCGGGATCTACACGATGCACCACTTCTTGCCCTTGCCTGTTTAGTTTAGTATATATTGTGCTTGTACATGCATAGTTTTTATGCAAGTTGCAGGTACTGGGTATCGACTTTCCTGAATTGCCAAGATGAGCGTACCCTATCACATTATCTCAATAATAAGAGAGGGGAGATAAATTCTCAAGTCCAAATCTCAACCCTTTAAGCCATTTGTTCTAATTGAAAAATTAGGACAAGTATCTGAGTTGAGTACCCTCTGAATGTGTCAGATGATGTAATTCGTGATATAAACCCTTTGGTTTGATTTCTATGTATATTGGCTATGATGGGTTTTTCATATTTTTACCTTTGTGAGTCTTTGGAGTATTTTCTATTAATTAAGCCTAATTAAAAGATTTAGTTAATGGTTTAATTTAATAAAAAATTAATATGGTATTCTGATATTTATTTTATTTAATTAATTGAGAAATTAATTATATAAAATAATTAAATTGGAAGATAAAAAATATAATATTAAATTTAGAATGTGACAATATTTATTTTAATAATAATATATTTGGAGCTCATTTTTAAATAGATGATTAAATAATATTATTATTAAAGCTAATAAATATTTTAGCAATAAAGTTTTGGAAAATAAAATTTAAAAGTGGAAAATATATTTTAAATTATTAAAAGATTCTAAATCTCATATGATTAAAATATAAATATATTAAGATTGAAAAGTGGAGATATTAAAGTTAGTGCATGAGACTGAATAAATAAATTAAATTGGAAAGAATAAAGTAAATTGGAGTTATAAGCTTGCATGAGAATTAACATGTGTCAACAACATGGGGGTTAGTGCATCAATTAAGTACAAGGTGTTTACAATTCTATGACTCATCAAAAAAGAATTAGAAAAGACCCATGCTTAGTTGGTGACACCTTTCAGCAGTTTAAAGAAGCATTCCAAAAGTTTCTTGAGAGCTCTTGATATTCAGGCATTCATAGAAGCTTAAAAGAAAAGCTTAATAGAAGCCACGAGTTACAAGAAAAAATATAAGCTTCAAAGCTTACATGCATGGGAGAAGATTCATATGCTCATATATTTTCTACTTGCTTCTATGCTCCTTCTAGCACTTCTAATCACTTGGAGGATTCGATCGGCTTGGATTTTTGGAAGAATTGGAAATGATGAAGAAGGAAGGGATTTTCTATGGACTTCTGAGACATGACAAATTAGCATCAGTTTCGAGGTGCACTCGTGATATTCTCATATTTCTTTTGCACTCTTTCTTTTCCTGTCTTCATCATATCTGTTTTATGTGTTTGGATACTCTCTATTATTGAATCTACTATTTGAAATTGGAATTTAGATATTTTATTTGGTTGAGAAGAAAATAATAGAAAATTTTTAGATCCAATTAAAGAGAAATAATTAGATCTTAATCGGGTTTGGGTTCGAATTTATATTGTGAAATTAGATAGACAAGATTTGGAATTAAAATAGAAATTTTATGTTAAAAAATTGAATGATTAGATGTAATCTTTCTATCAATTATATTTTTAGATGCATATGAACAAACCCTTTTATGGTTAAATTTAGATAACAATTATTTTAAGAGAAAATTTTTAATTTATCACAAATTGTCCTGTCGCTACCTCTTGGATAGACCCGAATTTAGTCATTCATAACTTTTTATCAGGATCGAATTTATTCGATCGCTCCAGTCAGAATCGGTGCAACTTGGCCCTCTCCAACATATTTAAATTTCAGCCCGATCCAACGATTCATTAGGGAGTTATGGCCGTCGTACTAGAACTGTTTTATTCAAGAATGGATGTCTATTTATTTTCAATAACCAAAAGTTCTTTATGCTTAAACTTCACAAAAATAATATATCAAAGTAATATAATTAGAATTTTATAATTATTTAATTAGTCTAAAGACTAATAAGAATGTTCTAAATGAATTAATGGAAATTTTTAATGAAAAGTTTGTGGATGGAGCTGATGGATAGAGAATGGATGACATTTAATATTAATTATTTAATCTATATTAAATACTATTTAATATATAGTTAAGAGGTGGTAAAAGTGTTTAATAATGATTATTAAGAGACTCAAATTTTAACGATATTGGATTTAGATTTAAATAAGAATTATTATATTGACAAGGAGTCATAGTTACATTATAACATTGTTATAACATAGCTACGATTTGAATTATTGATATGCCTTAAAGGTTAGTTAAATAATAACTAATAGAGCTTATGAAAATATAGTTTGATGAGTTTTTTATTTATTAATGTTTGTTAGGTCTAATAAACTATTAATAAATAATGGTTTAAATAATTATCAACAAATTTGATTAGAGATAATCTATTGGAGATTATTTAATGAATTAAAGATATTATTGCAATCTTCTCTTATTAAAATCTTATTAATATGCATTAGTTTTATATGGTCTATTATCTAATCTAAATAAATCAAATTTAATTAAGATTAGTTAGTAGTAGAAGAAGTGTAGTTAATTATTAGTCAATCTATGTAAATGGATTAAAAGAAAAGATATTTTAATATAGTTTAGATAGTGGACTTTTTATAATGTATATTGAATACTATTAAACAATTTTAGAGTTAACATAATCAGATTTCCACAATCCATTAGTAATGTGAGAAATGTTTCTAGATTAGATTGTGTGAGTTTTTTTAGCATCAATGTTTCAGATCATACTACATGATCCATCATCAGGATGAGAGAGCACCAGAATATGAAATGTGCAGACCAGGAAACCACAAGCAGTCCTAAAAGGAGAGGGAGGAAGCTGATAATGCTAAGAATTTGAAAATTATTCATGTTAAAATCTACAATGAGTCTTATTGGTTTGTGATAGGGATATTTTTCAAACAACTTTTGTATAAACAAAATATTATTAGAACAATTAAAAAATGGAATCTAATGGTTGATTTTAATATTGATTAAATAATTGTAAGATGATAAGTTATATTATGTTGATTTAAATTTAGAAACTCTAAATGATATTGGATTAAGATTGAATTATTATGCTATTGGTTAATACGTTTGAATACATTAATGGTACTAAGAGTTAGCTAATGAAGTTCTATGTAAAAGTTCTCTAGATTGATTATTTATAGTTGTGATAAGTTTATTATTTATTAATGTTTGTTAGATCTAACAAACTATTAATAAATAATAGTTTAAATATTTTAAATAGTTATCAGCTAATACGAACAGAGTTACTCTAAAGGAGATTAGTTAATGATTGAAGTACTGTAAAAGATATTAATCAAATTGAATTAGTTAATAATTTGGAGGAGTATCAGTTAACTGAATCAACGTACATAGGAAAAAATTATTTGAGATAATAATACTTAGTATTGAGGATTTATTATAACTTGTTATTATTAAAATATAAATGAAAACTTTGTTGAAGAGTGATGAATTTGGTTAGTATAGAATTATTAATAAGATTTTCAATATAGCTTGTTATTAATTATTAACAAGATTATTATTATTGAATTCTTAATATGATCATTGAGTATTGAATTATAGTTGGCTTTCAACTTATAAAATTCTAGTTGGTTATTAGTTAACTAATATTAATTCGAACGTTGCTATGGTTATGCAATTATTAATTAAAGCAATTAATAAGAGTTAATTAGATTTAATTAATAATCAAGTTATGTAATAGAGATTTAATTGATATAATTCTTTAAACGATATTGTAGATTATCTATATCGAAGTTGATAAGTCTTATGACTTGAAGTATGAATTTAGATATTATATGGTTGTCAATGATGATAACGATTAAATTAAAAGAATCAAACTTTAGTAATACTTAATTAAGTTTCTAATTGAAAACTAAAAAGATGTTAATAGGTCATGGATGGTGTACCTATGTTAATGGATTGAGATAAATAAAGTTATAATCTCTTATTCGAAGAATGATAATTGGTCCTCTTATAATATAATGAATAATGTTCTTAGAAAAGTTGAAAGGTTAATCAATTAGAATATGGATCATGGTTAAATAAGAGAACAATTTAATTAAAGGTCAATGATGATCAATTTAGTGAATATTTATCCTTAAGTTATTCTTTAAATGTAATTCTTATTAATGGAAGGATAATATTATCGGGAAACAAACGGGTTGACTTGTAGGTCAAATGATGAAACTTAAGACACTTGAAAATATCCTTGTAAACAGAAAACTAGAAACTTCTACACTTGATTCAACTATGTAAGATAGGAAAACCAAAACATGTGTTTGCATCGTGTATTCTTTATGCTTCTTGTTTTGGGTTTTTGGGTTGACTAGTGTTGACTAGTCTTAGGTTGTTACCAGAGGCTCGAGAGTTATAAGATGTGTTGGCATGTTGATCTTATTTGGTCTCGATCTTTATAAGCCCAACCATGGTAATGTGATCGTATGCTCTATGAAATATTTGTATTTACTGATTGTTATTGTTCATTAGTCTTCATGTGTGAAGCTGAGATGTATGCGTATGAGACACTTGAGCTAATCATTTTTAAGTCATCAATCAATTGTCCTTGGATTACTTTCTTGTCACCATGATGGGACTAAAATGTGGATTTATTCTTGATGATGTTATGTTGTGACATGTTTGACTCAACCATTTTGGAGTCTTCGATCAGTATGATTTTTAGATATTCTTGGTTACTTGTTGAATACCAATGATTATGGTGATTTATTTTGAGATATATTTTGGTTATTAAGAACCATTGGATACTTTTGATTATCAATGATGCTTCAGTTGCCAATAGAGAGCTATTGTGATCATGATTTTCTATGTATATTTGCTCATGGTGATTTGATGCTTTTATGCATATTTGATGAATTTATTATGGATTATCTTTTGTGATTTTGAGATTTATGATTCCATAAGCATTAGGGTAGAATATTTGCATGTAGTGACGGGAAGTGGCTTGCAATGGGGGCCGGGGCCCTAAGAGGCTGCAAGGGTAACTCATTGTAAGTTGGATTAATAAGTGATAACATTCACACCTAATACTAACTGAATGAACCTAAAAAGATAAGAGTTTTGATTTTCACCCATGCCTTGAGTGCTTGTATAGGCTAGGATGGGAGTAGTGAGAATGCATGGTTGCGACCTTGCATTCCATAGTATGCCCTGTCAATATGAGAGGATACTAGTGGCCGCATGAGATCTGTATGGACTCGTGGAGTTTAGCCTCTAGGAAGTAAATGTCAATATCATGTTTGGAACCTTTGAGTTAATATACCTTTAGGATTCCTGGGCTATAGAGATTTGTGCTATGTGTTATGGATAGCCTGTTTGAGACTTGAGATTATCTCCTCAGCACGGTGAGAGTGGACCACTTAGGTAACACATGGTCGGGTGGTAGTGTATTTTCCACTCTTATAATTTGAGATTCATTGAGACATCGTGGCTGATGTGTCTTTCGTGATGGTGGATATGTATCGTTTCATTGATGATTAGCCTATGTTAGATGATGTTACCTTATGCTTTACTTTGCATATTAGTAGGATGTTTTTAGGAGTGACATTCCTACTATGTTAATAGTCGATGATCTCTTCGGTGCTTTGGAATGTTACGCACGGAGGGATGGCTAGGATCCACGATGGTCTAATGATGCTATTTACAGTTTGGAGGAACCGTGCACTTAGTTTATTTTTTTTGTTCTTTATGATGGATGTATATTTCTTCCATGATGATGTATCATGTGATTATCTTTACTTTGATGTATCATAGATTAGAATAGGATGATGTACCTTATTTCACATATGTATATTCTTTTAAGCCTTCATACCTTGTGATATGTACAGTGGATGATTGAACATTTGGAAATGTAATGTATGAACATTAGACTTATCATTATTATTCATGTGGATGTTGTATTAGATGGATTCATGTATGTTAGTTAGTTTAGATGTAACTCAACGTTAAGAGATTCTTAAATAATGAAATCAGTTATGTATGTTATGTTTACTTTTAGATGGACATTGCTATTGTTTCCATTATTATGTACAAGTTATATGTGGTATTTACTTTAATATATTAAAAAAAAAAAAAATGTTACCAAATTTAGTAAAATTCTAGGTTAATTCTTTTAATTCATTGGCGGGGTATTACATTTGGTATTAGAGCCCGAGTTTCAACATTGGGAGCTCTGGGTATATTGGAATGTCATTACTTGTTAACTAGTTGATCAAAACAAAAATTTTGAATTATTATGTGTATCTCTTTCAACCTGAAAACTTGAAACTAGGTGAACTGAAACAAAGCTTAAAATTGTTACTTGCATATTTTTCATACTTCAACACTTAGCTTTCAAAATTAAAAATTCTACTGAAAACTTAAATGAGGGCAAAACTGAAAATTAAAATTTATTATAGTTGCAAAACATGTATCTTTTATCTAAGTTTCAAGGTAGTATACCTTTGTTTATCTTTGCAAGCATTAAGTTGCTCTTGTTTAGAATGTATTAAGGGATATATTTCAATAGTTGTTAAAGGAATGATGTTGGATCGATATGATTTTTGGTTTACTATTAAACCAGAATCATATTGCTCTAAGTGTGTTGTAAAATTCTCAGTGGAATCATATTCCCTTGTAAGGAGGAAAAGGGTTCAATGGGACCCGCATAGTGAGTATCTTAACTTTTGATTCTTGTATGTCAGATGATGTAATTCGTGATATAAACCCCTTGGTTTGATTTGTATGTATATTGGCTATGATGAGTTTTTCGTATTTTTACCTTTGTGAGTCTTTGGAGTATTTTCTATTAATTAAGGCTAATTAAAAGATTTAGTCAATGGTTTAATTTAATAGAAAATTAATATGGTATTTTGATATTTATTTTATTTAATTAATTGATAAATTAATTAAATAAAATAATTAAATTGAAAGATAAAAGTTATAATATTAAATTTAGAATGTGACAATATTTATTTTAATAATAATATATTTGGAGCTCATTTTCAAATAGATGACTAAATAATATTATTATTAAAGCTAATAAATATTTTAGCAAAAAAGTTTTGGAAAATAAAATTTAAAAGTGAAAAATATATTTTAAATTATTAAAAGATTCTAAATCTCATATGATTAAAATATAAATATATTAAGATTGAAAAGTGGAGATACTAAAGTTAGTACATGAGACTTAATAAATAAATTAAATTGGAAAGAGTAAAGTAAATTGGAGTTATAAGCTTGCATGGGAATTAACATGTGTCAACAACACGGGGGTTAGTGCATCAATTAAGCACAAGGAGTCTACAATTCTATGACTCATCAAAAAAGAATTGGAAAAGACCCATGCTTAGTTGGTGACATCTTTCAACAGTTTCAAGAAGCATTCCAAAGATTTCTTGAGAGCTCTTGATATTCAAGAATTCATAGAAGCTTAATAGAAGCTACAAGCTTAATGGAAGCCATGAGTTACAAGCAAAAATAGAAGCTTCAAAGCTTACATGCATGGGAGAAGATTCATATGCTCATATATTTTCTACTTGCTTCTATGCTCCTTCTAACACTTCTAATCACTTATAGGATTTGATCGGCTTGGATTTTTGGAAGAATTGCGAATGATGGAGAAGGGATTTTCTATGAACTTCTGAGGCATGGCAAATTAGTATCAGTGTCTAGGTGCACTCGTGATATTCTCATATTTCATTTGCACTCTTTCTCTTCCTGTCTTCAACATATCTGTTTTATGTGTTTGAATACTCTTTATAATTGAATTTACTATTTCAAATTGGAAGCAAGATATTTTATTTGGTTGAGAAGAAAAAAAAATAAAAAATTTAGATCCAATTAAAGAGAAATAATTAGATCTTAATCGAGTTTGGGTTCAAATTTATATTGTGAAATTAGATAGACAATATTTGGAATTAAAATAGAAATTTTATGGTGAAAATTCGAATGAGTAGATGTAATCTTTCTATCAATTATATTTTTAGATGCATATGAACAAACCTTTTTATGGTTCAAATTTAGATAACAGTTATTTTAAGAGAAAATTCTTAATTCATTACAAATTGTCCTATCGCTGCCTCTTGGATAGACCCGAATTCAGTCATTCATAACTTTTTATCGGGATTGAACTTATTCGATCGCTCCAGTCAGAATCGGCACAACTTGGCCCTCTCCAACATATTTAAATTTCAGCCCGATCTAACGGTTCGTTAGGGAGTTATGGCTGTCGTACTGGGACTGTTTTATTCAAGAACGGATGTCTCTTTATTTTCCATAACCAAGAGTTCTTTATGCTTAAACTTAACAAAAATAATATATCAAAGTAATATAATTAGAATTTAATAATTATTTAATTAGTCTAAAAACTAATAAGAATTTTCTAAATGAATTAATGAAGATTTTTAATAGAAAGTTTGTGGATGGAGCTGATGGATAGAGAATGGATGACTTTTAATACTAATTATTTAATGTATATTAAATACTATTTAGTATATAGTTGAGAGGTGGTAAAAGTGTTTAATGATGATTATTAAGAGACTCAAATTTTAATGATATTGGATTTAGATTTAAATAAGAATTATTATATTGACAAGGAGTCATAGTTACATTATAACATTGTTATAACATAGCTACGATTTGAATTATTGATATGCCTTAAAGGTTAGTTAAATAATAACTAATGCAGCTTATGAAAATATAGTTTGATGAGTTTATTATTTATTAATGTTTGTTAGGTCTAACAAACTATTAATAAATAATGATTTAAATAGTTATCAACAAATTTGATTAGAGATAATCTTTTGGAGATTATTTAATGAATTAAAGATATTATTGCAATCTTCCCTTATTAAAATCTTATTAATATGCATTAGTTTTATATTGTCTATTATCTAATCTAATTAAATCAAATTTAATTAAGATTAGTTAATAGTAGAAGAAGTTTAGTTAATTATTAGTCAATTTAAGTAAATGGATTAAAAGAAAAGAGATTTTAATATAGTTTATATAGTGGACTTTTTATAATGTATATTGAATACTATTAAACAATTTTAGAATTTTTTAATGAAGATAATAATGCTAAAAATTTGAAAATTATTCATATTAAAATCTACAATGAGTCTTATTGGTTTGTGATAAGGATCTTTTTCAAACAACTTTTGTATAGACAAAATATTATTAGAACAATTAGAAAATGGAATCTAATGGTTGATTTTAATATTGATTAAATAATTGTAAGATGATAAGTTATATTATGTTGATTTAAATTTAGAAATTCTAAATGATATTGGATTAAGATTGAATTATTATGTTATTGGTTAATACGTTTGAATACCTTAATGGTACTAAGAGTTAGCTAATGAAGTTCTATGTAAAAGTTCTCTAGATTGATTATTTATAGTTGTGATAAGTTTATTATTTATTAATGTTTGTTGGGTCTAACAAACTATTAATAAATAATAGTATAAATAGTTTAAATAGTTATCAGCTAATACGAACAGAGTTACTCTAAAGGAGATTAGTTAATGATTGAAGCACTGTAAAAGATATTAATGAAATTGAATTGGTTAATAATTTGGAGGACTATCAGCTAACTGAATCAACATACATAGGGAAAACTTATTTGAGATAATAATACTTGGTATTGGAGATTTATTATAACTTTTTATTATTAAAATATAAATAGAAACTTTGTTGAAGAGTGATGAATTTGGTTAGTATAGAATTATTAATAAGATTTTCAATATAGCTTGTTATTAATTATTAACAAGATTATTATTATTGAATTTTTAATATGATCATTGAGTATTGAATTATAGTTGACTTTCAACTTATAGAATTCTAGTTGCTTATTAGTCAACTGATATTAATTAGAACGTTGCTATGATTATGCAATTATTAATTAAATCAATTAATATGAGTTAATTACATTTAATTAATAATTAAGTTATGTAATAAAGATTTAATTGATATAATTCTTTAAACAAGATTGTAGATTATCTATATCGAAGTTGATAAGTCTTATGACTTGAAGTATGACTTTAGATATTATATGGTTGTCAATGATGATAACGATTAAATTAAAATAATCAAACTTTACTAATACTTAATTAAGTTTCTAATTGAAAACTAAAAAGATGTTAATAGGTCATGGATGGTGTACCTATGTTAATGGATTGAGATAAATAAAGTTATAATCTCTTATTCAAAGAATGAGAATTATTCCTCTTATAATATAACGAATAATGATCTTAGAAAATTTGAAAGGTTAATCAATTAGAATATGAATCATAGTTAAATAATAGAACAATTTAATTCAAGTTCAATGATGATCAGTTTAGTGAATATTTATCCTTAAGTTATTCTTTAAATGTAATTCTTATTAATGGAATGATAATGTTATCGGGGAACAAATAGGTTGACTTGTAGGTCAAATGATGAAACTTAAGACACTTGAAAATATACTTGTAAATAGAAAACTAGAAACCTCTACACTTGATTCAACTATGTAAGATAGCAAAACCAAAACATGTGATTGCATCGTGTATTCTTTATACTTCTTATTTTGAGTTTTTGGGTTAACTAGTGTTGACCAGTCTTAGGTTGTTACCAGAGGCTCGGGAGTTCTGAGATGTGTTGGCATGTTGATCTTATTTGGTCTCGATCTTTATAATCTCAACCATGGTAATGTAATCATATGCTCTATAAAATATTTGTATTTACTGATTGTTATTGTTCATCAATCTCCATGTGTGAAGCTGAGATGTATGCGTATGAGACACTTGAGCTAATCATTTTTGAGTCATCGATCAGTATGATTTTGAGATATTCTTGGTTTCTTGTTGAGAACCAACGATTATGGTGATTTATTTTGAGTTATATTTTCATTATTAAGAACCATTGGATACTTTTGATTATCAGTGTTGCTTCAGTTTCCAATAGAGAGTTGTTGTGATCATGGTTTTCTATGTATATTTTCTCATGGTGATTTGACGCTTTTATGCATATTTGATGATTTTATTATGAATTATCTTTTGTGATTTTGAGATTTATGATTCCATGAGCATTAGGGTAGGATATCTGCATGTAGTGACAGGAAGTGGCTTGCAATGGGGGCCGAGGCCCTAAGAGGCTGCCAGGGTAACTCATTGTAAGTTGGATTAATAAGTGATAACATTCACACCTAATACTAACTGAATGAACCTAAAAAGATAAGAGTTTTGGTTCTCGCCCATGCCTTGAGTGCTTGTATAGGCTAAGATGGGAGTAGTGAGAACGCATGGTTGCGACCTTGCATTCCATAGTATGCCTTGTCAATATGAGAGGATACTAGTGGCCGCATGAGATCTGTATGGACTTGTGGAGTTTAGCTAACTACTAGGGTAACTTGTACGAGATAAATGCGATGACACTTTTTCGCTTGCATAGTAGGTTCCTACATATCATTGTGTGCCTCTGAGAAGTAGATGTATCATGTGATTATCTCTACTTTGATGTATCATAGATTGGAATAGGATGATGTACCTTATTTCACATATGTATATTCTTTTAAGCCTTCATACCCTGTGACATGTACAGTGGATGATTGAGCATTTGGAAATGTAATGTATGAACATTGGACTTATCATTATTATTCATGTGGATGTTGTATTAGATGGATTCATGTATGTTAGTTAGTTTAGATGTAACTCAACGTTAATGGATTCTTAAAGAATGAAATCTATTATGTATGTTATGTTTACTTTTAGATGGACATTTCTATTGCTTCCATTATTTATATGTGGTATTTACTTTAATTTTATAAAAAAAAAATGTTACCAAATTTAGTAAAATTCTAGGTTAATTCTTTGGATTCCTTGACGGAGCATTACATCTATAGTAAGGTTGCGTAAGCATATGTTTCCTTCTGAGATCAACTACTAGTAGAGTTTAGTTACAACACTAGGTGCCTAACCCATTATGTTTCAACATATGCAATAAATGAAAACTTGGTGTAAGATGTATTAGTACACCCAATTAAACCACAGGCTATGGATGAAGAACTTTGAGACATAGGGGGATATGAGACTTCTTACTAAGCCATTAGTTCCATAAATCAACAATATATCCTCTTCTCCACCAGGGAAATTTGGTATGGCTATGTTATTTCTATGAGCTTCATATTTGATGTGAATTCTTGTTGGTCATTTGTTCAAACTTTACATTTATATCATCTTTATTTCTACCAATAATTTGACACTTCACATTTCATTAGATTTCTTGAAGTTGGTCCCATTGTGCCTTAGGGACATGTCTTGTGTTATTTGAAAATTTACTGATGTGGCCACATACGTATTATTTTCTTGTAAAATATTCCTTTTATTTGTGAGTTTCTTTTGAGGCATTTTCTTGGATTGTATTGAAATGGCCATACCAAGGAGAATCCTTGACAAACCATTTAGGGAATTAATGTACCTATAAACTTTCTAGTTATCCATTGAAAAGTTGCTACACAAGATTTCTAAGACACTAACCCCTTTGTATGTCATAATTATGGAATAAGGACCAACCTCTTTTACCATAGGTATGTTATGTATATTAATCTAGTTAAGACTATAGATGCATGTTAGGTTGGGGACCCTAAGCAAGGACGTAAGCAATTTAGCAGTTAGACCTTAGTAAAGAAAGGATTGGATTACTTGGCACCAACAGTAGAATACTCAAGTAGGGTCAGCTCTGATAATTACAACATAGGCAATAACACAACACTGATACCTAGTTGATGAACTCCAGGAGGAGGTTCATGCCTAGGGGCGGAGGATGTGAGGCCTCACCCAATTCGTCATAGTACCAATGAGATAATTGCATTACGGTGATTTTAATCCTATGTTTGATACACTTTTAAGACTGTAGGGTTATGTCATTTTAATATCTACATTTTGATGATCTGCAATTACCTCTACATATTATGACCTAATTGATGCATTTAATGATTCTATTTCATGTTGTAAACTATTGACATTGCTTTAATAGAAATTGAATGGTAGAAATGCTTGTAATATAAGAAGGTAATGTTGAAGTGGAAATTAGAGTTAAAAAGATTTATTTTGTTATGCATTGAGACCTAACCCACATACCTAGGGATTCAATAGTTATGGATTCAGCATTTTGTCATAGAATATGAAGTTATTCAGAATATTAAATTGAACATGTTATGTTGATAAGTAAAGTTTAGTTTTATAGTATTTTGAACATTTTACATGGAAATTGTTAGAAGAAGTAATGTAATTATAAGGAATGAAGTATGGAACTCAAATGTCGAATGTGATATGTAAGTTTTTATATTTTAATATTTTGAAGTTATATTTGAAATGATTAAGAAAGGGAAATTTAATTTGAGATGATGAAATATATGCAAGTCTAATGTTGAAAGAGAATGATTTATTTTACATATGCTTATATGATTTTCTTGGACTACTGACGCTCGAGTTTAGTGTGCAAGAATTTGCCCATGGGTTAAAGGGGAATTAAGGCTCAAACTATTACAAACATGACATAACCAAGGTTGAATCAATGGAAAAAATTCAAACCTAATTGTAATGTGTTTTATTTTGTATATGTGGATTGTATGTGTGCGTAGTAGCCTAGTTCATGTATTATTGTAAAACAAGTCATTTTTTTTAATATAATGTGATATTTTGTGTGTGTCACTTGACACTTGTTCTTGTTATGTGATATGACATGTTATTCGTCAATGGATCATGTGACCACCTTATTCCGTGATAAATGCCTCAATTGAGGAATTTGATTATTGCCTTAGTCAGTAAAAGGACAAGGTCATCACCTTGGGGAATTTGAAATTTGAATCACCTAGCTTTGGGAGGGTCATAAACTAACTTTAAGGTAAGTTGGGATTAAAATTAACCCCACCCATGTTAGTACTATAGGCTAGGGAGCTATTAATGACCTCTAGGGTGTCTAGTGGACCTAGGAAACCCCATGAAAATTACATTCTTTATGGAATCCGAAAATGAGAAGGATATATATATATATATATATATATATATATATAGGTATGGCTAAAGGAGAAACCACTTGGCCACTCTCTAATTTTAGAGACAGTTAGGTTTTGGAGGGAGAGGAGGGGAGCTCTACTACAACTATCCTTACCCTAACTTGGACCAAGGTTGGTATCTCAAGCTTGCTTCCTTTCCTTTTTCTTTCTTTTAGTATGGTTAAGCCAATCTGCAAGTGTGGAGTTTATCAATGGAGTATGCATTGCATTGCATTGTGGAGTAGCATTCATGTGAGTGTTTCAATGGTGTTCATTCCATGTAGATTAGTGTGACACCATTGTGCATCTTGTTGTATTGTGTGGAGTATTGTGAGTATGAGGTTTGGATTTCCTCTATTTCCTTGTTGCATTATGGGTGTTGATATTGTGTTGTGATAATGTGATGTGCTCTTAAAAATCTATTGTTTTATTGCTACTTGGTTTTGTTTTCTTGTTGTGCTTGAGTGTTCTTATGGGTGTGGGACTTACACTCACCCTTGTGGGAAGGGAAGAGAAGTCCAAGGTGAACGGGCAGCAGTTGGATTGCATAGTTGAGGACCTTGGAGTATGGGCTCCATTGTATGCCATTGTCATATTCATATTTTATCTCGGGGGAGGATAAGAAAAAAAAAAGAAAAGAAATGGTGAGGAAGGAAGTAACTGAAGTATGGGTTTGTAGGAAGCTAAAGTTGTTGGTTGTGTGTGGTGGAGGATGTTGTGTTGGTAGTGTGTATGGTGGAAGATGTTTATGAGGCTCTGAAAGGGTATGATATTATGAAGCCCCAAAAGGGCATGAGTTTTATGGAAAATATGATATGAAATGGTAAACCTCCTTGTGTTTCCACCTTCACCCTATGTTCAAGGTTCCAATGGTGAGCCTTTGTGAAATATCCTTGGGATGGGATTTGTTGCAATTTTTTTATGTGGTGTATATGTTTCTTACAACTGTGTATGTGGATTTTGTTTGAGCCTTGTTCCCCTAGCGTGGGGGTGGTCTCTTTGAGGCCTATGGTTGGGTGGAAAGCACCCATGGTCCTTGTTGTTTTGTTGTGATGCATTTGCAAGTTCTTAGAGAAAAATATTGGAAACTTGGAGTCCTTGTTATCTTCCATGTGCATAGGAGGAGAAGAAAATATTGCATTGAGATGAGATAGAGATAAAAACTCCATTTTGTTATGTGAGCCTAAATGTATTGTAAGAGAAAGCTAATGTCTTGGTTTGATTGTCAATGGAAAGGTTGTGAGTGCTCATGTGTAGTAAAAGTATTTTCCATTGTGTATATTATGATATGTTGACTTCACCACCTTTTTGTGTATCATGAGGGTATCACTGAAGATAATTCATTGTAATAATATTGTTGTTTTATTGGATGGTAACACCAATCAGAGATCCAAATTACTTGATGCTCTTGAGTGGAATGCAAAAGAAATTTGATATCATAGAAGAGATAATATTCATAGGAAGGATTATCCTAGTGGATTGCTATTATCATTTTAGTTCCATTTTTTCCCAATTCTGAATGTACATTCAAATCTAGATCTGCATAAGAAGATAATGTTGAGAAAATGGTTTCTAAATTTCATAATTCATAGATAGGGATAATCCAGATAACTTCATATAAAGTCTTGTCATGAAATTTTGATTTATTGAATTAAGTTAATGTTTTGAATGCTAAATGAATCACAATTTCAAAACTATGCTTAGTTTATAATTATGTCCTAATTATCCTTGCAATAACTTACCTTTAATATCCTAGATTACAGAAGAAGAAAATCAAGTGATGATATAAAATATACAAGACTTAAGACATAAGCTTGCTATAGGTGCACATTTTATCCTCTGGAAAATGTATGAGAAAGTAAAATAAATCTCTTCTCTTAATATAGGCATTAAAATATTCAAGAGTATTCCTTAGACTCCTAGGACCCTATAACCTATAAAGCATATTTTAACATAATAAACTAACCATCATATTAATTGCATTAGAAGGGACCTCATATGAGACACATAACTCGAGTCAACACCCTATCAAATCAAAAGAAACTTTAAAAAATATATATATATACAATGCTCATGTTAAAAAACCCTAAACTAGCACCAAGTAATATTTTATAAAAGACATAGCGTGACAAACAACCTACTATTTTATCTACCCTAGGCTAGCATGGGTTGGTGAATGAGAAAACAATTTAATATGCTATGGAGACCAAGGTATTTAATTTCTCTGACATGACCAAGACTTATTTCATCTACCTATTCCCTAGGCGCTTTGTGCCTTCAAATATTATATTGGAATACTGTGCAAGTTTATGACATAATTTTGACAAGAGGGAATGGCTTCCATTTTGTCCTTGATGCCTTGATTTTCCTTGGAAGAAGTTATGGCATTTTATATGTCTTTCTTCACCCACCTAATTAAGACTAGGGTAAACTCCACACTGCCAACAATATGGGACCAAGTAGCAAGTCGATTTAACATGGGAATTCGAAATGCAAATCTTCTAGCTCAAAATTAATAGGATTTGACTCATGGAAAAGGAACCTATGCTTGTCTTGGCCAAAAACTTTGGTAAGTGAGTCCACCATGGAGAGAAACCCAAGGAATTCGCTTGGTCTATGGGTAAGTGAAGAAGATTATGGGGTAGTAGCACGTGGGTAGTAGGGTGATTTGGAACTTTGCTAGAGAAAAAGTATTTCATCTTCTTAAAAGAAATGTGAGTGGGGTCAAGTTAATGGACTATGACTAATAGGATATTTTAGATAGATGGATAGTTAATATGTTCATATGCATTCATTTTGTTACCTTAGTATTAGTAAGGATAGATTATCTTTTAAAATCATTCTTTTATGATATATGTTTATATAAATGAATTGATCATTCTTTTCACTACAATTTCAATTGTAGTAGCTATTGACCCTAATATTAAAATGTGATGTCGCTTGCATTAGAGATATAATATGAATAATAAATAGATAATTCAATCTTAATAACTATGTCAATGAAAGATGTAAGTTGGGATATGAAAAAAATAAAAATATACACCCATTGATTTTGGGAACATTTTAAATACTCTAGAAAAGTGTTAATTATGTATATATTGTTATTTGAATTGATTGCCTAGAGTAGCATAGTTGGCATCAAAGTTGATGATAGTTCTAATGGATGGTTAATCGAGGGTTACATGCATTGAAGAAATGTTAACTCATATGAAAAATTAGTAAAGATGACATTGAAATGTGGAGTACATATTGAAGTAGTAGGTATGAGTATTCTCTTTCCAAACCCCGGGTCAGTAAATGTCAGAGGGATGTCCAACTCAATGATGATATAGTTGTAACACACATATGTCTTTTGGAGGTTATCTAGGTTGATGAAATTAATTAATTAAGAATAATAATAATAATTTTAAAAAAAAATTGTGCTTAATGTACATTTAGGGTAAATTTCGGGCATGACATAATTAAATATGAAAAGTGTCTCTAATTAATTAAAGATTATTTAATTAAATAGAAAAAGTAATTATGGGAGCATATCCCATTTTATTAAATTAAATATCTCAACAAAATCTCTCTTCAGTTTAAAAAGGGAAATTTCTAGTTCACTATTGATAAAAAAATGAGTTAAATCAGTTAACTCCTTTTTCTTCTCAAATTGGATTAGTTAACTCCTTATTTTACTCAAATTAAATCTGTTAACTCGCTTTAATTTGGACATCTCCCTTTATGACTGAACTTCACCTTTAATACTAACCGTTGATTGAAATCAATCTCAACCTTTGATGAATTTCAGGAAAAGTCTTTTTAAGAGACCCTCATATCTTCATTTTGAAAGGTTGAATGAGAATTTGCATCGAATTATTGCTAGAATTCATACTCACATTTTCTTATATTCACATACGCAAAGATCAAGTTTGACCAAAAGTTGACCAGATTTAACCACGGTTAACTTGAGTTGACTAATTTCGAAAAGAATTTTGAAATAATTCAACAAAAATATTTAATTAAATGGAGTACTTACTTCTAATTAATTAAACCAAGTTATCTAATTAAATGAGAAGTCATTCCTAATTAATTAAATGAAGTTATTTAATTAAATAAGAAAAGTGTCTCTAATTAATTAAAGATTATTTAATTAAATAGAAAAAGTAATTATGAGAGCATATCTCATTTTACTAAATTAAATATCTCAACAAAATCTCTCTTCAGTTCAAAAAGGTAAATTTCCAATTCACTATTGATCAAAAATGAGTTAAATCAGTTAATTCCTTTTTCTACTCAAATTGAATCAGTTAACTCCTTATTTTACTCAAACTAAATCTATTAACTACCTTTAATTTGGAAATCTCCCTTTATAACTGAACTTCACCTTTAATCTTGACCGTTGATTGAAATCAATCTCAACCGTTGATGAGTTTCAAGAAAGTCTATTTAAGAGACCCTCATCTCTTCTTTTTTAAAGGTTGAATGAGAATTTGCATCGAATTGTTGCTAGAATTCATACTCACATTTGCTCATATTCACATACGCAAAGATCAAGTTTAACAAAAAGTTGACCAGATTTAACCACGGTTGACTTGAGTTGACTAGTTTCGAAAAGAATTTTGAAAAAATTAAATAAAATTATTTAATTAAATGCATTACTTACGTCTAATTAATTAAACAAAGCTATTTAATTAAATGAGAAGCCATTCCTAATTAATTAAATGAAGTTATTTATTTAAATAAGAAAACTGTCTCTAATTAATTAAAGATTATTTAATTAAATAGAAAAAGTAATTATGAGACCATATCTCATTTTATTAAATTAAATATCTCAACAAAATCACTCCTCAATTCAAAAAGGGAAATTTTCAGTTCACTATTGATCAAAAATGAGTTAAATCAGTTAACTCCTTTTTCTACTCAAATTGAATCAGTTAACTCTTAATTTTACTCACATTAAATCTGTTAACACCCTTTAATTTGAAAATCTCCCTTTATGACTGAACTTCACCTTTAATCTTGACCGTTGATTGAAATTGATCTCAACCGTTGATGAATTTCACGAAAGTCTATTTAAGAGACCCTCATCTCTTCATTTTGAAAGGTTGAATGAGAATTTGCATCGAATTGTTGCTGGAATTCATACTCACATTTGCTCATATTCACATCCGCAAAGATCAAGTTTGACCAAAAGTTGACCAAATTTAACCATGGTTGACTTGGGTTGACTAGTTTTGAAAAGAATTTTGAAATATTTAAATGAAATTATTTAATTAAATGGAGTACTTACTTCTATTTAATTAAACAAAGTTATTTAATTCAATGAGAAGCCATTCCTAATTAGTTAAATGAAGTTATTTAATTAAATTAGAAAAGTGTCTCTAATTAATTAAAGATTATTTAATTAAATAGAAAAAGTAATTTTGAGAGCATATCTCATTTTATTAAATTAAATATCTAAAAAATCTCTCTTCAGTTAAAAAAGGGAAATTTCCAGTTCACTATTGATAAAAAATGATTTAAATCAGTTAACTCCTTTTTCTACTCAAATTGAATCAGTTAACTCCATATTTTACTCAAATTAAACCTATTAACTCCCTTTAATTTGGAAATCTCCCTTTGTGACTAAACTTCGCCTTTAATCCTTATAGTTGATTGAAATCGATCTCAACCGTTGATGAATTTCAGGAAAGTCTATTTAAGAGACCCTCATCTCTTTATTTTTAAAGGTTGAATGAGAATTTGCATCAAATTGTTGCTAGAATTCATTCTCACATTTGCTCATATTCACATACGCAAATATCAAGTTTGACCAAAAGTTGACCAAATTTAACCACGGTTAACTTGAGTTGATTAGTTTCGAAAAGAATTTTGAAATAATTAAACGAGATTATTTAATTAAATGGAGTACTTACTTCTAATTAATTAAACAAAGTTATTTAATTAAATGAGAAGCCATTCCTAATTAATTAAATAAGAAAAATGTCTCTAATTAATTAAAGATTATTTAATTAAATAGAAAAAGTAATTATGAGAGCATATCTCATTTTATTAAATTAAATATCTCAACAAAATCTCTCTTCAATTCAAAAAGGGAAATTTCCAGTTCACTATTGATCAAAAATGAGTTAAATGAGTTAACTCCTTTTTCTACTCAAATTGAATCAATTAACTCCTTATTTTACTCAAATTAAATCTGTTAACTCCCTTTAATTTGGAAATCTCCCTTTATGACTGAACTTCACCTTTAATCCTGACCGTTGATTGAAATCAATCTCAACCGTTGATGAATTCCAAGAAAGTCTATTTAAGAGACCCTCATCTCTTCATTTTGAGAGGTTGAATGAGAATTTGCATCAAATTGTTGCTAGAATTCATACTCACATTTGCTCATATTCACATACGCAAAGATCGAGTTTGAACAAAAGTTGACTAGATTTAACCACGGTTGACTTAAGTTGACTAGTTTTGAAAACAATTTTGAAATAATTAAACGAAATTATTTAATTAAATGGAGTACTTACTTCTAATTAATTAAACAGTGTTATTTAATTAAATGAGAAGTCATTCCTAATTAATTAAATGAAGTTATTTAATTAAATAAGAAAAGTGTCTCTAATTAATTTAAGATTATTTATTTAAATAGAACAAGTTATTATGAGAGCATATCTCATTTTATTAAATTAAATATCTCAACAAAATCTCTCTTCAGGTCAAAAAGAGAAATTTTCAGTTCAATATTGATCAAAAATGAGTTAAATCTGTTAACTCCCTTTAATTTGGAAATCTCCCTTTATGACTAAACTTCACCTTTAATCCTGATAGTTGATTGAAATCGATCTCAACCGTTGATGAATTTCAGAAAAGTCTATTTAAGAGACCCTCATCTCTCTTTTTTTAAAGGTTGAATGAGAATTTGCATCGAATTGTTGCTAGAATTCATTCTCACATTTGCTCATATTGACATACGCAAAGATCAAGTTTGAACAAAAGTTGACCAGATTTAACCACGGTTAACTTCAGTTGATTAGTTTCGAAAAGAATTTTAAAATAATTAAACAAGATTATCTAATTAAATGGAGTACTTACTTCTAATTAATTAAACAACGTTATTTAATCAAATGAGAAGCCATTCCTAATTAATTAAATGAAGTTATTTAATTAAATAAAAAAAGTGTCTCTAATTAGTTAAATATTATTTAATTAAATAGAAAAATTAATTATGAGAGCATATCTCATTCTATTAAATTAAATATCTTAAGAAAATCTCTCTTCAGTTCAAAGAGAAAAATTTCCAGTTCAATATTGATAAATAATGAGTTAAATCAATTAACTCCTTTTTTCTACTCAAATTGAATCAGTTAACTCCTTATTTTACTCAAATTAAATCTGTTAACTCCCTTTAATTTGGAAATCTTTCTTTATGATTGAACTTCACCTTTAATCCTGACCGTTGATTGAAATCGATCTCAACCGTTGATGAATTCTAGAAAAGTCTATTTAAGAGATCCTCATCTCTTCATTTTGAAAGGTTGAATGAGAATTTGCATCGAATTGTTCTTGGAATTCATACTCACATTTGCTCATATCCACATACGTAAAGATCAAGTTTGACCAAAAGTTGACCAGATTTAACCACGGTTGACTTGAGTTGACTAGTTTCGAAAAGAATTTTGAAAAAATTAAACAAAATTATTTAATTAAATGGAGTACTTACTTCTAATTAATTAAACAAAGTTATTTAATTAAATGAGAAGCCATTCCTAATTAATTAATTGAAGTTATTTAATTAAATAAGAAAAGCGTCTCTAATTAATTAAAGATTATTTAATTAAATAGAAAAAGTAATTATGAGAGCATATCTCATTTTATTAAATTAAATATCTCAACAAAATCTCTCTTCAGTTCAAAAAGGGAAATTTCTAGTTCACTATTGATAAAAAATGAGTTAAATCAGTTAACTCCTTTTCCTACTCAAATTGAATCAGTTAATTCCTTATTTTACTGAAATTAAATCTCTTAATTCGCTTTAGTTTAGAAATCTCCCTTTATGACTGAACTTCACCTTTAATCCTGACCGTTGATTGAAATCGATCTCAACCATTGATGAATTCTAAGAAAGTCTATTTAAGAGACTCTCATCTCTTCATTTTGAAAGGTTGAATGAGAATTTGCATCAAATTGTTGTAATTCATACTCACATTTGCTCATATTCACATATGCAAAGATCAAGTTTGACCAAAAGTTGACCAGATTTAACCACGGTTGACTAGTTTCGAAAAGAATTTTGAAATAATTAAATGAAATTATTTAATTAAATGGAGTAATTACCTCTAATTAATTAAATAAAGTTATTTAATTAAATGAGAAGCCATTCCTAATTAATATAAATGAAGTTATTTAATTAAATAAGAAAAGTGTCTCTAATTAATTAAAGATTATTTAATTAAATAGAAAAAGTAATTATGAGAACATATCTCAACAAAATCACTCTTCATTTCAAAAAGGGAAATTTCCAGTTCAGTATTGATCAAAAATGAGTCAAATTAGTTAACTTCTTTTTCTACTCAAATTGAATCAGTTAACTCCTTATTTTACTCAAATTAAATCTCTTATCTCCGTTTAATTTGGAAATCTCCCTTTATAAATTAACTTCACCTTTAATCGATCTCCACCATTGATGAATTCCAGGATAGTCTATTTAAGAGACCCTCATCTCTTCACGTTGAAAGGTTGAATGAGAATTTGCATCAAATTGTTGTTAGAATTCATACTCACATTTGCTCATATTCACATACACAAAGATCAAGTTTGACCAAAAGTTGACCAAACTAAGAAGCCATTCCTAATGAAAAGCCATTCCTAATGAAAAGATTAAATGAAAAGCCATTCTTAATTAATCAAATGAAGTTATTTAATTAAATAAGAAAAGTGTCTCTAATTAATTAAAGATTATTTAATTAAATACAAAAAGTAATTATGAGAATATATCTCATTTTATTAAATTAAATATCTCAACAAAATCACTGTTCATTTCAAAAAGGGAAATTTCCAGTTCACTATTGATCAAAAATGAGTTAAATCAGGTAACTCATTTTTCTACTCAAATTAAATTAGTGAACTCCTTATTTTACTCAAATTAAATCTGTTAACTCCCTTTAATTTGAAAATCTCCCTTTATGACTAAACTTCACCTTTGATCCTAATCGTTGACTGAAATTGATCTCAACCATTGATGAATTTTAGTAAAGTCTATTTAAGAGATCCTCATCTCTTCATTTTGAAAGGTTGAATGAGAATTTGCATCGAATTCTTGCTGGAATTCATACTCGCATTTGCTCATATTCATATACGCAAAGAGCAAGTTTGACCAAAAGTTGACCAGATTTAACCACGGTTGACTTGAGTTGACTAGTTTCGAAAAAAAAATTGAAATAATTAAATGAAATTATTTAATTAAATGGAGTACTTACTTCTAATTAATTAAACAAAGTTATTTAATTGAAGAGAAGCCATTCCTAATTAATTAAATGAAGTTATTTAATTAAATAAGAAAAGTGTCCCTAATTAATTAAAGATTATTTCATTAAATAGAAAAAGTAATTATGAGAGCATATCTCATCTTATTAAATTAAATATCTCAAAAAAATCTCTCTTTAGTTAAAAAAGGGAAACTTCCCGTTCACTATTGATCAAAAATGAATTAAATGAGTTAACTCTTTTTTCTACTCAAATTGAATTAGTTAACTCCTTATTTTACTCAAATTAAATACGTTAACTCCTTTTAATTTAGAAATCTCCCTTTATGACTGAACTTCACTTTTAATCCTGACCGTTGATTGAAATCGATCTCAACCGTTGATGAATTCCAGGAAAGTCTATTTAAGAGACCCTCATCTCTTCATTTTGAAAAGTTGAATGAGAATTTGCATCGAATTTTTGCTGGAATTCATACTCGCATTTACTCATATTCACATACGCAATGATCAAGTTTGACCAAAAGTTGACCAGATTTGACCACGGTTGACTTGTGTTGACTAGTTTCAAAAAGAATTTTGAAATAATTAAACGAAATTATTTATTTAAATGGAGTACTTACTTCTAATTAATTAAAGAAAGTTATTTAATTAAATGAGAAGCCATTCCTAATTAATTAAATGAAGTTATTTAATTAAATAAGAAAAGTGTCTCTAATTAATTAAAAATTATTTAATTAAATAGAAAAAGTAATTATGAGAGCATATCTCATTTTATTAAGTTAGATATCTTAACAAAATCTCTCTTTAGTTCAAAAAGGGAAATTTTCAGTTCACTATTGATCAAAAATGAGTTAACTGAGTTAACTCCTTTTTTTACTCAAATTGAATCAGTTAACTCCTTATTTTACTCAAATTAAATCTGTTAACTCACTTTAATTTGGAAATCTCCATTTATGACTGAACTTCACCTTTAATCCTGACCGTTGATTGAAATCGATCTCAACCGTTGATGAATTCTAGGAAAGTCTATTTAAGAGACCCTCATCTCTTCATTTTGAAAGGTTCAATGAGAATTTGCATCGAATTGTTCCTAGAATTCATACTCACATTTGCTCATATTCACATACGCAAAAATCAAGTTTGACCAAAACTTGACAAGATTTAACCACGGTTGACTTCAGTTGATTAGTTACGAAAAGAATTTTGAAATAATTAAAAAAAATTATTTAATTAAATGGAGTACATACTTCTAATTAATTGAACAAAGTTATTTAATTAAATGAGAAGCCATTCCTAATTAATTAAATGAAGTTGTTTATTTAAATAGGAAAAGTGTCTCTAATTAATTAAATATTATTTAATTAAATAGAAAAATTAATTATGAGAGCATATCTCATTTTATTAAATTAAATATCTCAACAAAATCACTCTTCAGTTAAATAAGGGAAATTTCCAGTTCACTATTGATAAAAAATGAGTTAAATCAATTAACTCCTTTCTCTACTAAAATTGAATCAGTTAACTCCTTATTTTACTCAAATTAAATCTGTTAACTTCCTTTAATTCGGAAATCTCCCTTTATGACTGAACTTCAACTTTAATCCTGACTGCTGATTGAAATCAATTTCAACCGTTGATGATTTCCAAGAAAGTCTATTTAAGAGACCCTCATCTCTTCATTTTGAAAGGTTGAATGAAAATTTGCATCGAAGTGTTGCTGGAATTCATGCTCACATTTGCTCATATTCACATACGCAAAGATCATGTTTGACCAAAAGTTGACCAGATTTAACTACGGTTGACTTGAGTTGACTAGTTTCAAAAAGAATTTTAAAATAATTAATAAAAATTATTTAATTAAATGGAGTACTTACTTCTAATTAATTAAATAAAGTTATTTAATTAAATGAGAAGCCATTCCTAATTAATTAAATGAAGTTATTTAATTAAATAAGAAAAGTGTCTCTAATTAATTAATGATTATTTAATTAAACAGAAAAAGTAATTATGAGAGCATATCTCATTTTATTAAATTAAATATCTCAACAAAATCTCTTTTCAATTCAAAAAGGGCAATTTCTAGTTCACTATTGATAAAAAATGAGTTAAATCGGTCAACTGCTTTTTCTACTCAAATTGAATCAGTTAACTCCTTATTTTACTCAAATTAAATCCGTTAACTCCCTTTAATTTGGAAATCTCCCTTTATCACTAAACTTCAACTTTAATCTTGACCGTTTATTGAAATTGATCTCAATGGTTGATGAATTCCATGAAAGTCTATTTAAGAGACCCTCATCTCTTCATTTTGAAAGGTTGAATGAGAATTTACATCGAATTGTTGCTGAAATTCATACTCACATTTGCATATATTCACATATGCAGAGATCAAGTTTGACCAAAAGTTGACCATATTTAACCATGATTGACTTGAGTTCACTAGTTTCAAATTTTTTTTGAAATAATTAAATGAAATTATTGAATTAAATGGAGTACTTACTTCTAATTAATTAAACAAAGTTATTTAATTAAATGAAAAGCCATACCTAATTATTTAAATGAAGTTATTTAATTAAATAAGAAAAGTGTCTCTAATTAATTAAAGATTATTAAATTAAATAGAAAAAGTAACTATGATAGCATATCTCATTTTATTAAATTAAATATCTCAACAAAATCTTTCTTTAGTTCAAAATGAGAAATTTCGAGTTCACTATTGATAAAAAATGAGTTAAATTGGTTAACTCCTTTTTCTACTCAAATTGAATCAGTTAACTTTTTATTTTACTCAAATTAAATCCATTAACTCCTTTTAATGTGGAAATCTCCCTTTATGACTGAACTTCACCTTTAATCATGACCGTTTATTGAAATCGATCTCAACCATTGATGAATTCCAGGAAAGTCTTTTTAAGAGACCCTTATCTCTTCATTTTGAAAGGTTGAATAAGAATTTGCATCGAATTGTTGCTGGAATTCATACTTACATTTGCTCATATTCACATACGTAAAGATCAAGTTTGACCAAAAATTGACCAGATTTAACCACGATTGACTTGAGTTGACTATTTTCGAAAAGAATATCGAAATAATTAAATGAAATTATTTAATTAAATAGAGTACTTACTTCTAATTAATTAAAGAAAATTATTTAGTTAAATGAGAAGCCATTCCTAATTAATTAAATGATGTTTTTTAATTACATAAGAAAAATGTCTCTAATTAATTAAAGATTATTTAATTAAATAGAAAAAGTAATTATGAGAGCATATCTCATTTTATTAAATTAAATATCTCAATAAAATCTTTCTTCAGTTCAAAAAGGGAAATTTCCAGTTCACTATTGATCAAAAATGAGTTATATCGGTTAACTCCTTTTTCTACTATAATTGAATCAGAGTCAACTCCTTATTTTACTCAAATTAAATCTGTTAACTCCCTTTAATTTGGAAATCTCCCTTTATGACTGAACTTCACCTTTAATCCTGACTGTTGATTGAAATTGATCTCAACTGTTGATTAATTTTAGGAAAGTCTATTTAAGAGATCCTCATCTCTTCATTTTGAAAGGTTGATTGAGAATTTGCATCGAATTGTTGCTGCAATTCATACTCACATTTGCTCATATTCACATACACAAATATCAAGTTAGACCAAATGTTGACCAGATTTAACCAAAGTTGACTTGAGTTGACTAGTTTCAAAAAGAATTTTGAAATAATTAAACGAAATTATTTAATTAAATAAAGTACTTACTTATAATTAATTAAAAAAAGTTATTTAATTAAATGAGAAGCCATTCCTAATTAATTAAATGAAGTTATTTAATTAAATAAAAAAAGTGTCTCTAATTAATTAAAAATTATTTAATTAAATAGAAAAAGTAATTATTAGAGCATATCTCATTTTATTAAATTAAATATCTCAACAAAATCTGTCTTTAGTTCAAAAAGGAAAATTTTCAGTTCACTATTGATAGAAAATGAGTTAAATCGGTTAAGTCCTTTATCTACTCAAATTGAATTAGTTAACTCCTTATTTTACTCAAATTAAATCTTTGACTCCCTTTAATTTAAAAATCTCCCTTTATGACTGAACTTGACCTTTAATATTGACCGTTGATTGAAATCGATCTCAATTGTTGATGAATTTTAGGAAAGTCTATTTAAGAGACCCTCATCTCTTCATTTTAAAAGGTTGAATGAGAATTTGTATCGAATTGTTGCTGGAATTCATACTCACATTTGCTCATATTCATATTCGCAAAGATCAAGTTTGACCAAAAGTTGACCAGATTTAACCACGGTTGACTTGAGTTGACTAGTTTTGAATTTTTTTTGAAATAATTAAATAAAATTATTTAATTAAATGGAGTACTTACTTCTAATTAATTAAATAAAGTTATTCAATTAAATGAGAAGCCATTCCTAATTAATTAAATAAAGTTATTTAATTAAATAAGAAAAGTGTTTCTAATTAATTAAAGATTATTTAATTAAATAGAAAAAGTAATTAGGAGAGCATATCTCATTTTATTAAATTTAATATCTCAACAAAATCTCTCTGTAGTTCAAAAGGGGAAATTTTCAGTTCACTATTGATAAAAAATGAGTTAAATCAATTAACTCCTTTTTCTACTCAAATTGAATCAGTTAACTCCTTATTTTACTCAAATAAAATATGTTAACTCCCTTTAATTTGAAAATCTCCCTTTATGACTGAACTTCACCTTTAATCCTGACCGCTGATTGAAATCGATCTCAACTGTTGATGAATTCTAAGAAAGTCTACTTAAGAGACCCTCATCTCTTCATTTCGAAAAGTTGAATGAGAATTTGCATCGAATCGTAGGTGGAATTCATACTCACATTTGCTCATATTCACATACGCAAAGATCAAGTTTGACCAAAAGTTGACCAGATTTAACCACGGTTGACTTGAGTTGACTAATTTTGAAAAAAAATTATAAATAATTAAACGAAATTATTTAATTAAATGGAGTACTTCTAATTAATTAAAAAAAGTTATTTAATTAATTGAGAAGCCATTCCTAATTAATTAAATAAAGTTATTTAATTAAATAAGAAAAGTGTCTCTAATTAATTAAAGATTATTTAATCAAATAGAAAAAATAATTATGAGAGCATATCTCATTTTATTAAATTAAATATCTCAACAAAATCTCTCTTCAGGTCAAAAAGTAAAATTTTCAGTTCACTGTTGATAAAAAATGAGTTAAATCAGTTAACTCCATTTTTTACTTAAATTGAATCAATTAACTCCTTATTTTACTCAAATTAAATCCGTTAACTCCCTTTAATTTGGAAATCTCTCTTTATGACTGAACTTCACCTTTAATCCCGACCGTTGATTGAAATCGATCTCAATCGTTGATGAATTCTAGGAAAGTCTATTTAGGAGACCCTCATCTCTTCATTTTGAAAGGTTCAATGAGAATTTGCATCGAATTGTTTTTGGAATTCATATTCACATTTGCTCATATTCACATGCGCAAAGATAAAGTTTGACCAAAAGTTGACCAAATTTAACCACAGTTGACTTGAGTTGACTAGTTTCGAAAAGAATTTTGAAATAATTAAACGAAATTATTTAATTAAATCGATTACTTACTTCTAATTAATTTAAAAAATTTATTTAATTAAATGAAAAGCCATTCCTAATTAATTAAATGAAGTTATTTAATTAAATAAAAAAAGTAATTATGAGAGCAAATCTCATTTTATTAAATTAAATATCTCAATAAAATCTCTCTTCAGTTCAAAAAGGAAAATTTCCAATTCACTATTGATCAAAAATGAGTTAAATCAGTTAACTCTTTTTGCTACTCAAATTGAATCAGTTAACTCTTTATTTTACTCAAATTAAATCCGTCAACTCCCTTTAATTTGAAAATCTCCATTTATGACTAAACTTCACCTTTAATCCTGACCATTGTAATGCCCCGCCAAGGGATCCAAAGAATTAACCTAGAATTTCACTAAGTTTGGTAACATTCTTTTTTTTTTAAAAAATAACATGAAATTAAATACCACATATAACTTGTACATAATAACGGAAGCAATAGCAATGTCCATGTAAAAGTAAACATAACTTACATAACCGATGTCATTCTTTAAGAATCCCTCAACGTTGAGTTACATCTAAATTAACTAACATACATGAGTTCATCTAGTACAACATCTACATGAAATAACAATGATAAGTCCAATGTTCATACTTTACATTTCAAATGCTCATTCATCCTCTGTACATGTCACAGGGTATGAAGGCTTAAAGGAATATACATATGTGAAATAAGGTACATCATCTTATTCTAATCCATGATACATCAAAGACAATCACATGATACACATGATACATCATCATAGAATACATATACATCTATCGTAAGAACAAACATAACTAACTAAGTGCACGGTTCCTCCCAATCGTTAATAGCATCATTAGACCATCGTGGGCCCTAGCTATCCCTCTGTGCGTAACATCCCAAATTATCGAAGAGATCATCGGTATTAACATAGTAGGAATGTCACTCCTAACATATACAATATCATATGTAGAAAGTAATCTAACATGCAAATATAAGCATAAGATAACATCATCTAACATATGCTAATCATCAATGAAAGGATACATATCCACCATTACGAAGGACGCATTAGCCACGATGTCTCAATGAATCTAAAATGATAAGAGTGGAAAATACACTACCACCCGACCGCGTGGTACCTAAGTGGTCCACTCCCACCATGCTGAGGAGATAATCTCAAGTCCCAAACAGGCTATCCATAACACATAGCACAATCCTCTATAGTCCAGGAATCCTAAAAGTATACTAACTCAAAGGTTCCAATCACGAAACTGACATCTACTTCTCAAAGGCACACAATGACATGTAAGAAACTACTATGCAAGCGGAAAAGTGTCATCGTATTTATCACGTACAAGTTACCCTGCTAGTTAGCTAAACTCCACAGGTCTATACTAATCTCATGCGACCACTAGTATCCTCTCATACTGACAAGGAAAACTATGGAATGCAAGGTCACAACCATGCATTCTCACTACTCCCATCCTAGCCTATACAAGCACTCAAGGCATGGGCGAGAACCAAAAATCTTATCTTTTTAGGTTCATTCAGTTAGTATTAAGTGTGAATGTTATCACTTATTAATCCAAATTACAATGAGTTACCTTGGCAGCCTCTTAGGACCCCGGCCCCCATTACAAGCTACTTCCCGTCACTACATGTAGATATCCTACCCTAATGCTCATGGAATCATAAATCTCAAAATCACAAAAATAGTCCATAATAAAATCATCAAATATGCATAAAAGCATCAAATCTCCATGACCAAACATCCATAGAAAATCATGACCACAACAGCTCTCTATTGGCAACTGAAGCATCACTGATAATTAAAAGTATCCAATGGTTCTCAATAACCAAAATATATCTCAAACACACTCATCGAAGACTCCAAAAATTGTTGAGTCAAACATGTCACAACATGACATCATATAAGATAAATCCACATTTCAGTCCCATCATGGCGACTAAAAAATAACCAAAGATAACTGATCGATGACAAAAAATAATGGTTAAGTCAAGTGTCTCATAAATAAGAATTTCAACTATAACAATCAGTATTCACATCCAATACACAGATCATTCCATCACATAACCATGGTTGGGTTTATAAAGATCGAGATTAAAACATCATCATGACATCACAATCACAAAACTCCCAAGCCTCTGGTAGACGTCCTATAACTGGTCAACACTAGTCAACCCAAAACCTAAAACAATAGCATAAGGAATACACAATGTAAACACATGTTTTGGTTTTGCTAAGTTTTCAATTTTGAATACAAATGCAAAAGTCTCAGTTTACATTTCCAAGTTTAGAGAAAGAATTAGAGGAAATTTTTTTACATTTTTCCATGTATTGTTTTTGGATGGATAAAAAGTTTTCCTTTATAAATCCAATTTCTAATTACAATATTTTATTGAAATCATTCTGCGCCAATCTTTTAATTAAATTTCATATACTTTATATATTTTATAATTTAAAACTATTAATTAAATCTTAATAGTTAAATTATAAAATTATAAAACTATTCATGATTATAAAAGATGAATTCTTAAATCTTTTATCAAATAATTTTAAATCTTTTAATAACATATTTACATATTACATATATACATATATATTTATATTTAAATATATATATATACATATATATATATATACATATATATATATATATATACATATATATATATATATACATATATATATATATATACATATATATATATATATATATATATAATATATATAAATATTTATTATTTCATAAAATCAAATTAATAAAATTTGATTCATACCATATGAAAATTTATAACAATGAAATTTCGATTTCAAAGAATTCGTATAAACATTTTTTTTTTCATATAACATAATGTTTTAACATAAATTTTTTTTTTTAAAAAGAATGCATATTAAAATTTCCCCCCTCCTTACTGCGGTACGCAGTACCTGCGGTCGCAGGCACTGTGCTGACAGCGGGTACGTAGTACCCCTGTCGTCGTAGACCTACGACGGCAGGCCTCTGCCTTCTGCAGGGATGGGGTACGAATCCATGCCAAAGGTAATTTTTATATATATATTTTTTAATGCGATTTTCAATAACATTTTTTTATAAAAACATTCCCATGTGATAATAAATTCATTAATATGAATTTTCTACTGCGATTTGATATTCGAAATCCTCAATATATATACATATGTATATGTATATATATATGTATGTATATATATATATATATGTGTATGTAAGTATGTATATATATATATGTATGTATGTATGTATACATACATACATACATATATACATACATACATACATATATATATATATATATATATATATGTATATATGTATGTATGTATATATATAGGTATATATGAATTTTGTGGCATAGTATATGTACAAATAATGCATATATATATATATATATATATATATATATATATATATATGCAGATTTAAAGATATAAACATATATATTCACAATATATATGAATTTTAATTTTTGGACTTTTCCTATAAACTTTTAAATCTCAAATTTATTCAATAAATAATCTAATGAGTTTGGCTATGAATTTACCCTAGCCCCTTTTTCTCTTTTTTTTTTTTAAATCCATGCATATAAAATTCTCAAATAAATTTAATTGCCCAAATTGAAAATGCATACAATAAAAATATGAAATTCCTTAGAATACATATGGAAGACACGAAGAAGACAAGAATGCATGATGCAGAAATAGCATAAGAAAAATCACAAGAATCAACCGGGATTCTGATGCTAATTCTATTTTCCTCAAAAAACCCGCAGAGCAAGCTCCCTTCTTCAAAGTTCTTGAGTCCTCTAATGCTCCAAATGCCCTCCACCCTCTCTCTCTAAGCTTCTATAAATGTCTGAATATGAAGAGCTCTCAAGAAACCTTTGAAATGCTTCTTCAAACCGTTGAAAGTTGTCACCAACTAAGCATGGGTCTTTTTCCACCTTTTTGGTGAGTCATAGAGTTGTAGACACCTTGTGCTTAATTGATGCACCAACCCCCATGTTGTTAACACATATTAATTCCCATGCAAGCTTATAACTCCAATTTACTTTTTAAATAATTTCTATTTAAATTTTATAACTTTCATTTTAATTTTTATAACTTTTATTATTATTATTTTATTTATTATTTTATTATTATTTTATAATTATTATTAATTTTAATTTCTAGTTTTCTTTTATTTAATTCCTTTCCTCAATAATTCACATTTAATTAATCACAATCAAAATATCAAAGATCATGATATTTTATTAATTTTTTCAAATAAATAATTTATTAATTGAATCTATTTATTAAGACTTAATTAATGAAAAATTCACCATAGACCTCCAAGATAAAATATGAAAACCTGTCATAGAAATAATCATACAAAATCAATTTAAAGGGTTAAAAATCATGAAATATGTCATCCGACACATTCGGTGGGTATTCAACTCTGATACTTGTCCTAACTCACTGGGACAAATGTTTTTTAGGTTTGGGATTTGGACTTGAGAATTTATCTCCCTTCTCTTATCATTGAGATAGTATAATAGGGTACGCTCATCCTGGCAATTCAGAGAAGTCGATACCCGGTACCTGCAACCTACAAAAAAACCATGCATGTACATACAATATATATAATGCTAAGCTAAACAGACAATGGAAGGAAGTGGTGCATCGTGTGGATCCTGACTAAGCAGGTGACTATGACTCTCTTCCTTAACCACATCAGAAATGCCATACAATAAGAAAACACGCACACCATACACATGCAAATATGAGGTAAGTAACCATAATAAAACACATGAGATAAAAAACCATATAACTAATCATCATTAATAACTTAAAACAATGTACTGATCATCATATATACATGAAATGTAAAGTCTAAATGATCTCATCACATAACACTGAATCCATATCATAATATCTGATAGTGTCAAAACAACACCACTAAACCATCAACATAAAACTAGTCTACATAGTCTGATAATAATAGCAACAATAAGTCTAGAAAAGATGTGAACTATGGTAGGCACTAAATCCACCCCCCCTTGAATTAGGCTTACTCCTGGAAGCCTACAAACAATATGGATATAACTCTATCAATCTAGCTGCATCCTCCCAAGTAGCTGAAAAATTATTAGTAGGGTCCCATTGGACCCTTACCTGCTCGGTGGTTCGACCCTTGAGGGTCAACCCCCGCTGCTCCAGAATATGAACCGGCTCCAAAGCCAGCTACCCATCCTCTACCTACAACGCATTCCAATCAAGAACATGCACAATATCAAGAATATACTGCCTAAGCACTGAAACATGGAAAACATCATGAATGCGAGCTAGGCTGGGTGGTAGAGCAAGGCGATAAGCAACCAGGCCAATCCTCTCCAAAATCTCAAATGGTCTCACAAAGCGAGGTGCTAGCTTAGAACCCTTTCTGTACCAGATCGAACCCTTGCCATAGTCAAATGCTCACAGATACACACTACCTGTTGCTCCATATCACAAAGCATCTCAAGTCCCAATAGAATGTGATCCTCGAGGCTGTCCCAACTCAATGATGTATGAAAAGGACATCCATAATGCCTGAAAAGGTGCAATGCCAATAGAACTATGATACCCATTGTTGTAAGCAAACTCCACTAGGTAGAGATAATCCTCCCAATGTGTCTACCTATCCATCACATACATCCGTAACATATCCTCCAAAACCTGATTCACCCTCTCTGTCTAACCATTAGTCTCTTGATGATATGCCAAACTGAAGTTTAGCTACGCTCCAAGCTCATGCTGCAACGATGTCCAAAATGCAGCTATGAATACAGGATCCCTGTCAAAAATAATCTTTCTAGGAATACCATGTAATCTCACAATGTCACGCATGAAGACATTCGCTACAGAAGCTATTGCGTAGGAAGACCTGATCGATGAAAAATGAGCCACCTTAGTCAACTGATCAACGGTAACCATGATAGCATCATGACGTTGAACTGTCATAGGTAATCCTACTATAAAATCCATGGAGATGATATCCCATTTCAAAGAAGGAATGAGATTAGGTTGCAATAGTTTCTGCCAAGTGCTGGTGTTCTGCCTTGACTCTTTGACACTCAAGACACCTAGCCACAAAATCAACAATATCTCACTTCATCTCGAACCAAAAGAACAAACGTCTCAAATCAGCATGCATCTTCTTGACACTTGGATGTGCTGAGTAAGGTGTATGATCGACTTCTGCCAGAATCAAGATGCGAAGCTCATCTAGTAATGGCACATAAATCCTCCCCAAATGTCTCAAAAGACCATCTGATTCTCGAACGTAACCTGAAAACTTACCTTCCAAGGGTCTCCCTAAATCTATCTCTCTGGACACTTCCTGATACCAAGAATCCGTAGGAAGTGCCTGAAGAATCTGACTCCTCAAATCCACACTAAGAGTCATCGATGTTACCACATGTCTCCTACGACTCAAATCATATGCCACCACATTCTCCTTACCCTGAATGTACTTAACCTCAAAATCATACTCGCATAAAAATTCCATCCATCATCTTTTGCAAGCATTCAAATTAGGCTGAGTAAAAATGTACTGAAGACTATGATGATCACTATGTAGCTCAAATCTGTGCTCCAACAAGAAATGTCTCCACATTGTCAAAGCATGAACTACTGCTGCTAACTCAAGATCATGTGTAGGGTAATTTAACTCATGATCCTTGAGCTTGCATGATTCATACGCAATCACCCATCCATTCTGCATCAACACTACTCCAATTCCTTCAAGAGAAGCATCTGTACACACCATGAAATCACCTTCTAGTTTAGGTACAGCTAAAATTGGTGCACTAGTCAAAAGCCCCTTGAGCCTCTGAAATGCTTCCTCACATTTCTCTGTCCACACAAACTTCTACATATCCACCATTACGAAGGATGCATCAGCCACGATGTCTCAATGAATCTCAAATGATAAGAGTGGAAAATACACTACCACCCAACCCCGTGGTACCTAAGTGGTCCACTCCCATCGTGCTGAGGAGATAATCTCAAGTCCCAAACAAGCTATCCATAACACATAGCACAAACTTCTATAGTCCAAAAATCCTAAAAGTATACTAACTCAAAGGTTCCAATCATGAAACTGACATCTACTTCTCAGAGGCACACAATGACATGTCGGAACCTACTATACAAGCAGGAAAGTGTCATCGTATTTATCACGTACAAGTTACCCTAGTAGTTAGCTAAACTCCACGGGTCCATACTGATCTCATGCGGCCACTAGTATCCTCTCATACTGACAAAGCATACGATGGATTGCAAGGTTGCCACCATGCATTCTCACTACTCCCATCCTAGCCTATATAAGCACTCAAGGCATGGGCGAGAACCAAAACTCTTATCTTTTTAGGTTCATTCAATTAGTATTAGGTGTGAATTTTATCACTTATTAATCCAACTTACAATGAGTTACCCTGGCAGCCTCTTAGGGCCCCGGCCCCCATTGCAAGCCACTTCCCGTCACTACATGTAGATATCCTACCCTAATTCTCATGGAATCATAAATCTCAAAATCACAAAAAATAGTCCATAATAAAATCATCAAATATGCATAAAAGCATCAAATCTCCATGACCAAACATCCATAGAAAATCATGACCACAACAACTCTCTATTGGCAACTGAAGCATCATTGATAATCAAAAGTATCCAATGGTTCTCAATAACCAAAATATATCTCAAACACACTGATCAAAGACTCCAAAAATGGTTGAGTCAAACATGTCACAGCATGACATCATCAAGGATAAATCCACATTTTAGTCCCATCATGGCGACTAGAAAATAACCAAGGATAACTGATTGATGACCAAAAATAATGGTTAAGTCAAGTTTCTCATAAATAAAAATCTCAACTATAACAATCAGTATTCACATCCAATACATAGAGGATTCCATCACATAACCATGGTTGGGTTTATAAAGATCGAGATTAAAACATCATCATGACATCACAATCACAAAACTCCCAAGCCTCTGATAGACATCCTATAACTGGTTAACACTAGTCAACCCAAAACCCAAAACAATAGCATAAGGAATACACAATGTAAACACATGTTTTGGTTTTGCTAAGTTTTCAATTTTGAATTCAAATGCAAAAGTCTCGGTTTACGTTTCCAAGTTTAGAGAAAGAATTAGAGGAACATTTTTTACATTTTTCCATGTATTGTTTTTGGATGGATAAAAAGTTTTCCTTTATAAATCCAATTTCCAATTACAATATTTTATTGAAATCGTTCCCCACCAATATTTTAATTAAATTTCATATACTTTATATATTTTATAATTTAAAACTATTAATTAAATCTTAATAGTTAAATTATAAAATTATAAAATTATTCATCATTATAAAAGATGAATTCTTAAATCTTTTATCAAATAATTTTAAATCTTTTAATAACATATTTACATATTACATATATACATATATATATTTATATTTAAATATATATATATATACATATATATATATAATATAAATATTTATTATTTCATAAAGTCGAATTAATAAAATTTGATTCATACCATATGAAAATTTATAACAATGAAATTTTGATTTCAAAGAATTCGTATAAACGTTTTTTCTTTTTTCATATAATGTAACATTTTAACATAAACGTGTTTTTTAAAAAAGAATGCATATTAAAATTTCCCCCCTCCTTACTGCGGTATGCAGCACCTGCGGTCGCAAGCACTACGCCGACAGCGGGTACATAGCACCCCTGTCGTCGCAGACTTGCGACGGCAGGCCTCTGCCTTCCGCAAGGATGGGGTACGAATCAGTGCCAAGGGCAATTTATATATATATATATATATATATTTTTAATGCAATTTTCAATAACATTTTTTTATAAAAACGTTCCCATGCGATAACAAATTCATTAATATGAATTTTCTACTGCGATTTGATATTCGAAATCCTCAATATATATATACATATGTATATATATATGTATATACGAATTTTCTGTCACAGTATATGTACAAATAATGCATATATATATATATATATATATATATATATATATATATATATATATATATATATATATATATATATATATATATATATATATATATATATATATATATATATGCATATTTAAAGATATAAACATATATATTCACAATATATATGAATTCTAATTTTTGGACTTTTCTTATAAACTTTTAAATCTCAAATTTATTCAATAAATAATCTAATGGGTTTTGCTATGAATTTACCCTAGCCCTATTTTCTCTTTTTTTTAAAAAAATCCATGCATATAAAATTCTCAAATAAATTTAATTGCCCAAATTGAAAATGCATACAATAAAAATATGAAATTCCTTAGAAGACATATGGAAGACACGAAGAAGACAGGAATGCATGATGCGAAAATAGCATAAGAAAAATCACAAGAATCGACCCAGATTCTGATGCTAATTCGCTTTTCCTCAGAAAACCCGCAGAGCAAGCTCCCTTCTTCAAAGTTCTTGAGTCCTCCAATTGCCCTCCACCCTCTCTCTCTAAGCTTCTATGAATGCCTGAATATAAAGAGCTCTCAAGAAACCTTTGGAATGCGTCTTCAAACTGCTGGAAGGTGTCACCAACTAAGCATGGGTCTTTTCCCACCTTTTTGGTGAGTCATAGAGTTGTAGACACCTTGTGCTTAATTGATGCACTAACTCCCGTGTTGTTGACACATGTTAATTCCCATGCAAGCTTATAACTCCAATTTACTTTTTAAATAATTTCTATTTAAATTTTATAACTTTCATTTTAATTTTTATAACTTTTATTATTATTATTTTATTTATTACTTTATTATTATTTTATAATTATTATTAATTTTAATTTCTAGTTTTCTTTTATTTAATTCCTTTCCTCAATAATTCACATTTAATTAATCACAATCAAAATATCAAAGATCGTGATATTTTATTAATTTTCTCAAATAAATAATTTATTAATTAAATCTATTTATTAAGACTTAATTAATAGAAAATTCACCATAGACCTCCAAGATAAAATATGAAAACCCATCATAGAACAAATCATACAAAATCAATTTAAAGGGTTAAAAACCACGAAATATGTCATCTGACACATTCGGTGGGTATTCAACTCTGATACTTGTCTTAACTCACTAGGACAAATGTTTTTTAGGTTTGGGATTTGGACTTGAGAATTTATCTCCCTTCTCTTATCATTGAGATAGTATAATAGGGTATGCTCATCCTAGCAATTCAGGGAAGTCGATACCCAGTACCTACAACTTGAAAAAAAACCATGCATGTACATAAAATAAATATAATGCTAAGCTAAACAGACAATGGCAGGAAGTGGTGCATCATGTAGATCTCGACTAAGCAGGTGACTACGACTCCCTTTCTTAACCACATCAAAAATGCCATACAATAAGAAAACACGCACACCATACACATGCAAGTATGGGGTAAGTAACCATAATAAAAAACATGAGATAATAAATGATGGGGACACAACCCAAGAACAAAATGGGACACAACAGAAAAGGAGAAATTGTATTAACTGAGAAAATAAACTAGTACAAACAGTACAGAGAAAATAAACTTCAAAACATGCCCTAAGGGCTTACAATAGCATAAATCTGGAGATAATTTCTCCTTTCAGTACCTCCTCTCAAACTCCACTCCGAACTACCTTTTACAATGTCAAAAATCTTCTTAAATAGACCCCAGAGGGTTAAGGACTAGGAGTATATTCTAGAAAGTGCTAGTAGGCATCCACTGACCTAATAGAAGGTTCTAGAAGCTGCGTTAGAAGTCGACACAAATCTAGAAGAATCCAAAAACGGTAACCGAACTTCCGGGAGGCATAACTTTTGAACCGTAGCTCCGATTGATGAACCATTTACATTTTCGAAAATCTCTCAAAGTGCTCTGTAGCCCTATGGACCATCTTCACTCGTTCCCCATTTTTGACCCTTTTTGAGGTCATTTAATGCCCCTAACCTGACTTTAAAGCATTCTTAGGAGGTCTCCAAAACCTAAAAAATTGTAATAACTTTCAAACCATGGGGCCTATTGACCTGATTCTTTTTCTGGAATGCTCTAAATCATGATTGCATCCATCTGGCCAATTCATACTTTCTAATTTACCAAAATGATGGCCCAATTACATCCTCCTATTTTTTGAGATTTTCAAACGCACTGATAGTGGAACTGTGAGAGTTGGAACCTTTATTTGACCCAAATGGGTATCCAAAAATGAAAAGACGTGAAACAGAAACTAAGTCTAAGTACATTTTTTTGGGTGACACAGGATTGCCCTTATACCTCTGGATGCTCTTGCATCAGACACCCAGGGTAGATTGAAAAGTGACCCTGTCACTTTATGAATGGTAGAGGAAATCCCAAATGGGAAACCTCAGCTATTGAAATCTAAGTTGAGTCCTTGATCGGTCATCCTTTCCATTTGACCAAATACTCCTCATACTGCCTGTTTCTGGTACTCCTACCCACACGATGATCTAGAATGTCTTCTATCTCCTTCTTAGAAGCAGGAATTGGACATGGCTCTAACACCAGCTCCTCATCTGCACCATCATCATGATACTTTGTTAAATCTGCAATGTTGAAAATGGGAGAAATGTGAATACCATCTGGTAGCTCCACTTCATATGCATTTCTTGAGTCATGTTTCTTCAAAATTTTGCAGGGGCCAAATTTCTTCATTTTCAGCTTGTTGTAAGTACCGACTGAAAATTTTTCTTTTCGTAAGTGCACCATGACTAGATCCCCTACTTGAAATTCCTTATGTCTTCTCCTATGATCAGCCCTAGCTTTATACTCTTGATTCATCTTGGTAATGTGTGCCTGAACCTCCTCATGTAGACGCTTGATATGTTCAGCAAATTCTTCTGCTTTAGCACTTGTCCTCTCCCCTTGCTCTATCTTCCTCAATTCTGGTGCAGTCCTTGGGCTATTCCCATATACAATTTGGAATGGTGATTTTCTAGTACTCCTATTTATAGAATTATTGTAAGAAAACTCTATTTGTGGTAGAATCAAATCCCACCCCTTGGGCTTATCCCCAACTAAACATCTCAGCAAATTGCCTAGACTTCTGTTTGGCCATCAGTTTGTGGGTGATGCGTGGAATTGAATTTTAGGTCTGTTCTCAACTTCTACTACAATGTCCTCCATAAATACCCCACAAATTTAGTATCTCTGTCAGAAACTATACTCCTTGGAAGACCATGTAGTCTTACCACCTCTTTGAAAAATAAGTCTGCAATATGGATAGCATCATGAGTTTTGTGGCATGGAATGCAATGTGCCATTTTGGAGAACCTATCAACCACCACGAATACTGAGTCATTACCCCTTTGTGTCCTTGGCAATCCAAGAAAAAAATCCATACTTATGTCCTCCCATGGCCTTGATGGAACAGGCAATGGCTGATATAGGCCAGTATTGTGACTAAACCCCTTGGCAACTTGAAAAACTTGGAAACTTTGTACAAACTTCTTCACATCCTGTCAAATTTGAGGCCAAAAATAATATTCTCTAAGAATGGCAATGGTCTTATCTCGACCAAAATGTCCTACCATCCCTCCACTGTGTTTCTCCTTAATCAGATTTTCCCTCATGGAACTCCTTGGAATGCACAATTGACTACCCTTGAACAACATGCCATCCTGAATGAAATAGTCTAACCACTTGGTTCTATCTACAGCAACAGGTTCTTTATAAGCTTTCCATGCTTCAGCAAAATCAGGATCCTCAGGGTACAAATTCTTGAGTTCATCAAACCCAACTACTTCAACCTACATTACTGTAAGCAATGACTATCTCCTACTTAGTGCATCTGCAACCCTGTTAGATTTTCCACTTCTATGCTTCAACACAAATGTATAACTCTGTAATAATTCTACCCACTTCATATGCCTCTGATTCAATTTACCTTGGCTATTTAGGTACTGTAATGCTTGATGATTGGTATAAAAAACAAATTCCTTTGGCAATAAATAATGCCTCCATTTCTTTAAGGCTTTCTTGGCTTAATACAGCCCCAATAGCGCTACCACTAGCATCACAATCCACTTGAAAAACCTTTCTAAAATTTGGAAGTGCCAACACAGGCTGTTCTATCACCTTCTTATTCAACAATTCAAAACTTCTCGCAGCTTCTACAGTCCATTTGAACTCTTTTCTATCCCCTCTTATTGTATCAGTTAGGGGTGCACATATGCCACTGAAATTCTTAATAAACTTCTTGTAAAAACTAACCAAACCATGAAATCATCTTACCTCAATAGTAGACCTTGGATTAGGCCATTTCAAGCTGGCTTTTACCTTCTCTGGATCCATTTTGAGACCTTCAGGTGATATAACAAACCCCAAATAGACTAACTCCCTTTTTGCAAAGTTACACTTCTTTAGATTAATTAACAGTTTCTCTTCCCTTAGCCTTTCAAGGACACTACGAATATGTAATAAATGTTCTTCCAAAGTCTTGCTGAAAATTAAAATATCATCCAAATAGACAATAACAAATTTTCCCAAGAACTTCTTAAGTACCTCATTCATGAGCCGCATGAAGGTGCTTGGGGCATTCATCAACCCAAAGGGCATGACCAACCACTCATAAAGACCCTCCTTGGTCTTGAAGGCTATTTTCCACTCATCTCCTTCTCAAATCCATATCTAGTGATAACCACTCTACAGATCTATCTTTGTGAAGTACTGAGCTCCACTCAAGCAGTCCATAAGATCATCCATCCTTGGCAAAGGAAACCGGTACTTGATGGTTATCCTATTTATAGCTCAAGAATCTGTACACATCCTCCACTCTCCATCCTTCTTTGGTGCAAGTATTGCAGGTACTGCACATGGACTCAGGCTCTCTCGAATCAAGCCCTTCCTCAATAGCTCCTGAACTTGTCTATTTAGCTCCTCTGTTTCAGTAGGAGTCATCCTGTGAGCAGCCTTGTTAGGAAAACTAGCTCCTGGAATCAGATCTATCTGATGACTGATTTGCCTTACTGGTGGCAATCCATCTGGAACATTATCAGAGATAATATCTCCAAACTCCCCTAGTAAATCTGAAACTTCAAGTGGTATTTCACTACTACCTTCTTTATCTTTCTTAGGAATCAAAGCATGTCACATATGCTGATGTTTCATGCCATCTAAAAACTTCCTTCCATCAGCAAGACAAATCCTAGCACTGCTACATACCTTTTCACCTTCCTTTTTCATGGGCTTCAATTTGTGGCAAACTCCATCCTTTGTCAGATAGTATGTGTTTGCATGTCTATCAAACTACCATGTTCTACCCAACAATAGATGACAAACATCCATCGAAATAACATCACAGAGAACTTCATCATGGTAACTTTCAATTTTGAATTTTACTAAACATTGTTCACTTACTAGGACCTTATGATCATCTTTTACCCAAGCAATCCGATAGGGCTGGGGATGTTTCTCCCTCTTGAGCTTTAGCTTAGAGACCATCTCTTCTGATACCAAGTTATTAGTGCTACCACCATCAATGATCACATCACAACATTTATCCTCACACTTGCATCTGGTACAGAACAAACTCCTCTGTTGTCCTAGTTCAATCTCACCACTTAGTAGGACTCTTTCATTTACCAAAGTCTCTCCTCTTTCTGCATCCTCTGAATGTGATGATTGTGCATCCTCATCCACATGAGCAACCCTAGCTTGGCCCTCAGCTCTCCTATCTGTCCTTCCTTGTCGTTGAGGGCATTCAAAGGCATGATAACCTTCTTCATTGCAATGGAAATAGGTACCACAAAAGCCTCCTCTTCCTTGTCCACATCCTCTACCTCTTCCTCTCTGATTTCCAAAGTCTTGGTCATGGAAGCGGTTGAAACCCTCATTCCTCTGGTTCCTGCTAGTACCCTCATCTTCATTTTTCTTTTGGGCTTCATTGCGGCCTCCAGATGACCTACCGCTTCCCCTTCCTCCTTGATCGCGCCCTCTTTGTCTTCCTTCAAACCTTTTATTTAGCTTCTCTTCAACTCGTAGGGAAAACTGGTATGCCTCTTCAACGCTGGTCATTCTTACCAGACTTAATTCCTCCTGGATGCTAGGTCGCAACCCACTGATATAACGAGAAACCTTCTCCTTATTTTCTTCTGCATGCCCCGCTCTAATCAAGAGTCGGTAAAATTCCTCTGTATATTTTTTAACTAATCTTCCTGCTTGCTTTAACCCATGCATCTTCTTAAACAAATCAAGCTCGTAGTCCACTAGAATGAACTACTTCAATTTGTCCACCATGCGATCCCATCTTGTGATCTTCTCCTTTCCTCTTCTGTTTCTTTCCAATTGAACCTCTTGCCACCAGATTTTGGCATGGTCTTTCAATTTGGCCTTTACAAACTTAACCCTATCTGGGTCCCTAATATCCTCATACTCAAAGTATTCTTCCAGTTCATTGATCTAATCGATCAACTCATCTGGTTTTAGATTTCTTGAAAATACACCCACTTCAATTGTGGATCTTTTCTCAAACTTAGTAATGGCCCTAAAAAGCCTTTCCTCTGCATGATTCAGAACTTTTCCGTCAAATTCCTCTTCTGGTCCCATTACTTCTTCTTCATTGTCATCCTCACTGTTGTCACCTGCGGCAACATTTGCTCCTCTACGAAACTCCTCTTGCAATGCTTGCACTTGCCCTTGGAGGGCTATAACCTCCTCAGGATTAATAGCTCTAGCCCTTCCGCCATGCTCTCTTCGTGGAGGCATCTTCTAACTTGACCCACAACCACATAGTCCTGGTGCAAACTGCCTCACAGTCGGTGCTCTATCTACACACTCAGGAAAACCTACTCTGATACCACTTGATGCGGACACAACCCAAGAACAAAATGGGACACAACAAAAAAGGGAAAATTGTATTAACTAAGAAAATAAACTAGTACAAATAGTACAGAGAAAATAAACTTCAAAACATGCCCTAAGGGCTTACAATAGCATAAATCTGGAGATAATTTCTCCTTTCAGTACCTCCTCTCAAACTCCACTCCGAACTACCTTTTACAATGCCAAAAATCTCCTTAAATAGACCCCAGAGGGTTAAGGACTAGGAGTACATTCTAGAAAGTGCTAGTAGGCATCCACCGACCAAATAGAAGGTTCCAAAAGCTGCATTAGAATTCGGCACAAATCTAGAAGAATCCAGAAATGGTAACCGAACTTTCGGGAGGCATAACTTTTGAACCGTAGCTCTGATTGACGAACCGTTTACATTTTTGAAAAGCTCTCAAAGTGCTCTATAGCCCTATGGACCAGCTTCACCCGTCTCCCATTTTTCAACCCTTTTTGAGGTCATTTAATGCCCCTAACTTGACTTTGAAGCATTCTTAGGAGGTCTCCAAAACCTGAAAAATGGCAATAAATTTCAAACCATGGGACCTATTGACCTGATTCTTTTTCTGGAATGCTCTAAATCATGATTACATCCATCTGGCCAATTCACACCTTCTAGTTTACCAAAATGATGGCCCAATTACATCCTCCTATTTTTTCAGAATTTTCAAACGCACTGATAGTGGAACTATGAGAGTTGGAACCTTTATTTGACCCAAATGGGTATCCAAAAATGAAAAGACATGAAACAGAAACTAAGTCTAAGTACATTTTTTTGGGTGACACAGGATTGCCCTTATACCTCTAGATGCTCCTGCATCAATAAACCATCTAACTAATCATCATTAATAACTGAAAACAATGTAATGATCATCATATATACATGAAATGTAAAGTCTAAATGATCTCATCACATACCACTTAATGCATATCATAATATCTGATAGTGTCAAAACAACACCACTAAACCATCAATATAAAACTAGTCTACATAGTCTGATAATAATAGCAACAATAAGTCTAGAAAAGATGTGAACGAGGGTAGGCACTACATCCACACCCCCCCCCTTGAATTAGGCTTATTCTTGGAAGCCTACAAATAATATGGATATAACTCCCTCAATCTAGCTGCATCCTCCCAAGTAGCTGAAGAATCATCAGTAGGGTCCCATTGGACCCTTACTTGCTCGATGATTCGACCCCTGAGGGTCAACCCCCGCTGTTCCAGAATACGAACCGGCTCCAAAGCCAGCTGCCCGTCCTCTACCTGCAATGCATTCCAATCAAGAACATGCACAATATCTGGAATATATTTCCTAAGCACTGAAACATGGAAAACATCATGAATGCGAGCTAGGCTGGGCGATAGAGCAAGGCGATAAGCAATCGGGTCAATCCTCTCCAAAATCTTGATTGGTCCCACAAAGCGAGGTGCTAGCTTAGAACCCTTTTCGTACCAGATCAGTCTCTTTCACGATCACACTCTCAAGAAAACCTTATCACCCATAGAAAACTGCTTATCAATCCTATGAGCATTGGCATACTTCTTCTGCCTATCTTGTGCTGTAGTCAAATGCTCACGGATATGCACTACCTGTTGCTCCATATCGTGAAGCATCTCAGGTCCCAATAGAATGCGATCCTCAAGGCTGTCCCAACTCAATGGTGTATGACAAGGACATCCATAATGCCTGAAAAGGTGCCATGCCAATTGAACTATGATACCCATTGTTGTAAGAAAACTCCACTAGGTAGGGATAGTCCTCCCAATGTGTCTGCCTATCCATCACATACATCCATAACATATCCTCTAAAACCTGATTCACCCTCTTTGTCTGACCATCAGTCTCTGGATGATATGCCGAACTGGAGTTTAGCTGCGCTCCAAGCTCATGCTGCAACGATGCCCAAAATGCAGATGCGAATATAGGATCCCTGTCAAAAATGATCTTTCTAGGAATACCATGTAATCTCACAATGTCACACATGAAGACATTCACTACAGAAGCTGTTGTGTAGGAAGACCTAATCAGTGAAAAATGAGCCACCTTAGTCAACTGATCAACGGTAACCATGATAGCATCATGACGTCAAACTGTCATAGGTAATCCTACTATAAAATCCATGGAGATGATATCCCATTTCAAAGAAGGAATGAGATTAGGTTTCAATAGTCATGTCGGGTGCTGGTGTTCTACCTTGACTCTTTGACACTCAAGACACTTAGCCACAAAATCAGAAATATCTCGCTTCATCCCAGACCAAAAGAACAAACGTCTCAAATCAGCATGCATCTTCTTGACACCTGGATGTGCTAAGTAAGGTGTACGATGGGCTTCTGCCAAAATCAAGGTGTGAAGCTCATCTAGTAATGGCACATAAATCCTCCCCAAATGTCTCAAAAGACCATCTAATTCTCGAACGTAACCTGCAAACTTACCTTCCAAGGGTCTCCCTGAATCTATCTCTCTACACACTTCCTGATACCAGGAATCCGTAGGAAGTGCCTAAAGAATCTAACTCCTCAAATCCACACTAAGAGTCATCGATGTTACCACATGTCTCCTGCGACTCAAAGCATCTACCACCACATTCTCCTTACCCTGAATGTACTTAACCTCAAAATCATACTCGCATAAAAATTTGATCCATCGTCTCTGGCGAGCATTCAAATTAGGTTGAGTAGAAATGTACTGAAAACTACAATGATCACTATGTAGCTCAAATGTGTGCCCCAACAAGAAATGTCTCCACCTTTTTGAAGCATGAACTACTACTGCTAGCTCAAGATCATGTGTAGGGTAATTTAACTCATGATCCTTGAGCTTGCATGATTCATACGCAATCACCCGTCCATTCTGCATCAACACTGCTCCAATTCCTTCAAGAGAAGCATCTGTACACACCATGAAATCACCTTCTGGTTCAGGTACAGCTAAAATCAGTGCACTAGTCAAAAGCTCCTTGAGTCTCTAAAATGCTTCCTCACATTTCTCTGTCCACACAAACTTCTTACCTTTCCTCTGAAGAGAAGTGATAGGATGTGCTATCCTAGAGAATTTCTAGACAAATCTGCGATAATAACCAGCTAAACCCATGAAACTACGAATCTCTGACACATTAGTCAGGGTAGGCCAATCTATTATCACCTAAATCTTTGCAGGATCCATTGAAATACCATCACCTGAGATAACATGAACTAAATACTGAATCTCCGATTTGAGGAATTCACACTTAGCGGCATTGGCATAAAGTTGATTGCCTCTCAAACACTGCAATACCAACCGCAAGTGTTCCTCATGCTCCTTCTGAGTCTTAGAAAATATCAATATGTCATCAAGAAACACGAGAACAAACTTGTCAAGATATGATCAAAAAACACCACATGAATACTGAAGGAGCGTTAGTCAACCCAAAGGTACCACTGTGAACTCATAATGCCCATGGCGCATTTGAAAAGCGGTCTTGTGAATGTCTGCTTCCTTAATATGAAGCTAGTGGTATCCTGACTTATGGTCAATCTTAGAGAATACTGTAGCTCCCTTGATCTGATCAAATAAGTCATCAATCCTAGGCAAAGGATACCTATTCTTAATAGTCACCTTGTTCAACTATCTGTAGTCAATACAAAGGCACAAAGAACCTTCTTTCTTCTTCATAAAGAGCACTGGAGCTCCCCATGGTGATACACTAGGTCGAATGCTCCCTTTGGCCAGAAGTTCCTCTAGCTGAAGACGTAGCTCACCCAGTTCTTGAGTAGTCATACGATAAGGAGCTTTAGAGATAGGCTCTGCTCTAGTAATTAGATCAATGTTAAAATCAATGTCCCTCTTTGGAGGCATGCTTGGAATCTCACTTGGAAAGACATCTGCGTACTCTTGTAAAAGTGGGTGATCTAAAGTCTTCCTCATAGGATCTTCCTCATCAAGATCATTTACCATAATAGCAAATATCTGACATCCCTTACAGAAACTTCACTTCAATTGCATAGCAAAAATCATTCGCAGAGATATAAGCCTTGGTATCCCAACTATCTTTCATCATTCCCTTGGTCATCTTGGCACAAAATAATCTTCTTCCTACAATCTATACTGGCTCTATGAGATCCAAGCTAGTCCATGCCTAGAACCACATCATAGAAACCAAGGGGTATGACTCGAAGATCCACTACCATATCAAAGCTTCCTAAACTAAGCCCACACTTACGAACTACAGAATTCATGGAGGCCTTAATCCCTGAGGCTAGTTCCACTTGCCAACCATGATTTTGCTTCACCACATCTAGCTTACACTTAGAAACTATAGATGGTTAAATAAATGAATCTGTAGCTCCTGAATCAAACAATACTAAAATACATATACCTCGAATACCACTATTCCCTGATGATCTGCCTAACGCTGATCAACTGCTGCAAAAACTCTATGAGCTCTCCCTGCATCACCAAGTGTGGGTTTTGAAGCTGTAGGCCTAGGTCCTAAAAACTGAGGTGCTCGCTGTGGACACTGAGCTACATAATGTCCAATCTGACCACATGAAAAATATTATGTATTCCTGCCAGATCCTCTTGCCATAGGTGGTACATTAGATTGCTGGCGACTGTTCCTGCTTACAAAAGACTGGCTACTCTGAGCTGGCTGATTGGACTGATTCTGTTTATTGCGTTGAGCATTGCGGTTGTTCTTAAAGTTAGAACCTTTGCCACCACCTTGAGCCTAAGAATTTGATCCCTTCTGCTGCTGCGACTGCTACTGATACTGTTTCCCTTAGAAAAGAAAGGCTTCTTGTTACCACCAGAATTGAAGTTGCTTGAATTCATACTCACATTTGCTCATATTCACATATGCAAAGATCAACTTTGACAAAAAGTTGATTAGATTTAACCACGGTTGGCATGAGTTGACTAGTTTCGAAAAGAATTTTGAAATAATTAAATGAAATTATTTAATTAAATGGAGTACTTACTTCTAATTAATTAAACAAAGTTATTCAATTAAATGAGAAGTCATTCCTACTTAATTAAATAAAGTTATTTAATTAAATAAGAAAAGTGTTTCTAATTAATTAAAGATTATTTAATTAAATAGAAAAAGTAACTATGAGAGCATATCTCATTTTATCAAATTAAATATCTCAACAAAATCTCTCTTTAGTTCAAAAAGGAAAATTTCTAGTTCACTATTGATCAAAAATGAGTTCAAATCAGTTAACTCTTTTTTCTACTCAAATTGAATCAGTTAACTCCTTATTTTACTCAAATTAAATCTGTTAACTCCCTTTAATTTGAAAATCTCCCTTTATGACTAAACTTGACCTTTAATCCTGACCGTTTATTGAAATCGATCTCAACTATTGATGAATTCCAGAAAAGTCTATTTAAGAGACCCTAACCTCTTCATTTTGAAAGGTTGAATGAGAATTTGCATCGAATTGTTGTCGGAATTCATACTCACATTTGCTCATATTCACATACGCAAAGATCAAGTTTCACCAAAAGTTGACCAGATTTAACCATGGTTGACTTGAGTTGACTAGTTTCAAAAAAAAATTGAAATAATTAAAAGAAATTATTTAATTAAATGGTGTACTTACTTTTAATTAATTAAACAAAGTTATTTAATTAAATGAGAAGCAATTCCTAATTAATTAAATGAAGTTATTTAATTAAATAAGAAAAGTGTCTCTAATTAATTCAAGATTATTTAATTAAATAAAAAAAGTAATTATGAGACCATATCTCATTTTATTAAATTAAATATCTCAACAAAATCTCTCTTCAGTTCATAAAGAGAAATTTCTAGTTCACTATTGATCAAAAATGAGTTAAATGAGTTAACTCCTTTTTCTACTCAAATTGAATCAGTTAACTCCTTATTTTACTCAATTTAAATCTGTTAACTCCTTTTAATTTGGAAATCTCCCTTTATAACTGAACTTCACCTTTAATCTTGACCGTTAATTGAAATCAATCTCAACCGTTGATGAATTTCATGAAAGTCTATTTAAGAGACCCTCATCTCTTCATTTTGAAAGGTTGAATGAGAATTTGCATCGAATTGTTGTTGGAATTCATACTCACATTTGCTCATATTCACATATGCAAAGATCAAGTTTGACCAAAAGTTGATCAGATTTAAGAATGGTTGACTTGAGTTGACTAGTTTCGAAAAGAATTTTGAAATAATTAAAAGAAATTATTTAATTAAATGGAGTACTTACTTCTAATTAATTAAACAAAGTTATTTAATTAAATGAGAAGCCATTCCTAATTAATTGAATGAAATCATTTAATTAAATAAGAAAAGTGTCTCTAATTAATTAAAGATTATTTAATTAAATAGAAAAAGTAATTATGAGAGCATATCTCATTTTATTAAATTAAATATCTCAACAAAATCTCTCTTCAACTCAAAAAGGGAAATTTCCAGTTCACTATTGATCAAAAATGAGTTAAATCAGTTAACTCTTTTTTTCACTTAAATTGAATTAGTTAACTTCTTATTTTACTCAAATTAAATCTGTTAACTCCCTTTAATTTGGAAATCTTCGTTTATGATTGAACTTCACTTTAAATCCTGACCGTTGATTGAAATCGATCTCAACCATTGATGAATTCCAGGAAAGTCTATTTAAGAGACCCTCATCTCTTCATTTTGAAAGGTTGAATGAGAATTTGCATCGAATTGTTGCTAGAATTCATATTCGCATTTGCTCATATTCACATACGCAAAGATCAAGTTTGACAAAAAGTTGACTAGATTTAACCATGGCTGACTTGAGTTGACTAGTTTCGAAAAGAATTTTGAAATAATTAAAAGGAATTATTTAATTAAATGGAGTACTTTCTTCTAATTAATTAAACAAAAGTATTTAATTAAATGAAAAGCCACTCCTAATTAATTAAATGAAGTTATTTAATTAAATAAGAACAGTGTCTCTAATTAAATAAAGTTTATTTAATTAAATAGAAAAAGTAATAATGAGAGCATATCTAATCTTATTAAATTAAATACAACAAAATCTCTCTTCAGTTCAAAAAGGGAAATTTCTAGTTCGCTATTGATAAAAAATGAGTTAAATCATTTAACTCCTTTTTCTACTCAAATTGAATTAGTTAACTCCTTATTTTACTCAAAACAAATCCGTTAACTTCCTTTAATTTGGAAATCTTCCTTTATGACTAAACTTCACCTTTAATCCTGAATGTTGATTGAAATCGATCTCAACCGTTGATGAATTCCAGGAAAGTCTATTTAAGAGACCTTCATCTCTTCATTTTGAAAGGTTGAATGAGAATTTGCATCGAATTTTTGCTGGAATTCATCCTCACATTTTCTCATATTCACATACACAAAGATCAGGTTTGACCAAAAGTTGACCAAATTTAACCACGGTTTACTTGAGTTCACTAGTTTCAAAAAGAATTTTGAAATAATTAAACGAAATTATTTAATTAAATGGAGTACTTACTTCTAATTAATTAAACAAAGTTATTTAATTAAATGAGAAGCCATTCCTAATTAATTGAATGAAGTCATTTAATTAAATAAGAAAAGTGTCTTTAATTAATTAAAGATTATTTAATTAAATAGAAAAAGTAATTATGAGAGCATATCTCATTTTATTAAATTAAATATCTCAACAAAATCTCTCTTCAATTCAAAAAGGAAAATTTTTAGTTCACTATTGATCAAAAATGAGTTAAATCAGTTAACTCCTTTTTCTACTCAAATTGAATTAGTTAACTCATTATTTTACTCAAATTAAATTTGTTATCTCGCTTTGATTTCAAAATCTCCCTTTATGACTGAACTTCACCTTTAATCCTGACCGTTGATTGAAATCGATCTCAACCGTTGATGAATTTAATGAAAGTGTATTTAAGAGACCCTCATCTCTTCATTTTGAAAAGGTGAATGAGAATTTGCATCAAATTGTTGCTAGAATTCATACTCACATTTACTCATATTGACATACGCAACAATCAAGTTTGACCAAAAGTTGACCAGATTTAACCACGGTTGACTAGTTTCAAAAAGAATTTTGAAATGATTAAACAAAATTATTTAATTAAATGGAGTACTTACTTCTAGTTAATTAAACGAAGTTATTTAATTAAATGAGAAGCCATTCCTAACTAATTAAATGAAGTTATTTAATTAAATAAGAAAAGTGTCTCTAATTAATTAAAGATTATTTAATTAAATAGAAAAAGTAATTATGAGAGCATATCTCATTTTATTAAATTAAATATCTCAACAAAATCTCTCTTTAGTTCAAGAAGGGACATTTTCTCTTCACTATTGATCAAAAATGAGTTAAATCAATTAACTCCTTTTTCTAATCAAATTAAATCAGTTAACTCTTTATTTTATTGAAATTAAATCTATTAACTCCCTATAATTTGGAAATCTCCCTTTATGACTGAACTTCACCTTTAATCCTGACCGTTGATTGAAATCGATCTCAACCATTGATGAATTCCAAGAAAGTCTATTTAAGAAACCCTCATCTCTTCATTCTGAAAGGTTGAATGAGAATTTGCATCGAATTGTTGCTAGAATTCATACTCACATTTGCTCATATTCACATACGCAAAGATCAAGTTTGACCAAAAGTTGACCAGATTTAACCACGACTGACATGAGTTGACTAGTTTCAAAAAGAATTCTGAAATAATTAAATGAAATTATTTAATTAAATGGAGTACTTACTTCTAATTAATTAAACAAAGCTACTTAATTGAATGAGAAGCCATTCCTAATTAACTAAATGAAGTTATTTAATTAAATAACAAAAGTGTCTCTAATTAATTAAAGAATATTTAATTAAATAGAAAGAGTAATTATGAGAGCATATCTCATTTTATTAAATTAAATATCTCAACAAAATCTCTCTTCAGTTCAAAAAGGGACATTTTCAGTTCACTATTGATAAAAAATGAGTTAAATGAGTTAACTACTTTTTCTACTCAAATTGAATCAGTTAACTCTTTATTTTACTCAAATTAAATCTATTAACTCCCTATAATTTGGAAATCTCCCTTTACGACTGAACTTCACCTTTAATCCTGACCTTTGATTGAAATCGATCTCAGCCATTGATGAATTCTAGGAAAGTCTATTTAAGAAACCCTCATCTCTTCATTTTGAAAAGTTGAATGAGAATTTGCATCGAATTGTTGCTGGAATTCATACTCACATTTGCTCATATTCACATACGCAAAGATCAAGTTTGACCAAATTTTGACCAGACTTAACCATGGTTGACTTGAGTTTACTAATTTCAAAAAAAAAATTGAAATTATTAAATGAAATTATTTAATTAAATGGAGTACTTACTTATAATTAATTAAACAAAGCTATTTAATTGAACGAGAAGCCATTCCTAATTAATTAAATGAAGTTATTGAATTAAATAAGAAAAGTGTCTCTAAGTAATTAAAGATTATTTAATTAAATAGAAAATGTAATTATGAGAGCATATCTCATTTTATTAAATTAAATATGTCAACAAAATCTCTCTTCAGTTCAAGAAGGAAAAGTTTCAGTTCGCTATTTATAAAAAATGAGTTAAATCAGTCATCTCCTTTTTCTACTCAAATTGAATCAGTTAACTCCTTATTTTACTCAAATTAAATCCGTTAACTCTTTTTAATTTGGAAATCTCCCTTTATGACTGAACTTCACCTTTAATCTTGACCATTGATTGAAATCGATCTCAACCGTTGATGAATTCAAGAAAAGTCTATTTAAGAGACCTTCATCTCTTCATTTTGAAAAGTTGAATGAGAATTTGCATCGAATTGTTGCCGGAATTCGTACTCACATTTGCTCATATTCACATATGCAAAGATAAAATTTGACCAAAAGTTGACCAGATTTAACCATGGTTGAATTGAGTTGACTAGTTTCGAAACGAATTTTGAAATAATTAAACAAAATTATTTAATTAAATGGAGTACTTACTTCTAATTAATTAAATAAAGTTATTTAATTAAATGAGAAGCCATTCCTGATTAATTAAATGAAGTTATTTAATTAAATAAGAAAATTTTCTTTAATTAATTAAAGATTATTTAATTAAATAGAAAACGTAATTATGAGAGCATATCTCATTTTATTAAATTAAATATCTCGACAAAATCTCTCTTCAATTCAAAAAGCAAAATTTCTAGTTCACTATTGATCAAAAATGAGTTAAATCAGTTAACTCCTTTTTCTACTCAAATTGTATCAGTTAACTCTTTATTTTACTAAAATTAAATCTGTTATCTCCCTTTAATTTTGAAATCTCGCTTTATGACTGAACTTCACCTTTCATCCTGACCGTTGATTGAAATCGATCTCAACTATTGATGAATTCAAGGAAAGCCTATTAAAGAGACCCTCATCTCTTCATTTTGAAAGGTTGAATGAGAATTTGCATCGAATTGTTGCTGGAATTCATACCCACATTTGCTCATATTCACTTAAGCAAAGATCAAGTTTGACAAAAAGTTGACCAGATTTAACCACGGTTGACTTGAGTTGACTAGTTTCAAAAAGAATTTTGAAATAATTAAATAAAATTAATTAATTAAATGGAGCACTTACATCTAATTAATTAAACTAAGTTATTTAATTAAATGAGAAACCATTCCTAATTAATTGAATGAAGTCATTTAATTAAATAAGAAAAGTGTCTCTAATTAATTAAAGATTATTTAATTAAATAGAAAAAGTAATTATGAGAGCATATCTCATTTTATTGAATTAAATATCTCAACAAAATCTCTCTTCAGTTCAAAAAGAGAAATTTTCAGTTCACTATTAATAAAAAATGAGTTAAATGAGTTAACTCATTTTTCTACTCAAATTGAATTAGTGAACTCCTTATTTTACTCAAATTAAATCTATTAACTCCCTATAATTTGGAAATCTCCATTTATGACTGAACTTCACCTTTAATCCTGACCGTTGATTGAAATCGATCTCAACCGTTGATGAATTCCAGAAAAGTCTATTTAAGAGACCCTCATCTCTTCATTTTCAAAGGTTGAATGAGAATTTGCATCGAATTGTTGCTGGAATTCATACTCACATTTGCTCATATTCACATACGCAAAGATCAAGTTAACCCAAAAATTGACCAGATTTAACCACGGTTGACTTGAGTTGACTAGTTTCGAAATGAATTTTGAAATAATTAAATGAAATTATTTAATTAAATGGAATACTTACTTCTAATTAATTAAACAAATTTATTTAATTAAATGAGCAGCCATTCCAAATTAATTAAATGAAGTTATTTAATTAAATAAGAAAAGTGTCTCTAATTAAGTAAAGATTATTTAATTAAATAGAAAAAGTAATTATGAGAGCATATCTCATTTTATTAAATTAAATATCTCAACAAAATCTCTCTTCAGTTCAAAAAGGAAAATTTCGAGTTCACTATTGGTAAAAAATGAGTTAAATGAGTTAACTCTTTTTTCTACTCAAATTGAATCAGTTAACTCCTTATTTTACTCAAATTAAATCCGTTAATTCCCTTTAATTTGGAAATCTCCATTTGTGACTGAACTTCACCTTTAATCCTGATCATTGATCAAAATCGATCTCAACCGTTGATGAATTCCTAGAAAGTCTATTTAAGATACCCTCGTCTTTTCATTTTGAAAGGTTGAATGAGAATTTGCATCGAGTTGTTGCTGGAATTCATACTCACATTTTCTCATATTCACATATGCAAAGATTATTTAATTAAATAGAAAAATTAATTATGAGAGCATTTCTCATTTTATTAAATTAAATATCTCAACAAAATCTCTCTTCAGTTCAAAAAGGGAAATTTCTAGTTCACTATTAATCAAAAATGAGTTAAATGAGTTAACTCATTTTTCTACTCAAATCGAATCAATTAACTTCTTATTTTATTTAAATTAAATCTATTAACTCCCTTTAATTTGGAAATCTCCCTTTATGACTGAACTTCACTTTTAATCATGACCGTTGAATGAGAATTTGCATCGAATTGTTGTTGGAATTCATACTCACATTTGCTCATATTCACATACGCAAAAATTAAGTTTAACCAAAAATTGACCAAATTTAACCATGGTTGACTTGAGTTGACTAGTTTCGAAATTTTTTTTGAAATAATTAAACAAAATTAATTAATTAAATGGAGTACTTATTTCTAATTAATTGAAAAAAATTATTTTATTAAATGAGAAGCCATTCCTAATTAATTATTGAAGTTATTTAATTAAATAAAAAAAGTGTCTCTAACTAATTAAACATTATTTAATTAGATAGAAAAAGTAATTAAGAGAGCATATCTCATTTTATTAAATTAAATATGTCAACAAAATCTCTGTTCAGTTCAAAAAGGAAAATTTCCAGTTCACTATTGATCAAAAATGAGTTAAATTAGTTAACTCTTTTTTCTACTCAAATTGAATCAGTTACCTCCTTATTTTACTCAAATTAAATCTGTTAACTCCCTTTAATTTGAAAATCTCCCTTTATGATTGAACTTCACCTTTAATCCTGACCGTTGATTGAAATCGATCTCAACTTTTGATGAATTCTAGGAAAGTCTATTTAAGAGACCCTCATCTCTTCATTTTGAGAGGTTGAATGAGAATTTGCATCGAATTGTTGCTAGAATTCAGACTCACATTTGCTCATATTCACATACGCAAAGATCAAGTTTCACGAAAAGTTGACCAAATTTAACCACGGTTGACTTGAGTTGACTAGTTTCGAAAAGTATTTTGAAATAATTAAATGAAATTATTTAATTAAATGGAGTACTTACTTCTAATTAATTAAACAAAGTTATTTAATTAAATGAGAAGCCATTCCTAATTAATTAAATGAAGTCATTTAATTAAATAAGAAAAGTGTCTTTAATTAATTCAAGATTATTAAATTAAATAGAAAAAGTAATTATGAGAGCATATCTCATTTTATTAAATTAAATATCTCAACAAAATCTCTCTTCAGTTCAAAAAGGGAAATTTCCAATTCACTATTGATCAAAATGAGTTAAATCAGTTAACTCTTTTTTCTACTCAAATTGAATCAATTAACTCCTTATTTTACTCAAATTAAATCTATTAACTCCCTTTAATTTGGAAATCTCCCTTTATGACTGAACTTCACATTTAATCCTGACCGTTGATTGAAATCGATCTCAACCGTTGATGAATTCCAGAAAAGTCTATTTAAGAGACCCTCATATCTTCATTTTGGAAGGTTGAATGAGAATTTGTATCGAATTGTAGCTGGAATTCATACTCACATTTTTTCATATTCACATACGCAAAGATAAAGTTTGACCAAAAGTTGACCATATTTAACCACGGTTGACTTGAGTTGACTAGTTTCAAAAAGAATTTTGAAATAATTAAATGAAATTATTTAATTAAATGGAGTACTTACTTCTAATTAATTAAACAAAGTTATTTAATTAAATGAGAAGCCATTCCTAATTAATTAAATGAAGTCATTTAATTAAATAAGAAAAGTGTCTCTAATTAAATAAAGATTATTAAATTAAATAGAAAATGTAGTTATGAGAGCATATCTCATTTTATTAAATTAAATATCTCAACAAAATCTCTCTTCAGTTCAAAAAGGGAAATTTTCAGTTCACTATTGACCAAAAATGAGTTAAATCAGTTAACTCCTTTTTCTAATCAAATTGAATTAGTTAACTCCTTATTTTACTCAAATTAAATCTGTTAACTCCCTTTAATTTGAAAATCTCTCTTTATGACTGAACTTCACCTTTAATCCTGATCGTTTATTGAAATTGATCTCAATCGTTGATGAATTCCAGGAAAGTCTATTTAAGAGACAATCATCTTTTTATTTTCAAAAGTTGAATGAGAATTTGCATCGAATTGTTGCTATAATTCATACTCACATTTGCTCATATTCACATACGCAAAGATCAAGTTTGACCAAAAATTGACCAGATTTAACCACGGTTGATTTGAGTTGACTAGTTTCGAAAAGAATTTTGAAATAATTAAACAAAATTATTTAATTAAATTTAGTACTTATTTCTAATTAATTGAACAAAATTATTTAATTAAATGAGAAGCCATTCTTAATTAATTAAATGAAGTCATTTAATTAAATAAGAAAAGTGTTTCTAATTAATTAAAGATTATTAAATTAAATAGAAAAAGTAATTATGAGAGCATATTTCATTTTATTAAATTAAATATCTTAAGAAAATCTCTCTTCAGTTCAAAAAGAGAAATTTCCAGTTCACTATTGATCAAAGATGAGTTAAATCAGTTAACTCTTTTTTCTACTCAAATTGAATCAGTTACCTCCTTATTCTACTCAAATTAAATCTATTAACTCCCTTTAATTTGAAAATATCCCTTTATGACTGAACTTCACCTTTAATCCTGATCGTTGATTGAAATCGATCTCAACCGTTGATGAATTCCAGAAAAGTCTATTTAAGAGACCCTCATATCTTCATTTTGGAAGGTTGAATGAGAATTTGTATCGAATTGTAGCTGGAATTCATACTCACATTTTTTCATATTCACATACGCAAAGATAAAGTTTGACCAAAAGTTGACCATATTTAACCACGGTTGACTTGAGTTGACTAGTTTCGAAAAGAATTTTGAAATAATTAAATGAAATTATTTAATTAAATGGAGTACTTACTTCTAATTAATTAAACAAAGTTATTTAATTAAATGAGAAGCCATTCCTAATTAATTAAATGAAGTCATTTAATTAAATAAGAAAAGTGTCTCTAATTAAATAAAGATTATTAAATTAAATAGAAAATGTAGTTATGAGAGCATATCTCATTTTATTAAATTAAATATCTCAACAAAATCTCTCTTCAGTTCAAAAAGGGAAATTTTCAGTTCACTATTGACCAAAAATGAGTTAAATGAGTTAACTCCTTTTTCTAATCAAATTGAATTAGTTAACTCTTTATTTTACTCAAATTAAATCTGTTAACTCCCTTTAATTTGAAAATCTCTCTTTATGACTGAACTTCACCTTTAATCCTGATCGTTTATTGAAATTGATCTCAATCGTTGATGAATTCCAGGAAAGTCTATTTAAGAGACCATCATCTTTTTATTTTCAAAAGTTGAATGAGAATTTGCATCGAATTGTTGCTAGAATTCATACTCACATTTGCTCATATTCACATATGCAAAGATCAAGTTTGACCAAAAATTGACCAGATTTAACCACGGTTGATTTGAGTTGACTAGTTTCGAAAAGAATTTTGAAATAATTAAACAAAATTATTTAATTAAATTTAGTAATTATTTCTAATTAATTGAACAAAATTATTTAATTAAATGAGAAGCCATTCTTAATTAATTAAATGAAGTCATTTAATTAAATAAGAAAAGTGTTTCTAATTAATTAAAGATTATTAAATTAAATAGAAAAAGTAATTATGAGAGCATATTTCATTTTATTAAATTAAATATCTTAAAAAAATCTCTCTTCAGTTCAAAAAGAGAAATTTCCAGTTCACTATTGATCAAAGATGAGTTAAATCAGTTAACTCTTTTTTCTACTCAAATTGAATCAGTTACCTCCTTATTCTACTCAAATTAAATCTATTAACTCCCTTTAATTTGAAAATATCCCTTTATGACTGAACTTCACCTTTAATCCTGATCGTTGATTGAAATCGATCTCAACCGTTGATGAATTCCAGGAAAGCCTATTTAAGAGACCCTCATCTCTACATTTTGAAAGGTTGAATGAGAATTTGCATCGAATTGTTGCTGGAATTCATACTCACATTTTCTCATATTCACATACGCAAAGATCAAGTTTGACCAAAAGTTGACCAGATTTAACCACGATTGACTTGAGTTGACTAGTTTCGAAAAGAATTTTGAAATAATTAAACGAAATTATTTAATTAAATGGAGTACTTACTTCTAATTAATTAAACAAATTTATTTAATAAAATGAAAAGCCATTCCGAATTAATTAAATGAAGTTATTCAATTAAATAAAAAAATTGTCTCTAATTAATTAAAGATTATTTAATTAAATAGAAAAAGTAATTATGAGAGCAATATCTCATTTTATGAAATTAAATATCTCAACAAAATCTCTCTTCAGTTCAAAAAGTAAAATTTTCAGTTCACTATTGATAAAAAATGAGTTAATCAGTTAACTCCTTTTTCTACTCAAATTGAATCAGTTAACTCCTTATTTTACTCAAATTAAATCTGCTAACTCCCTTTAATTTGAAAATCTCTCTTTATGAATGAACTTCAGTTTTAATCCTGACTGTTAATTGAAATCGATCTCAACCATTGATGAATTCTAGGAAAGTCTATTTAAGAGACCCTCATCTCTTCATTTTGAAAGGTTGAATGAGAATTTGCTTCCAATTGTTGCTAGAATTCATACTCAGATTTGCTCATATTCACATACGCAAATATCAAGTTTGACCAAAAGTTTCCCAGATTTAACCACGGTTGACTTGAGTTGACTAGTATCGAAAAGAATTTTGAAATAATTAAACAAAATTATTTAATTAAACAGAGTACTTACCTCTACTTAATTAAACAAAGTTATTTAATTAAATGAGAAGCCATTCTTAATTAATTAAATGAAGTTATTTAATTAAATAAGAAAAGTGTCTCTAATTAATTAAAGATTATTTAATCAAATAGAAAAAGTAATTATGAGAGCATATCTCAATTTATTAAATTGAATATCTCAACAAAATCTCTCTTCAGTTCAAAAAGGGAAATTTCGAGTTCACTATTGATAAAAAATGAGTTAAATCAATTAACTCCTTTTTCTACTCAAATTGAATCAGTTAACTCCTTATTTTACTCAAATTAAATCTGTTAACTCCCTTTAATTTTGAAATCTCTCTTGATGACTAAACTTCACCTTTAATCCTGACCGTTGATGTAAATCGATCTCAATCGTTGATGAATTCCATGAAAGTCTATTTAAGAGACTCTCATCTCTTCATTTTGAAAAGTTGAATGAGAATTTGCATCAAATTGCTGTTGGAATTCATACTCACATTTGCTCATATTCACATCCGCAAAGATCAAGTTTGACCAAAAGTTGACCAAATTTAATGACAGTTGACTTGAGTTTACTAGTTTCAAGAAGAATTTTAAAATAATTAATCAAAATTATTTAATTAAATGGAGTACTTACTTCTAATTAATTAAACAAAGTTATTTAATTAAATGAGAAGCCATTCCTACTTAATTAAATGAAGTTATTTAATTAAATAAGAAAAGTGTCTCTAATTAATTAAAGATTATTTAATTAAATAGAAAAAGTAATTATATGAGCATATCTCATTTTATTAAATTAAATATCTCAACAAAATCTTTCTTCAGTTCAAAAAGGGAAATTTTCAGTTCACTATTGATAAAAAATGAGTTAACTCCTTTTTCTACTCAAATTGAATCAGTTAACTCCTTATTTTACTCAAATTAAATTTTTTAACTCCCTTTAATTTGGAAATCTCCTTTTATGACTGAACTTCACCTTTAATCCTGACCGTTGATTGAAAATGATCTCAACCGTTGTTGAATTCCATGAAAATCTTTTTAAGAGATCCTCATCTCTTCATTTTGAAAGGTTGAATGAGAATTTGCATCGAATTATTGCTGAAATTTATACTCACATTTGCTCATAGTCACATATGCAAAGATCAAGTTTGACCAAAAGTTGACCAGATTTAACCACGGTTGACTTGAGTTGACTAGTTTCGAAAAGAATTTTAAAATAATTAAACAAAATTATTTAATTAAATGGATTACTTAATTTTATTTAATTAAACAAAGTTATTTAATTAAATGAGAAGCCATTCCTAATTAATTAAATGAAGTTATTTAATTAAATAAGAAAAGTGTCTCTAATTAATTAAAGATTATTTAATTAAATAGAAAAAGTAATTATGAGAGCATATCTCATTTTATTAAATTAAATATCCCAAAAAAATCTCTCTTTAGTTCTGTAAGGACCCTCCTCATATGTAATTATCAAATATAAATTCTTTATTAAAACTGTCATAGGAGATTTAAATGGAAATGAAGTAATGTTTTATGTTGTGAATGTCCTAAATGAAATTAAGAGAAGTTGATACATCCTTGTTTTAATACTCAGTGATTCGAGAACTACTACATTATCTAGACTAATTAAACATTTAAATTTCACTAATAACGATACACAAACATTTTCACCTGATGATAAGGATGTTGATTTTGATACCTTGATGATTAAGTTTTATGCTTCAAATAGTTCAGTATTCTATAGTTGGTGTTGTTATGATGTTTAGGTATATGCATGCCTAACGATGATTATACTAGTACTCAATTTGAATTAATAAATAAGTTATGTTATTTTGGTTATGTGATTTCTGATGATTAAATGTGAGTAGAAATGAATTAAATAGATAATTAATTGAAGGATTATGTTCTGAGTTATGTGATTTCTTGATATGTTGTATACATATATGCATGTGATTTCCTTGAGCTACTGATGTGTGCAATGAGTGTGCAGGATATTTTAGCTGAGAAATCTAACAGAGGAATGAAACTGATCCCTATGTGCTATTGTGGAAAACTTGTTGTTCATAACTAAATTATATTGTGAGATGTATGAATGTATCTTTTTGTGATTAGTAAATGTTAATGTTCGTAACCGTATTCTTATAGTGTCAGTTGACACTCATGAATTTGTTTAAGCTTTCAGCGTACTAGGTAGGGTTAACTGTGTAACCTTTGGACCGAAGTTGGATTAAGTTAGTGTCATTTTTGCTAATTTGTTTCTTGATCGAGTTCAATCACCCCTAATCCGGATTAGTGCTTAATCTGCATTTTAGAGCTGTTAGATGGTTCTAATTATTTCCTAGCCTTTGTGTGGCTCTAAACCTATTCCTCAAGCTGAGCTTGGGAGAATGAGATATGGTGGTGAATGGTGGCAAGTAGGAAGGGTAATAACGTAAGTTTGAAAACAAACAAATCTATAGTTGAATTCGCCCGAGCCCGCTTTGGCCACGTGAGCTTGCTTGGGAAGCACCCAAGTCCAAGTTGGTAGGCGCAGGTAAGAGAAGTTTGTCATTTCACATTAATACATTTTCAAATAATAATTAACTGCAGCTTTTTCGATGCCCTACTTCAAGTGCAAGACTAAGACGTAGGTATATCTTTCGATAAGAAAAGCATTTTGAGTTGTTGGCCTCTAATGCAGATTTGACATCTACATACTTCATTCACCTCATATTGATTTATCCAATGCATTAGTCCCAATCCAAATGATACTATTACAAAGAAGATTAAATTTCAACTAGTAGGCTTTTCATTGGTCTTTCCTTCCTTTAGTCATTGCTTGTAGTTTCTGATGATAATTGATCAGAGACTTTTATGCGGTGGTTGTTTAGAACGTCATTACCTCACCATGATTGTATTTATTTAATGGTAAGATTTTAGTTTTTTTTTTTTATAACGTTAGTTAGATTGCAAGTTAGAGTTAAAGGGTTTAGTAGTGTATACTAAGTAATGTTAGTAAGTATAAAGTAAAAGAAAATAAGATTAAATTAAAGTTGATTGTTGTTTTAGTTTAGATAAAGTTTGGTCAGTTTATAGATTTATTCTTAAGATAATTATTATTATTTTTAAATAAAATCAAATAATAATTAGAATATATATCTAATATTTGATGTTAGTAGTTAATGCTTTTGAAATTAGGTTTTAATTAGTAAGTTGAGGTTAGTTGTTAATGTGCTAGAGGTTAGAATTAGAAAGTTTTAGCAAGTGATTAGGATGTCAAGAACTTGTTATGGATTAGTAAAACTACTAAATGTTAGTAATTAATTAAATTATTTGTTATAAGATTGAGATTTTTTGTTTGAAACAATTGTTTTTGTTGGTGAAGTTGAGTGGTTAAATTACTAGGTGTTTAGTTATAATATCTTCTTATAAGAATATTATTAATTGAATTATCTAATTTTATTTTTCTTTTTGTCTATTTTGAGTATTCTATAAATGTTTTAGAAGTAATATTATGTATTTAATTATAAATTAGTTCAAGTGGTTATAACAGGATTCAAAAGTAGAGTTGTCTAAATAGCTAGATAGAATGGGTTGGTTTTTGTTTAGAAGATGCATCAATGATGTGATTAATTTGATGATGAGATATATTGACAAAAAGGAGATAGTTGTAAGAATGACTAAGTAAACTTTGACAAATGGTCTTATACCTAAATAGTTACAACCCTGCAACCTAAGGATGAATTGCATAAGTCGTTTATGACTAGGAGACATGAATATCAAATTATTGATAAGAAAAATAGCATTTAGTAGATTCTCAAATGATAATTACAACTTGTGTAAACAATGGAATAACATAGATAGTGATATAGTTATGAATACCATATCATAACAAATTTGGTGAGATTGATAACACACCTTCAACCAGTATATTGTGGTGAATTTGACCTAAGAAAGATTATGGGTATGTGCCCTAATATGTAATTTTGGTGAATTAAGGATGAGAGATTTTGTTTTGTAAATTCTAACTCAGAGTACAACTCTGCTAACACTGAAGTTTCCCTAATGTTTTGATATTTCGAAAAGAAACTAATGTAACAACAAGAGGATTGAAAGGGACTCATATTAATATCCTCGTATTAGCACTTTTAAGTGAGTTATAATTAGAGAAAACCCCCCTTTGTACAACAAACTCTAATCGTAGGGTGATGTCGATAAAATGAGCTATGTAGTTAGTATATGGGATCAATCATGGTTTGAGCAACATGATCAATTGACCACCATCTAATTTCAATTCAAGATCCCTGCAATGTATTTGGAAGACCGAAGATCCCTTATTTTCCTCAATGACCCTAGTATGGCCGCATTATGTCAATAATGTAAATTTTGTAAGTAATTGGATTTATGTCCTTATTTGTTTGATTTTAGATTTCACTCTTAACGTTCTTCCTTTTTGGCAACAGTGTGATGTGAGGCTATTTAGCCAACTGTATTATTGATGATTCTATTTTTCCTCTTGGATATGTCTTTACTTTTTGATTTAAAATTTTTATGTAAGTGGCCACTCTTTATTTCTTTGATTTCTAACTTTTGTGTTGGATGTTTCATCTTTGGTGTTGAATTTAAATTGTGAGGCACTTTCTTTTGAATTTTATTGGCAAAGTGACATATGATGAGCCTACCAAAGGGATTCTTGACAATCACATGGATTCACAACTTTAGGTTTGGGGTTATTAGTGAGAGTATTTGTGCCCCACCCTCTCCTAGACTTCGAGATTAGGACTAGTGATATCCGTTGGATGTTATGAGTAATGAAATTGCACCCCAACATAAACTTGGTTATGGTTACAAGTTAACCAAATAGACTTCTAGATGGACAGGTGCATGTGTAGTGAAGGTCTTTTTGAGTATCCTATCAAGAATCAGTGCATTGTGGAAACTCTAAAAGGAAAGTATCTAGCCTTAAATAAAGAGACAAGGTGCTTAATATGAAACCTCATTTGAGGGAGTCTCGTACGACTGTTACTCTATGAGTGGGTACATGGATTTCAAAATACCATACTTTGTTGATTATTATTAAAGACTTTATAAGTATTTTATAAGAGATTAGAATGTTGTTTAGATATATGACTGACATGTTTTAAGGAATAATTGACCCTGGAAAATGTAACGACATCAGAGTTTTGGATCGAACTTCTCTTTTAACAATGGTAATCAAGCAAATAGGTTATCATCCCTGTGTCTATATGTGGATTATTATTTGTGCTTTTAATAAGAGTAAATCTTGGAATCAGCCCAGAAAAGGTCTAACATAGAATGAACATTCTAGTTGTGCGACTTCCAGGAGGAAGTCAAAGGCTAGTGGGGGAGGATGTAAGGACCCTCCTCATATGTAATTATCAAATATAAATTCTCTATTAAAACTGTCATAGGAGATTTAAATGGAAATGAAGTAATGTTTTATGTTGTGAATGTCCTAAATGAAATTAAGAGAAGTTGATACATCCATGTTTTAATACTCAGTGATTTGAGAACTACTACATTATCTAGACTAATTAAACATTTAAATTTCACTGATAATGATACACAAACATTTTCACCTGATGATAAGGATGTTGATTTTGATACCTTGATGATTAAGTTTTATGCTTCAAATAGTTCAGTATTCTATAGTTGGTGTTGTTATGATGTTTAGGTATATGCATGCCTAACGATGATTATACTAGTACTCAATTTGAATTAATAAATAAGTTATGTTATTTTGGTTATGTGATTTCTGATGATTAAATGTGAGTAGAAATGAATTAAATAGATAATTAATTGAAGGATTATGTTCTGAGTTATGTGATTTCCTGATATGTTGTATACATATATGCATGTGATTTCCTTGAGCTACTGATGTGTGCAATGAGTGTGCAGGATATTTTAGCTGAGAAATCTAACAGAGGAATGAAACTAATCCCTATGTGCTATTGCGAAAAAATTGTTGTTCATAACTAAATTATATTGTGAGATGTATGAATGTATATTTTTGTGATTAGTAAATGTTAATGTTCGTAACTATATTCTTATAGTGTCACTTGACACTCATGAATTTGTTTAAGCTTTCAGCGTACTAGGTAGGGTTAACTGTGTAACCTTTGGACCGAAGTTGGATTAAGTTAGTGTCATTTTTGCTAATTTGTTTCTTGATCGAGTTCAATCACCCCTAATCCGGATTAGTGCTTAATCTACATTTTAGAACTGTTAGATGGTTCTAATTATTTCCTAGCCTTTGTGTGGCTCTAAACCTATTCCTCAAGCTTTAAATCATGAAATTATTTTACCCAAGGGGTATGGGTATGGGTTAGGGGTCTTTTCCAACCCCTAAGCCCCTTTTGTTGACTTTAGAGATCACTCAAAAAGTCTCGTTTTACCTTTGTGCGAAAATTGCAAGTGGTTACCATGAGTTACCTTACCTCACCTCCACTTAGTGTTTAACCATGGTATGGGTTGAGTTAGGAGTTTCTAGAATTGTAAGTGGGTGGGAGAAGTTATGGATCCTTTTTGGTGGTTGAGTTTGAGTCTTATTTAGAGGCCCTTCTTGGAGTAGTTTTGGTTGTTACCCAATCTCTACTTTTAGAGAGGAGTCTTGGAAGATTGAAGGAAGGAAGGGAAAGCTCTCCTCAATTTGTTCATTTTCCATTACCTCTTTGTGAAGGTAGGAGTTCTTCATCTCCCTTGCTTAGATTTTTCATGCTAGTTTCTTGCTTATGCTATTGTGTTGTTATTTGGATCCTTGTATGTATGTTGGGTATGTTGGGAAGGATTGAAACCATGTTTTCTTGAATGCTTTCCTTTCATGTTTTTTGTTGAATTTAAAAGTTTTCTTGTGTGGGTGTTTTGGCATTACTCACCCTTGGAGAGGGTAGAAGTGGCCAATTTCGGGAAAGGGCTTTTTTTTAGTTGGACCCTGATAGTGTAGAGTCTCTTCTCATGACGAGAAGAGGGAAAGAGGGTAGGGTGTTATGGGCCCCTACTTGTCATCACATACCATGTTTGAAATTGTGAAATTTGAAGAAGTGAAGGAATGAAAATCCTTGTATTATTGGTCTCGAAAGGGCATTTGTGGAACAAAGAAAGTTCCTAAGATTTTAGCCTCGAAAGGGCTATGTTATGGTATAGTGGTCGACATCTCCTATCGGGAAAATCCACCTTTCCCTAGTTTTGATTCATTGTGAATCCTGTTGTGAAAGCCTAGTATGAATATGCATGTTTGATTTTGCCTCTTGGTCATGCTTGTTTGTCACCCAGTCAAATTCTATTCCCTCCACGACCTCAACAATGTATTACAAAAAATGAAATGGGTCCCTTGTTAAGGGTCATGAAGGAAATTTAAATTTGATGGTTGAAATTTTGGGATTGAAATCCTGTGTAAATTATATTTTTAAAACCTTTGTTGTAATGGCAATGGCGCCGAGTTTTCTTCCTGGTTCTTTCTCATCAGAGCCTTTGAATCAGGTGCCTCAATAAAATAAATGAAAAATGACTGTACCACATTGTTGGAAAAGGAAAGAGTAGTATTCTTGCATATGAGTTGTCTAGTATTTCAGTTTTTCTTTGCATATGCTTACTTCACATTTGATGAGATGATGTTTTACCTTAATGTGGCATTACAAGTTTTGAAATTTCATGCACTTGATTTATGTTAGTTGGACAAAATAATGGTATATAATAAAGCAGTTTAAATTCGAATTATGTCAATTAAATTTGAAGTTGCATGAATGAAAATTACATCTCGAGATTTTCGTATTTGGTTAGTACTTAATTTTGTAATTATACTTGAGTATGAGGTAGTTAAGTAATTGTATTCAAATAGTTATGTATTACATTTAATCCGTTTATCTCCTTAAAAATAAAAATTTTTAGTGTGTTTTTTTTTGTCCTGTATTTTTTGGCATGACAAGTTCAAAAAGGAAAATTTCCAATTCACTATTGATAAAAAATGAGTTAAATCAGTTAACTCCTTTTTCTACTCAAATTAAATCTGTTAACTCTGTTTCCTTTAATCCTGACTGTTAATTGAAATCGATCTCAACCATTGATGAATTCTAGGAAAGTCTATTTAAGAGACACTCATCTCTTCATTTTGAAAGGTTGAATGAGAATTTGCATCGAATTGTTTCTAGAATTCATACTCACATTTGCTCATATTCACATATGCAAAGATCAAGTTTGACCAAAAGTTGACCAGATTTAACCATGGTTGACTTGAGTTGACTAGTTTCAAAAAGAATTTTGAAATAATCAAATAAAATTATTTAATTAAATGGAGTACTTACTTCTAATTAATTAAACAAAGTTATTTAATTAAATGAGAAGCCATTCCCACTTAATTAAACGAAGTTATTTAATTAAATAAGAAAAGTGTCTCTAATTAATTAAAGATTATTTAATTAAATAGAAAAAGTAATTATGAGAGCATATCTCATTTTTTAAAATTAAATATCTCAAAAAAATCTCTCTTCAGTTCAAAAAGCGAAATTTTCAGTTCACTATTGATCAAAAATGAGTTAAATCAGTTAACTCCTTTTTCTACTCAAATTGAATCAGTTAACTCCTTATTTTACTCAAATTAAATCTGTTAACTCCCTTTAATTTGGAAATCTCTTTTTATGACTGAACTTCACCTTTAATCTTGACCGTTGATTGAAATCGATCTCAACCATTGATGAATTCCAGGAAAGTCTATTTAAGAGACACTCATCTCTTCATTTTGAAAGGTTGAATGAGAATTTGCATCAAATTGTTGCTAGAATTCATACTCACATTTTCTCATATTCACATACGCAAAGATCAAGTTTGACCAAAAGTTGACCAGATTTAACCATAGTTGACTTGAGTTGACTAGTTTTGAAATTTTTTTTGAAATAATTAAATAAAATTATTTAATTAAATGGAGTACTTACTTCTAATTAATTAAACAAAGTTATTTAATTAAATGATAAGCGATTCCTAATTAATTAAATGAAGTTATTTGATCAGATAAGAAAAGTGTCTCTAATTATTTAAAGATTATTTAATTAAATAGAAAAAGTAATTATGAGAGCGTAACTCATTTAATTAAATTAAATATCTCAGTAAAATCTCTCTTCAGTTCAATAAGGAAAATTTCCAATTCACTATTGATAAAAAATGAGTTAAATAAGTTAACACCTTTTTCTACTCAAACTAAATCAGTTAACTCCTTATTTTACTCAAATTAAATCTGTTAACTCTCTTTAATTTGAAAATCTTCCTTTATGACTGAACTTTACCTTTAATCCTGACCATTGATTGAAATTGATTTCAACTGTTGATGAATTCTAGGAAAGTCTATTTAAGAGACCCTCATCTCTTCATTTTGAAAGGTTGAATGAGAATTTGCATCGAATTGTTGCTAGAATTCATACTCACATTTGCTTATATTCACATACGCAAAGATCAAGTTTGACCAAAAGTTGACCAGATTTAACCACGGTTGACTTGAGTTGACTAGTTTCGAAAAGAATTTTGAAATAATTAAACGAAATTATTTAATTAAATGGAGTACTTACTTCTAATTAATTAAACAAAGTTATTTAATTAAATGAGAAGCCATTCATAATTAATTAAATGAAGTTATTTAATTAAATAAGAAAAGTGTCTCTAATTAATTAAAGATTATTTAATTAAATAGAAAAAGTAATTATGAGAGCATATCTCATTTTGTTAAATTAAATATCTCAACAAAATCTCTCTTCAGTTCAAAAAGGGAAATTTCCAGTTCACTATTGATAAAAGATGAGTTAAATCAATTAACTCCTTTTTCTACTCAGATTGAATTAATTAACTCCTTATTTTACTCAAATTAAATCTGTTAAGTCCCTTTAATTTAGAAATCTCCCTTTATGACTGAACTTCACCTTTAATCCTGACCGTTGATTGAAATCGATCTCAACCGTTGATGAATTTCAAGAAAGTCTATTTAAGAGACCCTCATCTCTTCATTTTGAAATGTTGAATGAGAATTTGCATCGAATTGTTGCTGGAATTCACACTCACATTTGCTCATATTCACACTCACATTTGCTCATATTCACATACACAAAGATCAAGTTTGACCAAAAGTTGACCAAATTTAATCACGGTTGACTTGAGTGGACTAGTTTCAAAAAAAATTTTGAAATAATTAAACGAAATCATTTAATTAAATGGAGTACTTACTTCTAATTACTTAAACAAAGTTATTTAATGAAATGAGAAGCCTTTCCTAATTAATTAAATGAAGTTATTTAATTAAATAACAAAAGTGTCTCTAATTAATTAAAGATTACTTAATTAAATAGAAAAAGTAATTATGAAAGCATATCTGTAATGCCCCGCCAAGGGATCCAAAGAAATTACTAAGTTTACCAAACAAATTTTTTTTTTAAAACATGAATGTAAAACCATTCATCACATTCGCGGAAGCAATAGTAACATCCAACTGAAAGTATATATAACAAGTTACATTCTTTAAGAATCCCTTAACATTGAATCACATCTAATCATAACTATTCATCTAACATCACATCTTTATGAATAACAATGATACATCCAATGTTCCTAAACAATATACAAGTGTCCTTTTAGAATTTACATTTTAGTTTAGCTCAATCATCCACTATACATGTTACAAGGTATGAAAGCTTAAAAGAATATACATCAGTGAAAATAAACTACATCATCATCCAATATTAATCCATGATGCAATAACATAAATGAAACCACATATCATACATGTTACATTATCACAAAAGAAATAAATATCCATCATAAAAGATAACCATAAATCACAAACATAAATAACTAAGTGCATGGTTCTTCCCAACCGTTAATAGCATCATTAGACCATCATGGGCCCTAGCCATCCCTCCGTGCATAACATCCCAAATCACCAAAGAGATCATCGGTATTAACATAGTAGGAATGTCACTCCTAACATATACAACATCATATGTAGAAAGTAATCTAACATGCAAATATAAGCATAATATAACATCATCTAACATATGCTAATCATCAATGAAAGGATACATATCCACCATCACAAAGGACGTATCAGCCACGATGTCTCAAATGATAAGAGTGGAAAATACACTACCACCCGACCGCGTGGTACCTAAGTGGTCCACTCCCACCGTGCTAAGGAGATAATCTAAAATCCCAAACAAGTTGTCAAAATCTCATAGCATAAATCTCTATAGTCCAGGAAGTATACTAACTCAAAGGTTCCAATCACAAATTGACATCTAATCCCAGAGGCACACAATGACATGTAGGAAACTACTATGCAAGCAAAAAAGTGTCATCGCATTTATCACGTACAAGTTACCCTGGTATTTAGCTAAACTCTACAGGTCCATACTGATCTCATGCAGCCACTAGTATCCTCTCATACTGACAAGGCATACTATGGAATGCAAGGTCACAACCATGCATCTCACTACTCCCATCCTAGCCTGTACAAGCACTCAAGGCATGGGTGAGAACAAAACACTTATCTTTTTAAGTTCATTCAGTTAGTATTAGGTGTGAATGTTATCACTTATTAATCCAACTTACAATGAGTTACCCTGGTAGCCACTTAGGGGCTCGGCCCCCATTGCAAGCCACTTCCCATCACTACATGCAGATATCCTACCCTAATGCTCATGGAATCATAAATCTCAAAATTACAAAGGATAATCCATAAAATCATCAAATATGCGTAAAAGCATCAAATCTCCATGAGCAAGCATCCATAGAAAATCATGACCACAACAGCTCTCTATTGGCAACTGAAGTATCATTGATAATTAAAAGTATCCAATGGTTCTCAATAACCAAAATATATCTCAATCATACTGATCGAAGACTCCAAAAATGGTTGAGTCAAACATGTCACAACATAACATCATCAAGAATAAATCCACATTTTAGTCCCATCATGGCGACTAGAAAATAACCAAGGATAATTGATCGATGACCAAAAATAATGGTTAAGTCAAGTGTCTCATAAATAAAAAATTTCAATTATAACAATCAGTATTCACATCCAATACATAGAGCATTCCATCACATAACCATGGTTGGGTTTATAAAGATCAAGGTTAAAATATCATCATGACATTACAATCACATAACCCCCAAGCCTCTCGTAGACGTCCTTTACTGGTCAACACTAGTCAACCCAAAACTCAAAATAATAGCATAAAGAATACACAATGTAAACACACGTTTTGGTTTTGCTAAGTTTTTAGTTTTGAATTCAAATGCAAAAGTCTCGGTTTACATTTCCCAAACTATATCAAGTGGATAAATTTCACGTTTTACCTAACCCATGTATTTGTTTCATAGATAAAAAGTTTCTCCATTAGACTCAATTTTCTAATTGATCTAATAATATTTTATTTATATAAACTCTGTTTGAAGATAGAAATTTCCTATGAACAAAACTTTGATTATTTATTCTAATAATTAATCTTAATTAAAACTAAGTTTAATTAAATTAATTATTAATATCTCTTCATAATTGACAAGCTTAATAACAATATTTTAAATCATTAAAAAGAGTGACCCATTAATTGAGAACTTTATCATTAATTATATATACATATATACTTATATACATATATATATATATTTATATATATATATACATACATAAATATATATATTTAATAGCATTTAATAATTAATAACATTTCAGCATTTAAAACAAAATGGAAACTCAAATCGCATATGAAATAACGTTGCGGATTAAACCTTATATAATTTGAAACCCACATATGACTCAAAAATTGCCCGACTATTTAAAGTACCACACCGCAGGTACACTGTGGATCGCAAGTACACTGCGGTCGCAGTTACCCTGCGATCTCGCAAGCTTGCAGTGGGTGGGGTATATGATACCCACCCAACATTTACATATATATATATTTTTTAAAATTTTTTCAATGTAACATTTTTTATAACGTTTTTCCGAAATGGAATTGAAATTGCAAATGCATTTTAATGAGTATTACAGCGATAACTTGCTCGGCTTTCTAATTAATTATATATATATATATATATGCATATGTATGTATATATATATATATATATATATATATATATATATATATATATATATATATATATATATATATATATATATATATATATATATATATATATATATATATATATATATGCATATGTATGTATGTATATATATATATATATATATATATATATATATATATATATATATATATATATATATATATATGCATATGTATGTATATATATATGCATATGTATGTATATATATATGTATATATTTATAGGTGTATATATACAAATATACGCAGGGTTTTATATAGTATAAATTTATATACGAAAATATAGATCTGAACTATATATATATATTCACAAAGAATATATATATATATATAAGTTTCCTACAATTATTTACTCTCTAAATTTTCTCTATAATTTTTTTTTTCAATGAATTTGGATACAATTCAACCCTAGCCCCGTATTTTTTTAGATCTATAATATTCTCAAATAAATTAACTACCCATAGAGAATGCATGCAATAACAATAGGAAATTACTCAGAAGACATATGGAAGACACGAAGAAGACAGGGAAATGAAAGATGCAAAAATAGCATAAATAAAATTACAAGAATCTACCTAGATTCTGATGCTAAATCACTCTTCCTCAGAAAACCCGTAGAGCAAGCTCCCTTCTTCTGAACTCTCAAATCCTCCAATGCTCCAATTGCACTCCAAACGCTATGTCTGAGCTTTTAGGAATGCCTAAATATAAAGAGCTCTCAAGAAACCTCTAGAATGCTTCTAGAAATAGCTGGAAGATGTCACCAACTAAGCATGGGTCTTTTCCAACTTTTTTGATGAGTCATAGGGTTGTAGACACCATGTGCTTAATTAATGCACTAACCCCCGTGTTGTTGACACGTGAGAAATAGAAAAGTGCGTTAATTCCCATGCAAGTTTATAACTCCAATTTACTTTTTAAATAATTTCTATTTAAATTTTATAACTTTCATTTTAATTTTTATAACTTTTATTATCATTATTTTATTTATTACTTTATTATTATTTTATAATTATTATTAATTTTAATTTACTATTTTTTTTTATTTAATTCTTTTTCCTCAATTAATTCTCATTTAATTAATTATAATCAAAATATCAAAGATCATGATATTTAATTTTCTCAAATAATTAATTTATTAATTGAATCTATTTATTAAGACTTAATTAATAAAAAATTCACCATAGACCTCCAAGATAAAATATGAAAATCCATCATAGAACAAATCATACAAAATTAGTTTAAAGGGTTAAAAATCATGAAATATGTCATCCGACACATTCGGTGGGTATTCAACTCTGATACTTGTCCTAACTCACTAGGACAAATGGTTTTAGGGTTTAGGATTTGGACTTGAGAATTTATCTCCCTTCTCTTATCATTGAGATAGTATAATAGGGTACACTCATCCTGGCAATTCAGGGAAGTCGATATCCGGTACCTGCAACCTGCAAAAAAACTATGCATGTACATACAATATATAATGCTAAGCTAAACAAACAATGGTAGGAAGTGGTGCATTGTGTAGATCCCGACAAAGCAGGTGACTATGACTCCCTTCCTTAACCACATTAGAAATGGCATACAATAAGAAAACACGCACACCATACACATCCAAGTATGGGGTAAGTATCCATAATAAAACACATGAGATAATAAACCATCTAACTAATCATCATTAATAACTAAAAATAATATAACGATCATCATACATACATGAAATGTAAAGTCTAAATGATCTCATCATATATCAACTGAATCCATATCATAATATCTAATAGTGTCAAAACAATACCACTAAACCATCAACATAAAACTAGTCCATCAAAGTCTGATAATAATAGCAACAATAAGTCTAGAAAAGATGTGAACGAGGGTAGGCACTACAAAATACATCTCAGCTTCACACATGAAGACTGATAACAATCAATAAATACAACCATTTTATAGAGTACACAATCACATAACCATGGTTGGGCTTATAAAGATCGAGACCAAATAAAATCAACATGCCATCATATCTCATAACCCCCAAGCCTTTGGTAACAACCTAGGACTGGTCAACACTAGTCAACCCAAAACTCCAAAACAAGAAGCATATAGAATACACAATGCAAACACATGTTTTGGTTTACTAAAATCATTAAGTGTAGAAGTTTCCAGTTTCCATTTTCAAGTATACTTCAAGTGTGTAAAGTTATCATTTGACCTACAAGTCAACCCATTTGTTCCCCGATAACATTATCCTAAGAATAATTTAAGGATAAACATTTACTCATTAAACTGATCATCATTGACCTTTAATTAAATTGTCCTCTATATTTAACCATGATCCATATTCTAATTAATTAACCTTCCTTTAATGTTACTTCAAATTTTCAACATAATCAAGGATCATTATTCATTTATAAAAGAACCAATTATCAATCTTTGATTAAGAATATTATAACTTAATTAAAATGATCAATTAATATCGGTTCACAATCCTTGACCTATTAACATCTAATAGTTTCCAATTCAATATTACTAAGTCTCACCATTAAAACATCTAAGGTTATTAATCAAGTCATGAGAGTACGACTTATCAACTTCGATGTAAATACTTCACAACTTTTCTAGAGGAATCGATATTAGCATATCATTTAAAACTCTATTACATAACTTGATTACTAATTAAATCTAATTAACTCTAATTAATTTAATTAATAATTACATATCCAAGGCAACATTCCAATTAATATAAGTTGACTAATAACTAACTATAATTTTGTAAGTCAAAAGTCAACTATAATTCAGTACACAAATAATCATATTAATAGTTCAATAATAACTTGTTAATATTTAATAACAAGCTATATTGAGAATCTTATTAATAAATCTATAATGACCACATTCGTCATTCTTTCAATGAATACTAATATTCCCTTGATAAATTCATATTATCATTAATCTTTTCAAATAAGACTCTATCGCACAACTTAATTATTAATATCATAGTTATAATATCAACTCAATGAATATCAATTGATCAATTATACTTCAAATCCAAAATCAATATCTTTTACAAAACTTCATTCATAAAATAATCGTCACTAGATTAGCTCTAATCGAATTAATCATTTATACTATTATTTATTAATAGTTTGTTAGATCCAACAAACATTAATAAATAATAACTCATAAAACTATAGATAATCGATTTTAAAAGAACCTTACAAAGCTTCATTGGTTAATATTTAACTATCTTTTAGCACAATTAAGGGGTACCAATAATCGTATTATAACTCACTCCTTGACAATTTAAATCTTAGTCCACTTTCATTAAAGTCTATAAATTACCATCTCAAAAATAGATATTAAAAGTCAACTATATTATCAGCTCAATAAGTTATTTCAAGCGAGAAGACTTTATTCTGAGGCACTAATATTCCAAATGATCACTCAATATCATTATCCAATATCCAAGGTTGATTGATCCAATTAATTAATTTGATATATATAACCCCTTAATCTTCATCTATTGATTAACCTTACTTTTAATTATGCTAATTATTTAATTCTTAAGATAGTGTCTCTCCTCCTTTAACAAATCATTTTATTTTAGACATTCTTAACATTATTATATAACATTTAATATTCGGTACTTATTAATATTAGCATATATATATATATATATATATATATATATATATATACACACACACATATATATAATATAAAGTTATTATTTAAACTTTTAACAATAATCATTGTTCGTGCCACCGTCTGCGAAGTCATAGAGCGTACCACATTAACTGCGCATTAAAACTGCGCGATATATATAAAAGGGACAGAAACATTTTTTTAAAAAAATTTAAATTGATATTCATATCACTATTGTTCCCCTTTGTTAAGGGTCATGCGGTAATTTAAAAAAAATCGTTGTGGGTGCCTTGCAAAATGCAAGTACCCTATGACCCACGTACTTGCTGTCACATAACAGTGTGGGGTACGGGGTGGGTAATCTCACCCCCCCTCAATTAAATGATTTTATTATTATTTAATAATGTGTTTAAGAGAATTCATTTCTTGCAATTGTGAATTGCAATTCGGATTTTAATAAATAAAGTTTCTCATTTCGACTTACACAAATATATACATATATGTATATATGTATATATATATATATATATATATGTATATAAGTATATGTATGTATATATACATATATATGTATATATATATATATATATACAAAATTAGTTATCAATTATTATTGTATTTAAAGTATATATATATATATATATATATATATATATATATATATATATATATATATATATATATATATATATATATATATATACAGATTTACAAAGAGAATACATACTCAGATTTAAAGAGCTTTTCTAAACAAGAATTTTCCTTTTTAAATAATTGTTTTCTAAACATATCCAATAATCCATCTAATAGGTTTAACTATAAATTTGAAAACATCATTCTCAATTTGATTCTAATTCGAATCCAAACCCATTTCAGATCTAATTTCCTCCTTAATTGGATCTAGGGTTTTCTAATGTTTTCTTCTCAACCAAATAGCATAACTAGATTCTGATTCAAATTGCAAATTCATTCATAGAATATAATTAGACACATATAACAAACATGATGAAGACAAGAAGATAAATAGTGCAAAGAGAATATGCGAATATCACGAGTGCACCTAGACATTGATGCTAATCCGTCATGCCTCAGAAGTCCATAGAAAATCCCTTCCTTCTCCATCATTCGCAACTCCTCCAAGATCCAAGCCAACTGAATCCTCCAAGTGACTAGAAGAGCTAGAAGGAGCATAGAAGCATGTAGAACATATGAGCATATGAGCCTCTCCAATGCATGTAAGCTTGAAGCTTCCATTTTAGCTTGAAGCTTTTAGCTTGTAGCTTGTAGCTTGTAGCTTGTAGCTTCCATTAAGCTTTCATTTAAGCTTGTCCAAACACACTAGGAGAGCCTCTATTTAAAGGCCTCTAAGATGCATCTAGAGTGTCCCTAAAAACAACTAGAAGATAAGCATGACAACCAAGCATGGGTCTTCTCCAACCTTCTAGATATGTCTTAAGGTTGTAGACACCATGTGCTCAAATAAAATGCTAGCTTCTAAGTGTAGACAACTTGTGTATTCTTAGAGTGCAAACCCCTGTGTTGTCTACATGACAACTCTCGAAAATTTGTCAACTCCTATGTGAGAAAATATTAAAATAATGCACAATAATTAATATAATATTTACTTTTACTCTTTCCAATTTTATTTATTTGTTTATTAAATCTCATGCACTAACATTAATATCCCCACTTTTCAATCTTAATATATTTATATTTTAAGCACCTGAAATCTAGAATCTTTTAATAATTTAAAATATATTCTCCACTTTTAAATTTCATTTTCCAAAACTTAATTGCTAAAATATTTATTAGCTTTAATAATAATATTATTTAGTCATTTATTTCAAAATGAGCTCCAAATATATTATTAAAATAAATATTGTCACATTCCAAATTTAATATTATAACTTTTATTTCAAATTTTATTATTTTATTTAATTAATTTTCTAATTATTTAAATAAAATAAATATTAAAATACGATATTAATTCTTCATTTAATTAAACCATTAATTAAATCTTTTAATTAGGCTTAATTAATAGAAAATACATCAAAGACTCACAAGGTAAAATATGAAAACCCATCATAGCCAAAATACATACAAAATCAAACCAAGGGTTAATATCACGAATTATGTCATCCGACATATTCAAAGGGTACTTAACTCAGATACTTGTCCTAATTTTCAATTAGAACAAATGGCTTAAAGGGTTGGATTTGGACTTGAGAATTTATCTCCCCTCTCTTATCATTGAGATGATGTGATAGGGTACGCTCATCCTGACAATTCAGGGAAGTCGATAACTGGTACCTGCAACTTACATAAAAACCATGCATGTACAGATATAATATATACTAAACTAAACAAGCAATGGCAGGAAGTGGTGCATTGTGTAGATCCTGACTAACAGGTGACTACGACTCCCTTCCTTAACCACATCAGACAAGCCATACAAAAGCAAACACGCAGAGCAAACACACACACCATACACATGCAAGTATGGGGTAAGTATCCATAATAAAATGCATATGATAATAAATCATCTTATTAATCATCATTAATAACTGCAAACATTGAAAATAATCATCATGCATATATGAAATGTAAAGTTTAAGTAATCTCATCTCATATCAACTGAATCCATAGCACAATATCTGATAATCTCAAAAGAATGCTGCTAACCAACAACGTAAAACTAGCTCTAAAAGAATTCAGCAATGATAAAAGAATGTGAACTAGGGGCAGATACTACAATATCTCATTTTATTAAACTAAATATCTCAACAAAGTCTCTCTTCAGTTCAAAAAGGGAAATTTTCAGTTCACTATTGATAAAAATGAGTTAAATCAATCAACTCCTTTTTCTACTCAAATTGAATCAGTTAACTCCTTATTTTACTCAAATTAAATCTGTTAACTCCCTTTAATTTTTAAATCTCCCTTTATGACTGAACTTCACCTTTTATCTTGACTGTTGATTGAAATCGATCTCAATCGTTGATGAATTCTAGGAAAGTCTATTTAAGAGACCCTTATCTCTTCATTTTGAAAGGTTGAATGAGAATTTGCATCGAGTTCTTGATGGAATTCATACTCACATTTGCTCATATTCACATATGCAAAGATCAAGTTTGACCAAAAGTTGGCCAGATTTAAGCACGGTTGACCTGAGTTGACTAGTTTTGAAAACAATTTTTAAATAATTAAACGAAATTATTTAATTAAATGGAGTACTTACTTCTAATTAATTAAACAAAGTTATTTAATTAAATGAGAAGCCATTCCTAATTAATTAAATGAAGTTATTTAATTAAATAAGAAAAGTGTCTCTAATTAATTCAAGATTATTTAATTAAATAAAAAAAGTAATTATGAGACTATATCTCATTTTATTAAATAAAATATCTCAAAAAAATGTCTCTTCAGTTCAAAAAGGAAAATTTCCTGTTCACTATTGATCAAAAATGAGTTAAATCAGTTAACTCCTTTTTCTACTCAAATTGAATCAGTTAACTCCTTAGTTTTCTCAAATTAAATATGTTAACTCCCTTTAATTTGGAAATCTCTCTTTATGACTAAACTTCACCTTTAATCCTGACCATTGATTGAAATCGATCTCAACCGTTGATGAATTCCATTAGAGTCTATTTAAGAGACCCTCATCTCTTTATTTTGAAAAGTTGAATGAGAATTTACATCGAGTTGTTGCTGGAATTCATACTCACATTTGCTCATATTCACATACGCAAAGATCAAGTTTGACCAAAAGTTGACCAGATTTAACCACGGTTGACTAGTTTCAAAAAGAAATTTGAAATAATTAAATAAAATTATTTAATTAAATGGAGTACTTACTTCTAATTAATTAAACAAAGTTATTTAATTAAATAAGAAGCCATTCCTAATTAATTAAATGAAGTTATTTAATTAAATAAGAAAAGTGTCTCTAATTAATTAATGATTATTTAATTAAATATAAAAAGTAATTATGAGAGCATATCTCATTATATTAAATTAAATATCTCAACAAAATATCTCTTTAATTCAAAAAGGTAAATTTCTTGTTCATTATTGATAAAAAATGAGTTAAATCAGTTAACTGCTTTTTCTACTCGAATTGAATCAGTTAACTTCTTATTTTACTTAAATTAAATCAATTAACTCCCTTTAATTTGGAAATCTCCCTTTATGACTAAACTTCACCTTTAATCTTGTCCATTGATTGAAATCGATCTCAACCGTTGATGAATTCTAGGAAAGTCTATTTAAAAGATCCTCATCTCTTCATTTTGAAAGGTTGAATGAGAATTTACATCGAATTGTTGCTAGAATTCATACTCACATTTGCTCATATTCACATATGCAAAGATCAAGTTTGACCAAAAGCTAACCAGATTTAACAACAGTTGACTTGAGTTGACTAGTTTCGAAAAGAATTTTGAAATAACTAAAAAAAATTATTTAATTAAATGGAATACTTACTTCTAATTAATTGAACAAAGTTATTTAATTAAATAAGAAGTCATTCCTAATTAATTAAATAAAGTTATTTAATTAAATAAGAAAAGTATCTCTAATTAATTAAAGATTTTTTAATTAAATTGAAAAAGTAATTATAGAGCATATCTAATTTTATTAAATTAAATATCTCAACAAAATCTCTTTTCAGTTCAAAAAGGGAAATTTCTAGTTCTCTATTGATCAAAAATGAATTAAATCAGTTAACTCCTCTTTCTACTCGAATTGAATCAGTTAACTCCTTATTTTACTCAAATTAAATCTGTTAACTCCCTTTAATTTGGAAATCTCCCTTTATGACTGAACTTCACCTTTAAACCTTGGCTTTGATTGAAATCGATCTCAACCGTTGATGAATTTTAGGAAAGTCTATTTTAGATACCCTCATCTCTTTATTTTGAAAGGCTGAATGAGAATTTGCATCAAATTGTTGCTGGAATTCATACTCACATTTGCTCATATTCACATATGCAAACATCAAGTTTGACCAAAAGTTGACCAGATTTAACCACGGTTGACTTGAGTTGACTAGTTTCGAAAAGAATTTTGAATTAATTAAACGAAATTATTTAATTAAATGAAGTACTAACTTCTAATTAATTAAACAAAGTTATTTAATTAAATGAAAACTCATTCCTAATTAATTAAATGAAGTTATTTAATTTTTAAAAAAAAGTGTCTCTAATTAATTAAAGATTATTTAATTAAATAGAAAATGTAATAATGAGAGCATATCTCATTTTATTAAATTAAATATCTCAACAAAATCTCTCTTTAGTTCAAAAAGGGAAATTTCTAGTTCACTATTGATAAAAAATGAGTTAAATCAGTTAACTCATTTTTCTACTCAAATTGAATTAGTTAACTCCTTATTTTACTCAAATTAAATGTGTTAACTCGCTTTAATTTGGAAATCTCCCTTTGTGACTGAACTTCACATTTAAACCTGACCGTTGATTGAAATCGATCTCAATCGTTGATGAATTCTAAGAAAGTCTATTTAAGAGACCCTCATCTCTTCATTTTGAACCGTTGAATGAGAATTTGCATTGAATTATTGTTGTAATTCATACACACATTTGCTCATATTCACATATGCAAAGATCAAGTTTGACCAAAAATTGACTAGATTTAACCACGGTTTACTTGAGTCGACTAGTTTCAAAAAGAATTTTGAAATAATTAAACAAAATTATTTGATTAAATGGAGTAATTACTTCTAATAAATTAAACAAAGTTATTTCATTAAATGAGAAGCCATTCCTAATTAATTAAGTGAAGTTATTTAATTAAATAAGAAAAGTGTCTCTAATAGTTCACTATTGATAAAAAATGAGTTAAATCAGTTAACTCCTTTTTTTTACTCAAATTGAATCAGTTAGCTCCTTATTTTACTCAAATTAAATTTGTTAACTCCTTTTAATTTGGAAATCTCCCTCTATGAATGAACTTCACCTATAATCCTGACCGTTGATTGAAATCGATCTCAACCATTGATGAATTCCAGAAAAGTCTATTTGAGAGACCCTCATCTCTTCATTTCGAAAAGTTTAAATGAGAATTTGCATCGAATTGTTGTTGGAATTCATACTCACATTTTCTCATATTCACATACACAAAGATCAAGTTTGACCAAAACTTGACCAGATTTAACTACGGTTGACTTGAGTTGAATTTTTTTTTTTTTAAATATTGAAATAATTAAATCAAATTATTTAATTAAATGGAGTACTTACTTCTAATTAATTAAACAAAGTTATTTAATTAAATGAGAAGCCATTCTTAATTAATTAAATGAAATTATTTAATTAAATAAGAAAAGTCTCTCTAATTAATTAAAGATTATTTAATTAAATAGAAAAAGTAATTATGAGAGCATATCTCATTTTATTAAATTAAATATCTCAACAAAATCTCTCTTCAGTTCAAAAAAGGAAATTTCCAGTTCACTATTGGTCAAAAATGAGTTAAATCAGTTAACTTCTTTTTCTACTCAAATTGAATCAATTAACTCCTTATTTTACTCAAATAAAATCTGTTAACTCTTTTTAATTTGGAAATCTTCCTTTACGACTGAACTTCACCTTTAATCCTGACCGTTGATTGAGATTCATCTCAACCGTTAATGAATTCTAGGAAAGTCTATTTAAGAGACCCTCATCTCTTTACTTTGAAAGGTTGAATAAGAATTTGCATCAAATTGTTACTAGAATTCATACTCACATTTGCTCATATTCACATACGCAAAGATCAAGTTTGACCAAAAGTTGACCATATTTAACCACTGTTGACTTGAGTTGACTAGTTTCAAAAAGAATTTTAAAATAATTAAATGAAATTATTTAATTAAATGGAGTACTTACTTCTAATTAATTAAACAAATTTATTTAATTAAATGAGAAGTCATTCCTAATTAATTAAATGAAGTTATTTAATTAACTAAGAAAAGTGTCTCTAATTAATTAAAGATTATTTAATTAAATAGAAAAAGTAATTATGAGAGCATATCTCATTTTATTAAATTAAATATCTCAACAAAATCTCTCTTCAGTTCAAAAAAGGAAATTTCCAGTTCACTATTGGTCAAAAATGAGTTAAATCAGTTAACTTCTTTTTCTACTCAAATTGAATCAGTTAACTCCTTATTTTACTCGAATAAAATCTGTTAACTCCTTTTAATTTGGAAATCTCCCTTTACGACTGAACTTCACCTTTCATCCTGACCGTTGATTGAAATCGATCTCAACCATTGATGAATTTTAGAAAAGTCTATTTATGAGACCCTCATCTCTTCATTTGAAAGTTTGAATGAGAATTTGCATCGAATTGTTGCTGGAATTTATAGTCACATTTTCTCATATTCACATACGCAAAGATCAAGTTTGACCAAAAGTTGACTAGATTTAACCATGGTTGACTTGAGTTGACAAGTTTCGAAAAGAATTTTGAAATAATTAAATGAAATTATTTAATTAAATAGAGTACTTACTTCTAATTAATTTAAAAAAGTTATTTAATTAAATGAGAAGTCATTCCTCATTAATTAAATTAAGTTATTTATTTAAATAAGAAAAGTGTCTCTGATTAATTAAAGATTATTTATTTAAATAGAAAAAGTGATTATGAGAGCATATCTCATTTTATTAAATTAAATATCTCAACAAAATCTGTCTTCAGTTGAAAAAGAAATTTTTTTAGTTCACTATTGATAAAAAATGAGTTAAAAGAGTGAACTTTTTTTTCTACTTAAATTGAATCGGTTAACTCCTTATTTTAGTCAAATTAAATTTTTTAACTCCCTTTAATTTCAAAATCTCTCTTTATGACTTAACTTCACCTTTAATCCTGACCATTGATTGAAATCAATCTAAACCATTGATGAATTCAGAGAAAGTCTATTTAAGAGACCCTCATCTCTTCATTTTGAAAGGTTGAATGAGAATTTGCATTCAGTTGTTGCTGGAATTCATACTCATATTTGCTCATATTCACATACGCAAAGATCAAGTTTGACCAAAAGTTGACCAAATTTAACCATGGCTGACTTGAGTTAAATAGTTTTGAAAAGAATTTCAAAATAATTAAATGAAATTATTTAATTAAATGGAGTACTTACTTCTAATTAATTAAACAAAGTTATTTAATTAAATGAGAAGCCATTCCTAATTAATTAAATGAAGTTATTTAATTAAATAAGAAAAGTGTCTCTAATTAACTAAAAATTATTTAATTAAATAGAAAAAGTAATTATGAGAGGATATCTCATTTTATTAAATTAAATATCTCAACAAAATATCTCTTCAGTTCAAAAAGGAAAATTTCGAGTTCACTATTGATAAAAAATGAGTTAAATCAATTAACTAATTTTTCTACTCGAATTAAATTAGTTAACTCCTTATTTTATTCAAATTAAATCTGTTAACATCCTTTAATTTAAAAATCTTCCTTTATGACTGAACTTCACCTTTAATCCTGACCATTGATTGAAATCAATCTCAACCATTGATGAATTCTAGGAAAGTCTATTTAAGAGACCCTCATCTCTTCATTTTGAAAGGTTGAATGAGAATTTGCATCAAGTTGTTGCTGAAATTCATACTCACATTTGCTTATATTCACATATGCAAAGGTCAAGTTTGACCAAAAGTTGACCAGATTTAAGCACGGTTGACTAGTTTCGAAAACAATTTTGAAATAATTAAAAGAAATTATTTAATTAAATGGATTACTTACTTCTAATTAATTAAACAAAGTTATCTAATTAAATAAGAAGCCATTCCTAATTAACTAAATGAAGTTATTTAATTAAATAAGAAAAGTGTCTCTAATTAACTAAAAATTATTTAATTAAATAGAAAAAGTAATTATGAGAGGATATCTCATTTTATTAAATTAAATATCTCAACAAAATATCTCTTCAGTTCAAAAAGGAAAATTTCGAGTTCACCATTGATAAAAAATGAGTTAAATCAATTAACTCATTTTTCTACTCGAATTAAATTAGTTAACTCCTTATTTTACTCAAATTAAATCAATTAACTCCTTTTAATTTGGAAATCTCCCTTTATGACTGATCTTCACCTTTAATCTTGACCGTTGATTGAAATCGATCTCAACCATTGATGAATTCTAGGAAAGTCTATTTAAGAGACCCTCATCTCTTCATTTTGAATGGTTGAATGAGAATTTGCATCGAATTCTTGCTAGAATTCATACTCACATTTGCTCATATTCACATACGCAAAGATCAAGTTTGACCAAAAGCTGACCAGATTTAACCACGGTTGACTTGAGTTGACTAGTTTCAAAAAAAATTATAAATAATTAAACGAAATTATTTAATTTAATGGAGTACTTACTTCTTATTAATTAAACAAAGTTATTTAATTAAATGAGAAGATATTTTTAATTAGTTAAATGAAGTTATTTAATTAAATAAGAAAAGTGTCTCTAATTAATTAAATATTATTTAATTAAATAGAAAAAGTAATTATGAGAGCATATCTCATTTTATTAAATTAAATATCTCAACAAAATCTCTTTTCAGTTCAAAAAGAGAAATTTCCAATTCACTATTGATAAAAAATGAGTTAAATTAGTTAACTCTTTTTTGTACTCAAATTGAATCAGTTAACTCTTTATTTTACTGAAATGAAATCTATTAACTCCCTTTAATTTGGAAATCTCCCTTTATGACTGAACTTGACCTTTAATAATGATCGTTGATTGAAATTGATCTCAACCGTTGATGAATTCCAGGAATGTTTATTTAAGAGACCCTCATCTCTTCATTTTGAAAGTTTGAATGAGAATTTGCATCAAATTGTTATTGGAATTTGCATCAAAGTCGACTAGATTTAACCATGGTTGACTTGAGTTGACTAGTTTCAAAAAGAATTTTGAAATAATTAAATGAAATTATTTATTTAAATGGAGTACTTACTTCTAATTAATTAAACAAAGTTATTTAATTAAATGAGAAGTCATTCCTCATTAATTAAATGAAGTTATTTAATTAAATAAGAAAAGTGTCTCTGATTAATTAAAGATTATTTATTTAAATAGAAAAAGTAATTATGAGAGCATATCTCATTTTATTAAATTAAATATCTCAACAAAATCTCTCTTCAGTTCAAAAAGGAAAATTTTCAGTTCACTATTGATAAAAAATGAGTTAAATCAGTTTACTCTTTTTTCTACACAAATTGAATCAGTTAACTCCTTATTTTACGCAAATTAAATTTGTTAACTCCCTTTAATTTGGAAATCTCTCTTTATGAGTGAAATTCACCTTTAATCCTGACCGTTGATTGAAATCGATCTCAACCGTTGATGAATTTTAAGAAAGTCTATTTAAGAGACCCTCATCTCTTTATTTGAACAAAATTATTTAATTAAATGCAGTACTTACTTCTAATTAATTAAACAAAGTTATTTGATTAAATGAGAAGCCATTCCTAATTAATTAAATGAAGTTATTTGATTAAATAAGAAAAGTGTCTCTAATTAATTAAAGATTATTTAATTAAATAAAAAAGTAATTATGAGAGTATATCTCATTTTATTAATTTAAATATCTCAACAAAATCTCTCTTCAGTTCAAAAAGGGAAATTTTCAGTTCACTATTGATAAAAAATGAGTTAAATCAGTTAACTCCTTTTTCTACTCAAATTGAATCAATTAACTCCTTATTTTACTCAAATTAAATCTGTTAACTCCTTTTAATTTAGGAATCTCACTTTATGACAGAACTTCACCTTTAATCCTGACCGTTGATTGAAATCGATCTCAACCGTTGATGAATTTCAGGAAAGCCTATTTAAGAGACACTCATCTCTTCATTTTGAAAGGTTAAATGAGAATTTGCATCGAATTGTTCCTACAATTCATACTCACATTTGCTCATATTCACATATGCAAACATCAAGTTTGACCAAAAGTTGACGAAATTTAGCCATGGTTGACTTTAGTTGACTAGTTTCGAAAAGAATTTTTAAATAATTAAATGAAATTATTTAATTAAATGGAGTACTTACTTCTAATTAATTAAAAAAAGTTATTTAATTAAATAAGAAGCCGTTCCTAATTAATTAAATGAAGTTGTTTAATTAAATAAGAAAAGTGTCTCTAATTAATTAAAGATTATTTAATTAAATAGAAAAAGTAATTATGAGAGGATATCTCATTTTATTAAATTAAATATCTCAACAAAATTTCTCTTCAGTTCAAAAAAGGAAATTTTCAGTTCACTATTTTTCAAAAATGAGTTAAATCAGTTAACTCCTCTTTCTACTCAAATTGAATCATTTAACTCCTTATTATACTCAAATTAAATTTGTTAACTCCCTTTTATTTGGAAATCTCTCTTTATGACTGAACTTCACCTTTAATGCTGACCGTTGATTGAAATCGATCTCAACCGTTGATGAATTCCGTTAGAGTCTATTTAAGAGACCCTCATCTCTTCATTTTGAAAAGTAAAATGAGAATTTGCATCGAGCTGTTGTTCGAATTCATACTCACATTTGCTTATATTCACATACACAAAGATCAAATTTGACCAAAAGTTGACCAGATTTAACAATGGTTGACTTGAGTTGACTAGTTTCGAAAATAATTTTAAAATAATTAAACTAAATTATTTAATTATATAGAGTACTTACTTCTAATTAATTAAACAAAGTTATTTAATTAAATGAGAAGCCATTCCTAATTAATTAAATGAAGTTATTTAATTAAATAAGAAAAGTGTTTGTAATTAATTAAAGATTATTTAATTAAATAGAAAAAGTAATTATGAGAGCATATCTCATTTTATTAAATTAAATATCTCAACAAAATCTCTCTTCAGTTCAAAAAGGGAAATTTCCAATTTTTTATTTATCAAAAATGAGTTAAATGAGTTAACTCCTTTTTCTACTAAAAATTGAATCAGTTAATTTTTTATTTTACTCAAATTAAATTTGTTAACTCCCTTTAATTTGGAAATCTCTCTTTATGACTGAACTTCACCTTTAATCCTGACCATTGATTGAAATCGATCTCAACCGTTGATGAATCCCATTAGAGTCTATTTAAGAGACCCTCATCTCTTCATTTTGAAAAGTTGAATGAGAATTTGCATCGAGTTGTTGTTGGAATTCATACTCATATTGGCTCATATTCACATACGCAAAGATCAAGTTTGACCAAAAGTTGACTAGATTTAAGCACGGTTGACTTGAGTTGAGTAGTTTCGAAAAGAATTTTGAAATAATTAAACAAAATTATTTAATTAAATGGAGTACTTACTTCTAATTAATTAAAAAAAATTATTTAATTAAATGAGTAGCCATTCCTAATTAATTAAATAAAGTTATTTAATTAAATAAGAAAAGTGTCTCTAATTAATTAAAGATTATTTAATTAAATAGAAAAAGTAATTATGAGAGCATATCTCACTTTATTAAATTAAATATCTCAACAAAATCTCTTTTCAGTTCAAAAAGGGAAATTTCAAGTTCTCTATTGATCAAAAATGAGTTAAATCAGTTAACTCCTTTTTCTACTCAAATTGAATCAGTTAACTGCTTATTTTACTCAAATTAAATCTGTTAACTCCCTTTAATTTGCAAATCTCTCTTTATGACTGAACTTCACCTTTAATCCTGACCGTTGATTGAAATCCATCTCAATTGTTGATGAATTCCATTACAGTCTATTTAAGAGACCCTCATCTCTTCATTTTGAAAAGTTGAAGAGGAATTTACATCGAGTTGTCGCTGGAATTCATACTCACATTTGCTCATATTCACATACGCAAAGATCAAGTTTGACCAAAAGTTGACAAGATTTAACCACGGTTGACTAGTTTCGAAAACAATTTTGAAATAATTAAATAAAATTATTTAATTAAATGGAGTACTTACTTCTAATTAATTAAACAAAGTTATTTAATTAAATGAGAAGCCATTCCTAATTAATTAAATGAAGTTATTTAATTAAATAAGAAAAGTGTCTCTAATTAATTAAAGATTATTTAATTAAATAGAAAAAGTGATTATGAGAGCATATCTCATTTTATTAAATTAAATATCTCAAAAAAATATCTCTTCAGCTCAGAAAGGGAAATTTTCAGTTCACTATTGATAAAAAATGAGTTAAATCAGTTAACTCCTTTTTCTACTCAAATTGAATCAGTTAACTCCTTATTTTACTCAAATTAAATCTGTTAAGTCCCTTTAATTTGGAAATCTCCCTTTATGACTGAACTTCACCTTTAATCTGGATCGTTGATTGAAATTGATCTCAACCGTTGATGAATTCAAGGAAAGTCTATTTAAGAGACACTCATCTCTTCATTTTGAAAGGTTGAATGAGAATTTGTATCGAATTGTTGCTGGAATTCATACTCACATTTGCTCATATTCACATACGCAAAGATCAAGTTTGACCAAAAGCACACCAGATTTAACAATGGTTGACTTGAGTTGACTAGTTTCGAAAAGAATTTTGAAATAATTACACAAAATTATTTAATTAAATTGAGTACTTACTTTTAATTAATTGAATAAAGTTATTTATTTAAATGAGAAGCCATTCCTAATTAATTAAAAAAAGCTATTTAATTAAATAAGAAAATTGTCTCTAATTAAATGAAGATTATGTAATTAAATAGAAAAAGTAATTATAGAGCATATCTCATTTTTTTAAATTAAATATCTCAACAAAATCTCTCTTTAGTTCAAAAAGCGAAATTTCCAGTTCTCTATAGATAAAAAATGATTTAAACTAGTTAACTCCTTTTTCTACTCTAATCGAATCAGTTAACTCCTTATTTTACTCAAATTAAATCTGTTACCTCCCTTTAATTTAGAAATCTCCTTTATGACTAAACTTCACCTTTAATCTTGACCGTTGATTGAAATCGATCTCAATCGTTGATGAATTTTAGGAAAGTCTATTTAAGAGACCCTCATCTCTTCATTTTGAAAGCTTGAATGAGAATTTGCATCGAATTGTTGCTAGAATTCATACTCACATTTGCTCATATTCACATACACAAAGATCAAGTTTGACCAAAAGTTGACCAGATTTAACCACGGTTGACTTGACTTGACTAATTTCAAAAAAAATTTTGAATTAATTAAAAAAATTTATTTAATTTAATGGAGTACTTACTTCTAATTAATTAAACAAAGTTATTTAATTAAATGAGAAGCTATTCCTAATTAATTAAATGAAGTTATTTAATTAAATAAGAAAATTGTCTCTAATTAATTAAAGATTACTTAATTAAATAGAAAAAGTAATTATGAGAGCATATCTCATTTTATTAAATTAAATATCTCAACAAAATCTCTCTTCAGTTCAAAAAGGGAAATTTCTAGTTCACTATTGATAAAAAATGAGTTAAATCAGTTAACTCATTTTTCTACTCGAATTGAATCAGTTAACTCCTTATTTTACTCAAATGAAATCTGTTAACTCCCTCTAATTTGGAAATCTCCCTTTATGACTGAACTTCACCTTTAATCCTGACCGTTGAATTAAATCGATCTCAACCGTTGTTGAATTCTAAGAAATTCTATTTAAGAGACCCTCATCTCTTTATTTTGAACCGTTGAATGAGAATTTGCATCGAATTGTTGCAGGAATTCATACTCACATTTGCTCATATTCACATACGTAAAGATCAAGTTTGACCAAGAATTGACCAAATTTAACCACGGTTGACTTAAGTCGACTAGTTTTGAAAAGAATTTTGAAATAATAAAATAAAATTATTTAATTAAATGGAATACTTACTTTTAACTAATTAAACAAAATTATTTAATTAAATGAGAAGCCATTTCTAATTAATTAAATGAAGTTATTTAATTAAATAAGAAAAGTATCTCTAATTACTTTAAGATTACTTAATTAAATATAAAAAGTAATTATTAGAGAATATCTCATTTTATTAAATTAAATATCTAAACAAAATCTCTCTTTAGTTCAAAAAGGGAAAATTTCAGTTCACTATTGATCAAAAATGAGTTAAATTAGTTAAGTCCTTTTTCTACTCAAATTAAATCAGATAAGTCCTTATTTTACTCAAATTAAATTTGTTAACATCCTTTAATTTGGAAATCTCCCTTTATGACTGAACTTCACCTTTAATCCTGACCGTTGATTGAAATCGATCTCAACTGTTGATGAATTCCAAGAAAGTCTATTTAAGAGACCCTCATCTCTTCATTTTGAAAGATTGAATCAGAAATTGCATTGAATTCTTGTTGAAATTCATACTCACATTTTCTCATATTCACATACGCAACGATCAAGTTTGACCAAAAATTGACTAGATTTAACCACGGTTGACTTGAGTTGACTAGTTTCAAAAAGAATTTTGAAATAATTAAATGAAATTATTTAATTAAATGGACTATTTACTTCTAATTAATTAAACAAAGTTATTTAATTAAATGAGAAGCCATTCCTAATTAATTAAATAAAGTTATTTAATTAAATAAGAAAAGTGTCTCTAATTAATTAAAAATTACTTAATTAAATAGAAAAAGTAATTATGAGAGCATATCTCATTTTATTAAATTAAATATCTCAACAAAATCTCTATTCAGTTCAAAAAGGAAAATTTCTAGTTCACTATTGATGAAAAATGAGTTAAATCAGTTAATTGCTTTTTCTACTCAAATTGAATCAGTTAACTCCTTATTTTACTCAAATTACATCTATTAACGCCCTTTAATTTGGAAATCTCTCTTTATGACTGAACTTCACCTTTAATCCTGACCGCTGATTGAAATCGATCTCAACCGTTGGTGAATTCTAGGAAAGTCTATTTAAGAAACCCTCATCTCTTCATTTTGAAAGGTTGAATGAGAATTTGCATTAAATTGTTGCTAGAATTCATATTGACATTTGCTCATATTCACTTACGCATAGAGCAAGTTTGACCAAAAGTTGACCAGATTTAACCATGGTTGACTTGAGTTGACTAGTTTTGAAAAGAATTTTGAAATAATTAAACGAAATTATTTAATTAAATGGAGTACTTACTTCTAATTAATTAAACAAGGTTATTTAATTAAATGAGAAGCCATTTCTAATTAATTAAATGAAGTTATTTAATTAAATACGAAAAGTGTCTCTAAGTAATTAAAAATTATTTAATTAAATAGATAAAGTAATTATGAGAGCATATCTCATTTTATTAAATTAAATATCTCAACAAAATCTCTCTTCATTTCAAAAAGGGAAATTTCTAGTTCACTATTGATCAAAAATGAGTTAAATCAGTTAACTCCTTTTTCTACTCAAATTGAATCAGTTAACTCCTTATTTTACTCAAATTAAATCTGCTAACTCCCTTTAATTTTGAAATCTCCATTTATAACTGAACTTCACCTTTAATCCTGACCGTTGATTAAAATCGATCTCAACCGTTGATGAATTCCAAAAAAGTCTATTTAAGAGACCCTCATCTCTTCATTTTGAAAGGTTGAATGAAAATTTGCATTGAATTGTTGCTGGAATCCATACTCACATTTGCTCATATTCACATACGCAAAGATCAAGTTTGACCAAAAGTTGACTACATTTAACCACAGTTGAATTGAGTTGACTAGTTTCGAAAAGAATTTTGAAATAATTAAATGAAATTATTTAATTACATGGAGTATTTACTTCTAATTAATTAAACAAAGTTATTTAATTAAATGAGAATCCATTCCTAATTAATTAAATGAAGTTATTTAATTAACTAAGAAAAGTGTCTCTAATTAATTAAAGATTACTTAGTTAAATAGAAAAAGTAATTATGAGAGCATATCTCAGTTTATTAAATTAAATATCTCAACAAAATCTCTCTTCAGTTCAAAAAGGGAAATTTTCAGTTCACTATTGATAAAAAATGAGTTAAATCAATTAACTCCTTTTTCTACTCAAATTGAATCAGTTAACTCCTTATTTTACTCAAATTAAATCTGTTAACTCCATTTAATTTTTAAATCTTCTTTTATGACTGAACTTCACCTTTTATCCTGACCGTTGATTGAAATCGATCTCAACCGTTGATGAATTCCACGAAAGTCTATTTAAGAGACCCTCATCTCTTCATTTTGAAATGTTGAATGAGAATTTGCATTAAATTGTTGCTAGAATTCTTACTCACATTTGCTCATATTCACATATGCAAACATGAAGTTTGACCAAAAGTTGACCAGATTTAACCATGGTCGACTTGAGTTGACTAGTTTCGAAAAGAATTTTGAAATAATTAAACGAAATTATTTAATTAAATGGAGTACTAACTTCTAATTAATTAAATAAATTTATTTAATTAAATGAGAAGCCATTCCTAATTAATTAAATGAAGTTATTTGATTAAATAAGAAAAGTTTTTCTGATTAATTAAGGAATATTTAATTAAATAGAAAAGGTAATTATGAGAGCATATCTCGTTTTATTAAATCAAATATCTAAGCAAAATCTCTCTTCAGTTCAAAAAGGGAAATTTCTATTTCACTATTGGTGAAAAATGAGTTAAATCAGTTGACTCTTTTTTCTACTCAAATTGAATCAGTTAGCTCTTTATTTTATTTTAATTAAATCTGTTAACTCCCTTTAATTTGGAAATCTCCCTTTATGACTGAACTTCACCTTTAATCCTAACTGTTGATTGAAATCAATCTCAATCGTTGATGAATTCCAAGAAAGCCTATTTAAGAGACCCTCATCTTTTCATTTTGAAAAGTTGAATGAGAATTTGCATTGAGTTGTTGTTGGAATTCATACTTACATTTGCTTATATTTACATACGCAAACATCAAGTTTGACGAAAAGTTGACCAGATTTAACCACGGTTTTCTTTAGTTGACTAGTTTCGAAAAAAATTTTGAAATAATTAAATAAAATTATTTAATTAAATGGAGTAGTTACTTCTAATTAATTAAACAAAGTTATTTAATTAAATGAGAAGCCATTCCTAATTAATTAAATGAAGTTATTTAATTAAATAAGAAAAGTGTCTCTAATTAATTAAAGATTATTTAATTAAATAGAAAAATTAATTATGAGAGCATATCTCATTTTATTAAATTAAATATCTCAACAAAATCTCTCTTCAATTGAAAAAAGGAAATTCCCAGTTCACTATTGATAAAGAAATGAGTTAAATCAGTTAACTCCTTTTTCTACTCAAAATGAATCAATTAACTCCTTATTTTACTCAAATTAAATCTGTTAACTCCTTTTAGTTTAGGAATCTCACTTTATGACTGAACTTCACCTTTAATCCTGACCGTTGATTGAAATCGATCTCAACCGTTGATGAATTCCAGGAAAGTCTATTTAAGAGACCCTCTTCTCTTCATTTTGAAAGGTTGAATAAGAATTTGCATCGAATTTTTGCTGAAATTCATACTCACATTTGCTCATATTCACATACGCAAAGATCAAGTTTGACCAAAAGTTGACCAAATTTAACCATAGTTGACTTGAGTTGACTAGTTTTGAAAAGAATTTTGAAATAATTAAACAAAATTATTTAATTAAATGGAGTACTTACTTATAAATAATTGAACAAAGTTTTTTAATTAAATGAGAAGCCATTCCTAATTAATTAAATGAAGTTATTTAATTAAATAAGAAAAGTGTCTATAATTAATTAAAGATTATTTAATTAAATAGAAAAAGTAATTATGAGATCATATCTCATTTTATTAAATTAAACATCTCAACAAAATCTCTCTTCAGTTCAAAAAGAGAAATTTCCAGTTCACTATTGATCAAAAATGAGTTAAATCAGTTAACTTCTTTTTCTTCTCAAATTGAATCAGTTAACTCATTATTTTACTCAAATTAAATATGTTAACTCCCTTTAATTTGGAAATCTCCCTTTATGACTGAACTTCACCTTTAATCCTGACCGTTGATTGAAATCGATCTCAACCGTTGACAAATTCCAGGAAAGTCTATTTAAGAGACCCTCATCTTTTTATGTTGAAAGGTTGAATGAGAATTTTCATTGAATTGTTGCTAGAATTCATACTCACATTTGCTCATATTCACATACGCAAAGATCAAGTTTGACCAAAAGTTGATCGGATTTAACCACGGTTGACTTGAGTTGACTAGTTTCAAAAAGAATTTTGAAATAATTAAACGAAATTATTTAATTAAATGGAGTACTTACTTCTAATTAATTAAACAAGGTTATTTAGTTAAATGAGAAGCCATTCCTAATTAATTAAATGAAGTTATTTAATTAAATAAGAAAAGTGTCTCTAATTAATTAAAGATTATTTAATTAAATAGAAAACGTAATTATGGGAGCATATCTCATTTTATTAAATTAAATATCTCAACAAAATCTCTCTTTAGTTCAAAAAGGGAAATTTCCAGTTCACTATTGAGCAAAAATGAGTTAAATTAGTTGACTCCTTTTTCTACTCAAATTGAATCAGTTAACTCCTTATTTTACTCAAATTAAATCTGTTAACTCCCTTTAATTTGGAAATCTCCCTTTATGACTGAACTTCATTTTAATCCTGACCGTTGATTGAAATTGATCTCAACCATTGATGAATTACAAGAAAGCCTATTTAAGAGACCCTCTATAGTGCTTGCCCCTAGTTCGCATTTCTGTTATTTTTGTCGAACTCTTTTAGGCTAATTTTATGTTTAATGATTAGTAGTATTGTTTGTCTATTATCAGATATTGTTTTAGATTCAGTTGATTTTTATTCTATATTTCATATATGCATGATGATTATACACTATTTTCAGATATTGATGGTTTATTATCACATGTGTTTTCTTACGGATACTTACCCCATACTTGCATGTGTATGGTGTGCGTGTTTATTTTTTTTATGTATGGCTTTTCTGATGTGGTTAAGGAATGGAGTCATAGTCACCTACTAGTCAGGATCTACATGATGCACCACTTCCTACCATTGCCTGTTTAGCTTAGAATATTGTGTCTGTACATGCGTGGATTTTATGCAGGTTGCAGGTATCGGGTATCGACTTTCTTGAATTGCTAGGATGAGCGTACCCTATCGCATTATCTCAATGGTAAGAGAGGGGAGGTAAATTCTTAAGTCCAAATCCCATACCTTTAAGCCATTTATCCTAATTAAAAATTAGGACAAGTATTTGAGTCAATACCCTCCGAATGTGTCAAATGACGTTAATTTGTGATTATAACCATTTTGTTTGATTTAGTATGTATTTTTCTATGATGGGTTTTCATATGTTTTTATATGAGTCCTTGATATGTTTTCTATTAATTAAGTCTAATTAAAAAGATTAATTAATGATTTAATTTAATGTAAAATTAATATGATATCTTTAATATTTAATTAATTGAGAAATTAATTAAATAAAAGAATTAAATTTGGAGATAAAAGTTCAAAGATAAATTTAGAACATGATAATATTTATTTAATTTAATAATAATATATTTAGAGTTCATTTTTAAATAAATCCTAAATATTATTGTTATTTAAATTAATTAAATATGTTATCAATTAAGTTTCTAAAATAAATTAAAAGTTGAAAGATATTAAATTATTAAAAGTTTCTAAATCGCATGATCTAAGCATGAGTTTAAATATGAAAAATAAATTAAAAGATAAAATAATAGAAAATAATAATGTTATTTTAATTTCATAAAGTGCACATGAGATTAAAGTAATAAATTAATTTAAAATAGAAGTCAAGTGAATATTAAATAAATTAATTTTATAATTTATAAATGTGCATGAAAAAGATTAATGCAAAATAAAAGCAAAGATTAATAAAAAGTTAATATGGAGTTAAGGGTTGTGAGCAAGGAGTTCTCCTGGGTGAACGCACAATCAGTGCCTCAATTTAAGGAGAGAACTCTTTATCACAATTAGAGGGTTCATTTTTGAGAAAACAAGAATTTGAGGATAGATTTTGGAGACAAATTTTGAAAAGGAATTTTGGGAAACGAATTTTTGGACGCGAAATTTGGAAAGGAATCCTTGGGGAAAATTTAGAGAGGAGTTCTTGGATAGAAGAAAATTCTCTCGTGAACCTTCTGAGCGTTGCAATTTTAGCACCAGAACCAAGTAGGTTCTTGAGTTTATGCACCTAGATAAAATTATGTTATTTAGATAATCCTGTCTTCTTCATGATTGTGGAGATCGAATTCTCTGAATTTTGTTGTGTGATTCTTTCGTTCTCTAGTACGAATCTTATGATGTTCGTATTGTATCTCATCTGTATAATAAGATTGAAAGGAAAATAAATCCATCTAAAAGCCTCATCCATAGGTAAAAAGGAAATTGTATTTAAACGGGAAAGGTTTGATATTTAAAAGAAAATTTAATTTAGAAATTCAAATGTTAAATCGAATTTTCCTATCAGATAATTTGGGAAAGATTTGAAATTGAAAATAGATATTCTAAGTTAAAAATTTGAGTGGTTGGTTGTAATTTTTCTATCTGATTAATGTCAGAAAATAATTATAAAAAAATATATATATAAATAAAATAAAAATAACGTTTGAATTTATTTTATTAATTTTTTTTATAACATTTAAATTAAAATACATACATTAATAAAAGTGATAATATATAATTTTTATTAAACTCTAAATAAATCTTAAACAATAATAATAATAATAATAATATATTTTAATATATGTGGGGAGGGGTTTTACCCACCCCCCACTTACTTGTTTGGTCGACGATCTTATTGTACGCCTGTACTGCGATTACGCAGTGACAGGATGGGAGTTAATAAAAGGCCGCACGACTTATAAAGGTAATTGTAGGTAAGGGGTTACTTGTTATGTTTTATTTTATATTTATATTATTATTTTATATGTTATGTTATGTATATATTAAAGAAAATTGATTATTAATAAAGTTTTGTTAATATTTATTAATGTAAATGGTAAAGCATTTTATATAGTTAATTTTTAATTAATAAGATTAAAGATAATTTTATTAATTATTTATAATTGATAATTATAGAGATATTAATATAAATGTTTAGTTGATATTCCTATATCAACTAATTAATTTAGTTGAAAAAATTAGTTAAAAATTAGTTTGATTAATTTTAATTAATGATGAATCTGGTTTGTAGATTTATTAATAAGATTAGTTATATAATTATTAATTAACTTAATTAAATAAAATTTAATTAAGATTAATTAGTCAATGGAATTGTGGAATTGTTGAATGATTAATGATTTTGATTTTAATGAAATTGATAGATATTTTATTTAAAATCAATGAAGATTAATTTTAAATAAATGTTTATCCTTAGATTATTTATAAGGTAATCGTACAATCATTTAAATATAGAAATGGGTTTTAATTGCAAGGGTAAAATTGTGATTCTTATCTACTTGAAAACTTATAATAAAAATGGAAACTGAAAACTTTACTGATTAGCTTAACTGTGTGTGTTTACAAAACAAACCCAAACTATTAGATTATTTTGTTTTCTATTTAATGTCTATGTTTGGGGTTTGGGTGGTCCTAGAGTGTTGACTAGTTTAGGACGTTTACCAGACGCTAGGGGGTTATGTGGTTGTGATGCTATGTTGTTTGATCTTGATCTTTTTATACCCAACCATGGTAATGTGATGGTATGCTCTATATTATGGTTGTATTTACTATTGTTATTGCTTTCTAGTCTTCTTGTATGAAGCTGAGGTGTATGTTTATGTGATACTTGACTTAACCATTTTTGAGTCATCAATTAGTTATATTTGATTTATCTTCTAGCCGCTTTGAGAGGACTGAGATGCTTTAGATGATTTGTTCTTGATGATGTCATATTGTGACATGTTTGACTTGACCATTTTGGAGTCTTCGATCAATATTGTGATTTATTATTGGGATACTTTCTGGTTGGTCGTTGGAGAACCATTGGATATTGTGATTTATCATGGATGCCTTCAGCTGCTGATAGAGAATTGTTGTGATCATTATGATTATTATTTGATTCTTTCCAGTTGCTCGTGGAGAACTGATGTGGTTATTGTGGATTATACTTGTGATGCTTTCCAGTCGCTTGTATAGGGCTGAAGTGATTTTGAGATTTGTGATTTCATGAGCCTAGGGTAGGTTATCTATGTGTAGTGTCGGAAAGTGGCTTGCAATGGGGGCTGGGGCCCTAAGTGGCTACCAGGGTAACTCATTGTAAGTTGTTTTAATAAGTGAAAACATTTACACTAAATGGGGATTAAAATGAACCTAATAAGATAATCGTATGTTCTCTCCCATGCTTGGAGTGCTATTACAGACTAGGATGGAGTAGAGAGAACGCTTGGTTATGACCTTGCATTCTGTAGTATGCCTCATCAATATGAGAGGATACTAGTGGCCGCAGGGATCACTAGGGACCCGAGATTCCTAAGGGATTGCTCGGGTAACTTCTACGTGACTTTTGCGATGACACTTTCCTACTTGCATAGTAGATTCTCTACATGTCTTTGTGGTGCCTCTGGGTCTAGATGTTGATCTATGTGTTGGAACCTTTGAGTTAGTATACTTCTAGGATTTCCTAGACTTAGAGAGTATTTGTGATTATGTGATTTGATATCCTGTATAAGACTTGAAACTATCTCCTCAGCACGGTGGGAGTGGACCATTTAGGCTCCACGAGGTCGGGTGGTAGTGATTTTTACTCATACCATTTGAGATCCATTCGCTCATTGCTACCGTGGCTGGAGCTTCTTGGTATGCTTGTTTATCATGTTTAGATAAGGTTGTTTACTCATGCTTTATTCTAGTATGTTAGATTTTTTTATGCATATGTTGTAGCATGTTTTAGGTGTGACATCCCTATTATGATAGTACTGATGATCCCTTCGGTGGCTTGGGATGTTACGTGTAGGGGATGGCTAGGGTCCACGATGGTCTAATGATGCTATTGACGGTTGGGAGGAACCACACATTTAGTTAGTTTTGTTTTATGATGTTATACCTTTATGATTGATAGATGTGTTGAATGTATGTTATTAGTTTCATTTATTTTATTGTACTTGTATCATGGATCCGAGGAGGATGTTGTATTTTATAATTCTACTTATGTATATTCTTTTAAGCCTTTTATACTCTGTGACATGTACAGTGGATAATTGAGAATTCTGAATTAATTTGCCAAGAGGCATTCAGAACAAATGTATATTAAATGGACATTGGACTTTCTTATTATTCTTTCATGTGGAGGTGGTAGTTGTTAGATTTAGAATTAATTAAATTTAAATGTGACTCAACGTCATGGGATCCTTAAGGAATGTAACCTGTTATGTATGTTTACAATTGATTGTATGTTATTGCTTCCACTACTATTGTGTTGACGTGTACGTTTACTTCTTTACTTTTAAAAAAAAAAAAGATTTGACAAACTTAGTAAAACTTTAGGTTAATTCTTTTGGATCCCTTGGCGGGACGTTACACCCTCATCTCTTCATTTTGAAAGGTTGAATGAGAATTTGCATCGAATTGTTGCTGGAATTCATACTCACATTTGCTCATATTTACATACGCAAACATCAAGTTTGACCAAAAGTTGACCAGATTTAGCCATGGTTGACTTGACTTGACTAGTTTCGAAAAGAATTTTGAAATAATTAAACGAAATTATTTAATTAAATGGAGTACTTACTTCTAATTAATTAAACAAAGATATTTAATTAAATGAGAAGCCGTTCCTAATTAATTAAATGAAGTTATTTAATTAAATAAGAAAAGTGTCTCTAATTAATTAAAGATTATTTAATTAAATAGTAAAAGTAATTATGAGAGCATATCACATTTTATTAAATTAAATATCTCAACAAAATCTCTCTTCAGTTCAAAAAGGGAAATTTTTAGTTCACTACTGATCAAAAATGAGTTAAATTAGTTAACTCCTTTTTCTGCTCAAATTGAATCAGTTAATTCCTTATTTTACTCAAATTAAATCTATTAACTCCTTTTAATTTAGAAATCTCACTTTATGACTGAACTTCACCTTTAATCCTGACCGTTGATTGAAATCGATCTCAACCGTTGATGAATTCCAGGAAAGTCTATTTAAGAGACCCTCATCTCTTCATTTTGAAAGGTTGAATGAGAATTTGCATTGAATTGTTGCTGGAATTCATACTCACATTTGCTCATATTCACATACGCAAAGATCAAGTTTGACCAAAAGTTGACCAAATTTAACTACGGTTGACTTGAGTTTGTAGACACCTAAAAACCTTTAGAAAATAAAGTATTTTTATTTTCTGAAAAAATCCTGATGACATCATCATTAATTATTTAATTAATTTATTTATTTTTATGCCATTAAATCCCTTTATCTTAATTAAAAATATTTAATTAAGGAATCCCTCCCAGAAAATTTTAAATCTTATTTAAACATTATTTCCTTATTTATTAATTATTTAATTAATAAATTCACCAAAAGACCCAAAATAAATTAAAAAATTATTTTTTGCCCAAAACTTGGCCAATTTCTTTAGGACCACTAACCTCTTCCAAAATCTTCTAATCCTTCTTTAATTTTGATTAAAGACTAATCCCATCATTTCCTACCCCTAATCCCAATTCAAAATATTTAATTAAGATTAAATATTAATCCTCATGTTTATTAAAAAAGTTTTAATAAATATCTCCTCAACCCAAACCCTTGAAATAAATAAAACATTATTTATTTCCTAAAAATCTAATTTATCCTCATCCTAAGAAGTTCTAGACTCTTCTAGAAAGTCTTCATCCTCATCCTAAGAAATTCTAGACTATTCTAGAAAGTCTTTATCCTCATCCAAAGTCTAGACTCTTCTAGAAGATGTCTTTAAACCTAATCCTAATCCCCTCCTAACCTTGTCACATTCTCTAAACATGGGATAAGACTTACTAACCCAAGCCAAAGTTAACAAGTATCTCCTCCTTCACCCACCCTCATTAAATTACATCCACTTGCCTATCCCTAAGCTAATCCTAAACCATCCTAATCCATCCTCTAATCATTTGCACAAGCCTAAGCAAGCTTAAAACCTTCCTAATCAAGCCCAAGTCGAAATTCCCCTCATCTCCCTCGAAATATCCCAACCATAAAATTTTATGAAGCCCACTAGGCCATAAATGACTCTTCCAAAGCCCTTTTATTGCTCTTACAAGCCATTATGAGGGTCTTTATGAAGATTTTATCCCTTGAGCCTCCTTTGTTGACTCATCCTTCCCCTTTCCTCCATCCTCTCACCCTGTGACATGTGTCACTCCCTGATTGGCTATAAGGAAGCACAATCCATGTGCTCTCCTCTCATGCAATTTGAGCCTTCCATAAGCTTTTTTCCATCCTTGCATCCTAGCCCTTGATCCCTCAAACCTTTCACCTATTTAAGGAATCCTCTCCCAAGCCATTTGAACACAATCCATGAAGTAAAATCATAATTCCATTTTAAAAAGCCATTTTACATCAAAACCATACACTCACACCCAAATTCCAACTCCATTTGAAGCCCTTTTGAAGCATAAAGCTTGAGCATACATCCTATCTATTTAGACAAAGCTACTCAACAAGAGAGCTTCTCATTGAGAGAGCCCATTAATGGCTCATATTCTCAATTGAGAGCTCATCTTAGTCTATCTTGAAGCTTATGAATTTTGTTTAGTTTGTAGAAGCTTTATTTAAATTTGGTTTCTATTAGCATACTAACATTGCTCATATACATTTTGGCAAGCCTGGTGGGACCCCGCATGGGTCATCTTCATTAGCTTTTTTAGTCAAGTTTTGTATGTAATTTGCTAATTTTGGCTAATTTTTCTTGCTTTTGTGATTGGTATGATTGTATAAATTGGTTTTGTAGGTCCACATGAGCATGAAAAAGACAAAGGAACTCATAGTCTATCTCATAGTATTTGCAGATTTTTCAAGCCTATAGGTGTACAAAGCACTTGGAATTCTTCTTCCTCTTCTTGTCTATATTCTTCTTATTCCATCTACTTCTTCTTCTTCTTCTTCTTGTGGGAGATCTTGGCCATTTTTTTTAAGCAAGCAAAATCATACACACCTAAATCATACTTAAATCCATTAAAAAATTAAAAATTTGCAAAAAAAAAAAAGCCTTTTAACAAGTGAAACTAAACCAATTCAATCATTTGCATCCTTGCAACATCAAGGTTTTAGATGCATTCATGCAAAGTTAGGAACACTTCATTTTTGAAAATTTAAAAAGAACTTCAAGTTTCCATTTCAAAAGGTTCAAAATCAACACTAAGTGCACACTAAAATCTAAATCAAACTCAAAGCATCAATCAAGGATAAAATAAACCTCATTTGCAAATAATTTAAAGTTCTTTTAAAAATCTCATGAAAACTAAGAGTCCTAAATGGTTGCAAAAAATTGTCCTCAAAACTTTGTTATTTTTTCCAAACAAATGTCTTGTTGCAAAATCTTGAATGTTTCTTAGGTTTTTCATGCATCAAAACAATCTAGGAATATCATTTTTGGGCTTAAAATATGCAAACTAGAACACAAAATCTTGAATGAAAGCCAAAGTCCAAAGAGTCATTTTCACTTTTTATTCCAAAACAATCTTGAATGATCTAAGGTTAAAACAAAGCACTTTAAAGTTCTTAAAACAACACACAAAATCTCAATCTTGAATGCTCAAAGGAAAAAACTTGAATGTTTAATCACTTTTCTTTGAATGCATGTTGCTAAAATCACTCTTGAGTGTCATGGATTAAAATCAAGTTTTTTTTTTTTTATGAATGCATGATTAAAACAAAAAATCCAATCTTGAATGCCATAGATCAAATAATCATCTTTTGGGGCATAAAAAGAATCCACATTTTTGAAATCTTCTAAGTTATAAAAACTAATAAAGATGCTTTGAGTAAGTTTTTAGTTGGACTCACTCTCTTTAATCACCCATCAATTTAACCATTGGTTGCAATCTCAGCGCCATCTATGGGGATGGGTCTACCTAAGAGGGTGTTAAGTGCTCCAAAAAGATCAAACTCCACTCACTTGGGTCTTTAGTGGTTTTTCTAAGTTAAAAAATTCCTTGAATGTGCATTAATCTCGCTCACACTTCATTTGGACATAAAAATTGGACAAATTTTGACGTGGAGGGCCTTCGGGCGCGCGCTTGGCAATCGAATTTCACACATCTTTATTTTGGGCTTAAAACAAACTCACACTCAATCTTGAATGCCTAACAATCAATGAACATTGCATGGTTTGGACACATTTTCAATGATGCTCACATTTCTTATGTTGATGATCTCTCAACTTTCATTATGTTGATGATGTTGTCAAATTGGAATGAACATTGTATGTCATAATCACAAGTGTCTTCAATCATAGCTTACAAAATCTAAATCATCAATTAGAATAAATTCATGTCTTTTAAAGCCCAAGATCATGAATGTGGTCTTGTTTTACACTTTTTAGGAGGTCTACTTGGGGATTTCATCACCCCTTGGGATGACCTCAGCTTCAGCATTCTGGCAGAGTATAAAAATTGGGAGGTGAATCCAAAGACACCTCTCTTGGAATCAAGATTTTGTCACTCGGGCTAAGCCTCAAGGAACTTTATACCCTTGAGAAGTGAAAGAGGAGAAGTGGGTTACCGCTCCTCTCGGTTGTGTGACATCTTTTTGGTTTCATCTACGGATTTGGGCCTCACATACCTTGTGTATATCGAGGACTCCCTAGCTATAACAAATTTCATCCTTGTAGAAAGCTTCCTAGGATGTTGGTGTGTTTGACGTGCTTGCTCTAAAATTTTGTCTTCTTGTTTGTTCATAGCTTTTGAATGAATGTTTTCCAACTTTGGTCAAAATCCCAAAAAAGAAGAAATCTCCCAGCTCAAGGCATACTTAGCATAGTCACTGCCTCATCAGAAAATCATCCAAGCTCCCCTGCTGCAACTGAATCTATCTAGTTCCTTGCTTTAGAACAATCCCAAATCCAAAGTCTCTCCAAATCATCCCCCCCAGCCAGCTAGCAACCCAATCCAAAATCACACCCAAGCCTTTAGAAAGTTGTTGTCATTCTGCTAGAATTTGCTATCCAATCAATCTGATCAATCCACCAGCCTCACCAAGGTTATCCCTTTGACAGAGCTTTGTCTAGGGTAATCTAGCTTTGTCACTTGTTATCCCTCATCACCTTGAGCTAAAGGTTGGGATCCACAAGTGGTCAATCTTGTGTCATGCCCATAGGATCATTAGTCTATCCTTAAGTTGACACAATCTCCACCAATCCAGCGAATAGGAAAGAAAAACTCTCACTTTTTGATAGCATGCCCTTGAAGTCTTCCATCCATAGGAAAACCAAAAATCTCCAGCCAATCCTCCTTAGGTCTGTCATACAACTTTGACTCTCCCTAGGAAATCCTTCATCAGCCAATCCAAAATCTACACTTAATCCAAATCCAACCATGGGTTTCCGTGTTCATCCGTATGCAAGACCCCATCCCCATCCGACTCATCATCAAAACATGAAATCCCAAACCTATCATGATGTGTTTAGTCATATTGTCCTTGCTCCCACCACCTCCTATTCCAATGATGATGAAAATCTTGTTGACTATGACGGGTATATTGAAAGCCTTAGAAACATTCCCCCAAGCATCCCCCAAAATCCAAGAGTTATTCCAAACTATCTAGTCATGCCATCTGATATCCCAGCTTCTCCTCCATCACCCAATCAACCAAGCTTCCAATCTTCCACCCTCATCACACCAGCTATTCCTATCAATCCACCACCTCCACCTCCGACACACGAGTCTCCAAGGAATCTCCTAGAGGAAATAAAAGAAAAGCCACCTCCAACAGTCGATAAGCCATGTCATCTAATCCAACCATGTGAAGTAGTCAGTGATGAAGCTTCCCCATCTATAATATCACCTCCATCTCCTATTTCTATCATCCCCATACCATTCGTCAAATTTCTTAAAATCCTTCCAGTTCCTGCAAGCATCAAATTCCCACCACCCATCGAATCACTCCAAATCCCATCCACATCTCCTCCTCCAAGCATTATCCAAATCCCATATAATGAACCTCATGCATCCACTCCCATCCATTCCTCTCAAGATCTTGTCCAAAAGCATGTTGAAATATCCTCCGACAAAACAGCAGATCTCGCCATCCCACTTATTCCCCTACATGATCCACTTTTACCATCCCCTCCATATCTAAATCCTACCATCTTACTTACTCCATCTCAAGATCCCTTTACCTCAACCCACCCAACTCAAGATCCTATCCTTCCATCTCCTTTGCTTCATGATCATAAATCTCCCATAATCCATGATGATAGATCCATCGAAGAAGAACTAATTATCATATCCGAAGCTCCAACTCCTTTAGCTAGTAATGGACTCACATCTTGTGTTCCAAATAATGAACATCATATTGAAAAAAGAAATGAAAATGTATTTCTAGATGTTGGTATCCCCGCTATTCCTACATGGTCCCAAGTCCTTCCATCTCCACCCCAAAGTTCTCATCCATCTTATTCTGCATCTATTTTGGGCCCTCATCCTACTCCTTATCTCCAACCATCCATTTTGGGTCCATATATCCCTTATCTAAATCCCACACCCTTTCCATCCATTTTGGGTCCTTACATACCTAATATGAATCCTTTATCCCCTCCATCTATTTTGGGACCTACACCTTCCCTGTTTCCATCTATTTTGGGCCCATATCCTTCCTTCCCTCCATCCATTTTGGGCAATTATATCCATCCATATCCTATGTTCCAATCTATCCTTCCATCCCCTCAAATCCACCAGCTAGATCACCAAAGGCACTCACCCTTGAATCCCTTCCAACCTTTAAACCCTATCACTCCATCAATTATCCCTCCATCTCCTCCATGCTCTTGTTCCCATCCCATGGCTAATAGAAGCATATTGGATGCCAAAATAAAAAAGCATAAATCCAAAAATTCACAAAAATCCAAGTCTCAACATGTCCCTTCTAAAATACATGTTCCAAACAAGAAACATTTAATCCCAATCAAAGAAAAAGTCAAGAGGCCACAAAATCCCAAGCTAAAAAAGTCAAAAATCATGTGGATACCCAAGATGCTCATAAAAGAAATGCATCTCAAAGAAAAATCTCAATTGGCATCCATTCATGCTACTCAAAAAGCCTCATCCATCCATCCTTCATCCAAATCCCCATATAAGCATCCTTCATCCCCCCAATCCACTTTTAGTCCATATGCTTCTTATCCTAAATTTCCCATCCTCCATCTTCCAACTCTACTTTTAGTCCTTATCTTTCTCTTCCTCCATTTTCTCCTCAACCTCACTCAAAACCATCTTTCCCACTACTTTATCACCTCTCAAGGTGTGTTCCAATGATGATATTTCCATTTTCCTCATCTATTTACCCACAAGCCTTATGTCTTTGCATCCATTATCTGTCAAACTCCCACCCACCATTCCACTTGTTCAATCCAATCCTTTTTTATATCCATCCTACCAACATCTATGAGCCAAAAATAGCTAAAGAAAGCCAAAATCATTCAAGCTAAGTCAAAAGTCAAAAAGTCAAAAAATAATAAAGAAAAATAAAGTGTCCACTGGTGAAAACTTGGCAATTCAAGCACCTTGGACAAGTACCACGATGAAAACTTGGAAAACAAGCATCATGCGTAATCCAGCCATCCCCAGCTTAGCCTATCATCCTCATGCTTTTGGTCACATCTTGCCATCCAGCTCCATCTTCCAATTTATCCACCTATCTTTCATCCTCCAGCTTTTATCTATCGCTATCTACTTATCTTTTGCAACCTCACCCCATCATCCCAGTTATCATCCATCTCCCTAGCGCCTTCAGCTTTTCCATCCTAGCTTCAATCCTATCACACCCATCGTAAGACCTCCTTCCACATGTCATCTTCTAACTAGGGGCATTGTATTCCTTGGGGATCTTGTCTTGTCCATCCTCCCTTATCATTGGTATCTCGCTCTAGGCAATCCTCATGCAAACCCAATGTCATCTCTTTATATCCATCATAATCCTAGCTATCTACCATCCTAACTAGCCATCTCATCCTGCTCCTCTAGCTATCCTTGGTCACAAAATCTCTCATCATCATTGGGATGCATCCTCCCCAAATCCATATCTTTCGCTATCACCCCACCCTTAGCTTTCGTATCTTGCACAACATTGAACCATCCCGCTATCCTATCATCTTGAGCTTTTGCCTGCTTGTAACTATCTTGGTCAGCTTCAGCTTGTAAATATCTTGGTTCGTCAGCTTGTACATCCTCTTTAGCTTAGTACCATTGTATCTATCCAGCTTTCGTGTCAGTTCTTCCTTGATCAACATCTTGCACACGTCGCACAACCCTTGGTTAGCTATTCCAATGCATCCTTTAGCTAGATCTCCTATCACCAAAGTGTTATCCTTCTTAGTTCAACTTGCTAGATGCATCACTCATCTAGATCCATCAGCTTAGGTGTTCTCTGATAGATCCTTGTAGGATATAGCTTTCCTCATGTTTGATCTTGGTCCGTTAGTACCTCGTCCTACCCATCTTGTTGGCGAATATTTCTCTTTTGGATTTTCACTTTCTTTTGATTTGGAATCTTCCCTTTTGGGTCTTGAAGTATCTTTTCCAAACAATCTTTTTGTTCCCTCCTCAAGGTTGCCACAATCTTCCATATCATGGTATGCTACGAATGGGGCACTCTGAGTGTACGATTTTGATCAAGTCTTGCGTTTGTTTCTTTTTTGCTTGTGGGTTACCCAGTGTCAGTTCCACACTATTTCCTCCGGGTTTCATGTGTGATGCTGGGGAAATCCTTGTGTATTTGTTTTGAGTCAGTCTGTCAGTCCTCTGGATGGTTGGTGACATGACTTTGATATTCTTGGTAACCTTGGCAATTAACCAACAGTCCTATAGCAAGTCTAGTGCTCAACTACATGGTGGTACTTTTCTTTGAAGTATCCCCCCGCTCAAAAAGCTTTAATGGTTTTCCTTCATCTCCATTCTCCCCCATCCATATCCAGCATCCGTCTCTCCTACCCCAGTTTATGCATCAGTATCTCTTTGAATCACTCCTCACTTTTAGCTTTAGGGATCCACAATCCTAGTCTTAGGGATCCACCAATGCAAATCAATCCACCAAGCCTCATCTTTTGAGATCCACAATCCTAGTCCTAGGGATCTCCGAAACCCCTCTTCTGCCAATATGACTCTTTGAAATCCTGTTGCATCAACTTTTTAATCCCCTCATCCATCTCCCCATCCTGGATTCCTTTTATAACACTTTGCTCCTTCATCCTCTGCAATCCCTGAGATCTTAAGCTTGCTTCCTCTTGTGCCTTTGATTCTCCCTTTATCATTCTTCCGTAGTGAGAGTTTGCGCTAACTAAACCTGTTCTCTTAAGCCAATCTGAGTCTTCTTGCTCATCTTAGATTCTTGTACTTTTCAAGAAGTTGTTGAGCTTCGCTTTCTCTCCTCATCGCCTTCTTGAGGGGGTATCTTGTAGTCTATTCTCTCCTCTTCTGCTCTAGCCTTGGGCATCTTATTTTCTTATCTTTGATGCCATGCCACTTGCGACATCACATCAAAGAGGGGGAAAATGTAGACACCTAAAAACCTTTAGAAAATAAAGTATTTTTATTTTTTGAAAAATTCTTGATGACATCATCATTAATTAATTAATTAATTATTTAATTAATTTATTTATTTTTATGCCATTAAATTTCTTTATCTTAATTAAAAATATTTAATTAAGAACTCCCTCCCAAAAATGTTTAAATCTTATTTAAACATTATTTTCTTATTTATTAATTATTTAATTAATAAATTGACCAAAAAATCCAAAATAAATAAAAAATTTATTTTTTGCCCAAAACTTGGCCAATTTCTTTAAGAAACTAACCTCTTCGAAAATCTTCTAATCCTTCTTTAATTTTGATTAAAGGCTAATCCCATCATTTCCTACCACTAATCCCAACTCAAAATATTTAATTAAGATTAAATATTAATCCTCATGTTTATTAAAAAAGTTTTAATAAATATCTCCTCAACCCAAACCCTTGAAATAAATAAAACTTTATTTATTTCCTAAAAATCTAATTTATCCTCATCCTAAGAAGTTCTAGACTCTTCTAAAAAGTCTTCATCCTCATCCTAAGAAATTCTAGACTATTCTAGAAAGTCTTTATCCTCATCCAAAGTCTAGACTCTTCTAAAAGATGTTTTTAAACCTAATCCTAATCCCCTCCTAACTTTGTCACATTCTCTAAACATGGGTTAAGACTTACTAACCCAAGCCAAAGTTAACAAATATCTCCTCGTTCACCCACCCTCATTAAATGTGATCCACTTGCCTACCTTAAGCTAATCGTAAACCATCCTAATCCATCCTCTAATCATTTGCACAAGCCTAAGAAAGCTTAAAACCTTCTTAATCAAGCCCAAGTCAAAATTCCTCTCATCTCCCTCAAAATATCCCAAACATAAAACTTTATGAAGCCCACTAGGCCATAAATAACTCTTCCAAAGCCCTTTTATTGCTCTTACAAGCCATTATGAGAGTCTTTATGAAGATTTTATCCCTTGATCCTCCTTTGTTGACTCATCCTTCCCCTTTCCTCCATCCTCTCACCCTGTGACATGTGTCACTCCCTGATTGGCTGTAAAGAAGCACAATCCATGTGCTCTCCTCTCATGCAATCTGAGCCTTCCATAAGCTTTTTTCCATCCTTGCATCCTAGCCCTTGATCCCTCAAACCCTTTGCCTATTTAAAGAATCCTCTCCCAAGCCATTTGAACACAATCCATGAAGTAAAGTCATAATTCTATTTTAACAAGCCATTTTACATCAAAACCATACACTCACACCCAAATTCCAACTCCATTTGAAACCCTTTTGAAGCATAAAGCTTGAGCATACATCCTGTCTATTTAGACAAAGCTACTCAACAAGAGAGCTTCTCATTGAGAGAGCACATTAATGGCTCATATTCTCAATTGAGAGCTCATCTTAGTCTATCTTAAAGTTTATGAATTTTGTTTAGTTTGTAGAAGCTTTATTTAAATTTGTTTTCTATTAGCATACTAACATTGCTCATATACAGAGTTGACTAGTTTCGAAAAGAATTTTAAAATAATTAAACGAAATTACTTAATTGAATAGATTACTTACTTCTAATTAATTAAACAAAGTTATTTAATTAAATAAGAAGCCATAACTAATTAATTAAATGAAGTTATTTAATTAAATAAGAAAAGTGTCTCTAATTAATTAAAGATAACTTAATTAAATAGAAAAAGTAATTATGAGAGCATATCTAATTTTATTAAATTAAATATTTCAACAAAATCTCTCTTCAGTTCAAAAAGAAAAATTTCCATTTCACTATTGATCAAAAATGAGTTAAATTAGTTAACTCTTTTTTCTACTCAAATTGAATTAGTTAACTCTTTATTTTACTCAAATTAAATCTGTTAACTCCCTTTAATTTGGAAATCTCCCTTTATGACTGAACTTCACCTTTAATCCTGACCGCTGATTGAAATTGATCTCAACTGTTGATGAATTTCAAGAAAGTCTATTTAAGAGACCCTCATCTCTTTATTTTGAAAGGTTGAATGAGAATTTTCATTGAATTCTTGCTGGAATTCATTATCACATTTGCTCATATTCACATACGCAAAGATCAAGTTTAACCAAAAGTTGACTAGATTTAACCACGGTTGACTTGAATTCACTACTTTCGAAAATCATTTGAAATACTTAAAAGAAATTACTTAATTAAATGGAGTACTTACTTCTAATTAATTAAATAAAATTATTTAATTAAATGACAAGCCATTCCTAATTATTTAAATTAAGTTATTTAATTTAAAAAAAAAATGACTCTAATTAATTAAAGATTACTTAATTAAATAGAAAAAGTAATTATGAGAGGATATTTCATTTTATTAAATTAAATATCTCAACAAAATCTCTCTTCAGTTCAAAAAAAGAAATTTTCAATTCACTATTGATAAAAAATGAGATAAATCAGTTAACTCCTTTTTCTACTCAAATTGAACGAGTTAACTCCTTATTTTACTCAACTTAAATCTCTTAACTCCCTTTAATTTGGAAATCTCCCTTTATGACTGAACTTCACCTTTAATCCTGACCGCTGATTCTAATAGATTTCAGTCATTCGTGAATTTCAAAAAAGTATATTTAAGAGACCCTCATCACTTCATTTTTAAAAGTTGAATGAGAATTTGAATCGAATTGTTGCTGGAATTCAAACTCACATTTGCTCATATTCACATACGCAAAGATCAAGTTTGACGAAAAGTTGCCCAGATTTAACCATAGTTGACTTGAGTTGACTAGTTTCGAAAAGAATTTTGAAATAATTAAACAAAATTATTTATTTAAATGCAGTACTTAATTCTAATTAATTAAACAAAGTTATTTAATTAAATGAGAAGCCATTCCTAATTAATTAAATGAAGTTATTTAATTAAATAAGAAAAGTGTCTCTAATTAACTAAAAATTATTTAATTAAATAGAAAAAGTAATTATGAGAGCATATCTCATTTTATTAAATTAAACATCTCAACAAAATCCCTCTTCGGTTCAAAAATGGAAATTTTCAGTTCACTATTGATTAAAAATGAGTTAAATCAGTTAACTGCTTTTTGTAATCAAATTGAATCAGTTAACTCATTATTTTACTCGAATTAATTTTGTTAACTCCTTTTAATTTGGAAATCTCCCTTTATGACTGAACTTCACCTTTAATCTTGAATGCTGATTGAAATCGATCTCAACGGTTGATGAAATCTAGGAAAGTCTATTTAAAAGACCCTCTTCTCTTCATTTTGAAAGGTTGAATGAGAATTTGCATCGAATTGTTGCTAGAATTCATACACACGTTTTCTCATATTCACATACGCAAAGATCAAGTTTGACATAAAGTTGACCAGATTTAACCACAGTTGACTTGAGTTGACTAGTTTCGAAAAGAATTTTAAAATAATTAAACAAAATTATTTAATCAAATGGAGTACTTAGTTTTAATTAATTAAACCAAGTTATTTAATTAAATGAGAAGCCATTCCTAATTAATTAAATGAAGTTATTTAGTTAAATAAGTAAAGTGTCTCTAATTAATTAAAGATTACTTAATTAGATAGAAAAGGTAATTATGAGAGCATATCTCATTTTATTAAATTAAATATCTGAACAAAATCTCTCTTCAGTTCAAAAAGGGAAATTTCCAGTTTACTATTGATCAAAAATGAGATAAATCAGTTAACTCCTTTTTCTACTCAAATTGAATCAGTTAACTCATTTTTTTACTCAAATTAAATCTATTAACTCCTTTTAATTTTAAAATCTCCCTTTATGACTGAACTTCACTTTTAAAACTGACCGTTGATTGAAATCGATCTGAACCGTTGATGAATTTTAAGAAAGTCTATTTAAGAGACCCTCATCTTTTCATTTTCAAAGGTTGAATGAGAATTTGCATCGAATTGTTGTTGGAATTCATACTCACATTTTATCATATTCATATACCCATAGATCAAGTTTGACCAAAAGTTGACTAGATTTAACCACAACTGACTTGAGTTGACTAGATTTGAAAAGAATTTTGAAATAATTAAATGAAATTATTTAATTAAATGGAGTACTTATTTCTAATTAATTAAACAAAGTTATTTAATTAAATGAGAAGCCATTCCTAATTAATTAAATGAAGTTATTTAATTAAATAATAAAAGTGTCTCTAATTAATTAAAGATTACTTAATTAAATAGAAAAAGTAATTATGTGAGCATATCTCATTTTATTAAATTAAATATCTCAACAAAATCTATCTTCAGTTCAAAAAGGGAAATTTCCAATTCACTATTGATGAAAAATGAGTTAAATCAGTTAACTCCTTTTTCTACTCAAATTGAATCAGTTAACTCCTTATTTTACTCAAATTAAATCTGTTAACTCCTTTTAATTTGGAAATCTCCTTTTATGACTCAACTTCACCTTTAATCTTAACCACTGATTGAAATTGATCTCAACCGTTGATGAATTCTAGGAAAGTCTATTTAAGAGACCTTCATCTCTTCATTTTGAAAGGTTCAATGAGAATTTACATCGAGTTGTTGCTGGAATTCGTAGTCACATTTGCTCATATTCACATACGCAAAGATCAAGTTTGACCAAAACTTGACTATATTTAACCACGGTTGACTTGAGTTAGCTAGTTTCGAAATTTTTTTTGAAATAATTAAACGAAATTATTTAATTAAATGAAATACTTACTTCTAATTAATTAAAAAAAGTTATTTAATTAAATGAGAAGCAATTCTTAATTAATTAAATGAAGTTATTTAATTAAATAAGAAAAGTGTCTCTAATTAATTAAAGATTACTTAATTAAATAGAAAAAATAATTATGAGAGCATATCTCATTTTATTAAATTAAATATCTCAATAAATTTTCTCTTCAGTTCAGAAAGGGAAATTTTCAGTTCACTATTGATCAAAAATGAGTTAAATCAGTTAACTCCTTTTTCTACTCGAATTGAATCAGTTAACTCCTTATTTTACTTAAATTAAATCCGTTAACTCCCTTTAATTTCGAAATCTCCTTTTATGACTGAACTTCACCTTTAATCCTGACTGTTGATTGAAATCGATCTCAACTGTTGATGAATTCCAAGAAAGTCTATTTAAGAGACCCTCATCTCTTCATTTTGAAATGTTTAATGAGAATTTGCATTGAATTGTTGCTCGAATTCATACTCACATTTGCTCTTATTTACATATGCAAAGATCAAGTTTGACCAAAAGTTGACCAGATTTAACCACAGTTGACTTGAGTTGACTAGTTTCAAAAAAAATTTTGCAATAATTAAACGAAATTGTTTAATTAAATGGAGTACTTACGTCTAATTAATTAAACAAAGTTATTTAATTAAATGAGAAGCCATTCCTAATTAATTAAATGAAGTTATTTAATTAAATAAGAAAAGTGTCTCTAATTAATTAATATTTACCTAATTAAATAGAAAAAGTAATTATGAGAGCACATCTCATTTTAATAAATTAAATATCTCAACAAAATTTCTCTTCAGTTCAAAAAGGGAAATTTCCAATTCACTATTGATCAAAAATGAGTTAAATTAGTTAACTCCTCTTTCTACTCAAATTGAATCAGTTAACTCTTTATTTTACTCAAATTAAATCTGTTAACTCCCTTTAATTTAGAAATCCCCCTTTATGACTGAACTTCACCTTTAATCCTGACTGTTGATTGAAATCGATCTCAACCGTTGATGAATTCCAGGAAAGTCTATTTAAGAGACCCTCATCTCTTCATTTTGAAAGGTTGAATGAGAATTTGCATCGAATTCTTGCTAGAATTCATACTCACATTTTCTCATATTCATATACGCATAGATCAAGTTTGACCAAAAGTTGACTAGATTGAACCACGGTTGACTTGAGTTGACTATTTTCGAAAACAATTTTAAAATAATTAAATGAAATTATTTAATTAACTGGAGTACTTACTTCTAATTAATTAAACAAATTTATTTAATTAAATGAGAAGCCATTCCTAATTAATTAAATGAAGTTATTTAATTAAATAAGAAAAGTGTCTCTAATTAATTAAAGATTATTTAATTAAATAGAAAAAGTAATTATGAGAGCATATCTCATTTTATTAAATTAAATATCTCAACAAAATCTCTCTTCAGCTCAAAAAGGGAAAATTTTAGTTCATTATTGATCAAAAATGAGTTAAATTAGTTAACTCCTTTTTCTACTCAAACTGAATCAGTTAACTCCTTAGTTTACTCAAATTAAATCTGTTAAATCCCTTTAATTTGAAAATCTCCCTTTATGACTAAACTTCACCTTTAATCCTGACCGCTGATTGAAATTGATCTCAACCGTTGATGAATTCCAAGAAAGTCTATTTAAGAGACCCTCATCTCTTCATTTTGAAAGGTTGAATGAGAATTTGCATTGAATTGTTGATGGAATTCATACTCACATTTGCTCATATTCACATATGCAAAGATCAAGTTTGACCAAAAGTTGACCAAATTTAACCACAGTTGACTTGAGTTGACTAGGTTCGAAAAGAATTTTGAAATAATTAAACAAAATTATTTAATTAAATGGAGTACTTACTTCTGATTAATTAAACAAATTTATTTAATTAAATGAAAAGTCATTCCTAATTAATTAAATGAAGTTATTTAATTAAATAAAAAAGTGTCTCTAATTAATTAAAGATTACTTAATTAAATAAAAAAAGTAATTATGAGAGCATATCTCATTTTATTAAATTTAATATCTCAACAAAATCTCTCTTGAGGTCAAAAAGGGAAATTTCCAGTTCACTATTGATAAAAAATGAGTTAAATCAATTAACTCCTTTTTCTATTCAAATTTAATCAGTTAACTCCTTATTTTACTCAAATTAAATCTGTTAACTCCCTTTAGTTTAGAAATCTCCCTTTATGACTAAACTTCACCTTTAATCCTAACTATTGATTGAAATTGATCTCAATCGTTGATGAATTCTAGGAAAGTCTATTTAAGAGACCCTCATCTCTTCATTTTAAAGGTTGAATGAGAATTTGCATAGAATTGTTGCTGAAATTCATACTCACATTTGCTCATATTCACATTCGCAAAGATCAAGTTTGACCAAAAGTTAACAAGATTTAACCACGGTTGACTTGAGTTGACTAGTTTCGAAAAGGATTTTGAAATAATTAAACAAAATTAGTTAATTAAATGGAGCACTTACTTCTAATTAATTAAACAAAGTTATTTAATTAAATAAGAAGCCATTCCTCATTAATTAAATGAGGTTACTCAATTAAATAAGAAAAGTGTCTCTAATTAATTAAAGATTAACTAATTAAATAGAAAAATTAATTATGAGACCATATCTCATTTTATTAAATTAAATATCTCAACAAAATATCTCTTCAGTTCAAAAAAAGAAATTTCCAGTTCACTATTGATCAAAAATGAGTTAAATCAGTTAACTCCTTTTTCTACTCAAATTTAATTAGTTAACTCTTTATTTTACTCAACTTAAATCTGTTAACTCCCTTTAATTTGGAAATCTCCCTTTATGACTGAAATTCACCTTTAATCTTGACCGCTAATTGAAATCGATCTCAACCGTTGATGAATTCCAAGAAAGTCTATTTAAGAGACCCTCATCTCTTCATTTATAAAGGTTGAATGAGAATTTGCATCAAATTGTTGCTGGAATTCATACTCACATTTGCTCATATTCACATACGCAAAGATCAAGTTTGACCAAAAGTTGACTAGATTTAACCATGGTTGACTTGAGTTGACTAGTTTCATAAAGAATTTTTAAATAATTAATGAAAATTACATAACTAAATGGAGTACTTACTTCTAATTAATTAAACAAAGTTATTTAATTAAATGAGAAGCCATTTCTAATTAATTAAATGAAGTTATTTAATTAAATAAGAAAAGTGTCTCTAATTAATTAAGGATTACTTAATTAAATAGAACAAGTAATTATGAGAGCATATCTCATTTTATTAAATTAAATATCTCAACAAAATCTCTCTTCAGTACAAAAAGGAATATTTTCATTTCACTATTGATAAAAAATGAGTTAAATCAGTTAACTCCTTTTTCTACTCAAATTGAATCATTTAAGTCCTTATTTTATTCAAATTAAATCTGTTAACTCCCTTTAATTTGGAAATCTCCCTTTATGATTGAACTTCACCTTCAATCCTGACCGCTGATTTAAATCGATCTGAACCGTTGATGAATTCTAATAAAGTCTATTTAAGAGACCCTCATCTCTCCATTTTGAAAGTTTGAATGAGAATTTGCATCGAATTGTTGCTGGAATTGATGCTCACATTTGCTCATATTCACATGCGCAAAGATCAAATTTGAGCAAAAGTTGACCAGATTTAACCACGGTTGACTAGTTTCGAAAAGAATTTTGAAATAATTAAACGAAATTATTTAATTAAATGGAGTACTTACTTCTAATTAATTAAACAAAGTTATTTAATTAAATGAGAAGCCATTCCTAATTAATTAAATGAATTTATTAAATTAAATATGAAAAGTGTGTCTAATTAAATAAATATTATTTAATTAAATAGAAAAAGTAATTATGAGAGCATATCTCATTTTATTAAATTAAATATCTCAACAAAATCTCTCTTCAGTTCAAAAAGGGAAATTTTTAGTTCACTATTGATAAAAAATGAGTTAAATGAGTTACTTCCTTTTTCTACTCAAATTGAATCAGTTAACTCCTTATTTTACTCAAATTAAATTTGTTAACTCCTTTTAATTTGGAAATGTCCCTTTATGACTAAACTTCACCTTTAATCCTGACTGCTGATTGAAATCGATCTCAACCGTTGATGACTTCCAGGAAAGTCTATTTAAGAGACCCTCATCTCTTCATTTTGAAAGGTTGAATGAGAATTTGCATCGAATTGTTGCTAGAATTCATACTCACATTTGCTCATATTCACATACGCAAAGATCAAGTTTGACCAAAAGTTGACCAAATTTAACCATGGATGACTTGAGTTAACTAGTTTTAAAAAGAATTTTGAAATAATTAAATGAAATTTTTTAATGAAATGGAGTACTTACTTCTAATTAATTAAACAAAGTTATTTGATTAAATGAGAAGCCATTCTTAATTAATTAAATGAAGTTATTTAATAAAATAAGAAAAGTGTCTCTAATTAATTAAAGATTACTTAATTAAATAGAAAAAGTAATTATGAGAGCATATCTCATTTTATTAAATTAAATATCTCAACAAAATTTCTCTTCAGTTCAAAAAGGGAAATTTTCAGTTCACTATTGATTAAAAATGAGTTAAAACAGTTAACCCCTTTTTCTACTCAAATTGAATCAGTTAACTCTTTATTTTACTCAAATTAAATCTGTTAACTCCCTTTAATTTGGAAATCTCCTTTTTTTACTAAACTTCACATTTAATCCTAACCGCTGATTGAAATCGATCTCAACCACTGATGAATTCCAGGAAAGTCTATTTAAGAGACCGTCATCTCTTCATTTTGAAAGGTTGAATGAGAATTTTCATCGAATTGTTGCTAGATTTCATACACACATTTGCTCATATTCACATACGCAAAGATCATGTTTCACCAAAAGTTGACCAGATTTAACCATGGTTGACTTGAGTTGACTAGTTTCATAAAGAATTTTTAAATAATTAAAGGAAATTATTTATTTAAATGGAGTACTTACTTCTAATTAATTAAACAAAGTTATTTAATTAAATGAGAAGCCATTCCTAATTAATTAAATGAAGTTATTTAATTAAATAAGAAAAGTGTCTCTAATTAATTAAAGATTACTTAATTAAATAGAAAAAGTAATTATGAGAGCATATCTCATTTTATTAAATTAAATAGCTCAACAAAATCTCTCTTCGGTTTGAAAAGGGAAATTTTTAGTTCACTATTGATCAAAAATGAGTTAAATCAATTAACTCTTTTTTCTACTCAAACTGAATCAATTAACTCCTTATTTTACTCAAATTAAATCTATTAACTCTTTTTAATTTGAAAATCTCCCTTTATGACTAAACTTCACCTTTAATCCTGTCTGCTGATTGAAATCGATCTCAACCATTGATGAATTCAAGGAAAGTCTATTTAAGAGACCGTCATCTCTTCATTTTGAAAGGTTGAATGAGAATTTGCATCGAATTGTTGCTGGAATTGATACTCACATTTGCTCATATTCACATCCGCAAATATCAAGTTTGACCAAAAGTTGACCAGATTTAACCACGGTTGATTTGAATTGACTAGTTTCAATTTTTTTTTGAAATAATTAAATGAAATTATTTAATTAAATGGAGTACTTACTTCTAATTAATTAAACAAAGTTATTTAATTAAATGAGAAGCCATTCCTAATTAATTAAATGATGTTATTTAATTAAATAAGAAAAGTGTCTCTAATTAATTAAAGATTACTTAATTAAATAGAAAAAGTAATTATGAGAGCATATCTCATTTTATTAAATTAAATATTTCAACAAAATCTCTCTTTAGTTCAAAAAGGGAAATTTTTAGTTCACTATTGATAAAAAATGAGTTAAATCAATTAACTCATTTTTTAACTCAAATTGAATCAATTAACTCCTTATTTTACTCAAATTAAATCTGTTAACTCCCTTTAATTTGAAAATCTCCCTTTATGACTTAACTTCACCTGTAATCCTAACCGCTGATTGAAATCAATCTCAACCGTTGATGAATTCCAGGAAAGTCTATTTAAGAGACCCTCATCTCTTCATTTCGAAAGGTTGAATGTGAATTTGCATCGAATTGTTGCTGGAATTCATACTCACATTTGCTCATATTCACATACGCAAAGATCAACTTTGACCAAGAGTTGACCAGATTTAACCACGATTTCACTTGAGTTGACTAGTTTCGAAAAGAATTTTGAAATAATTAAATGAAATTACTTAATTAGATGGAGTACTTACTTCTAATTAATTAAACAAAGTTATTTAATTAAATGAGAAGCCATTTTTAATTAATTAAATGAAGTTATTTAATTAAATAAGAAAAGTGTCTCTAATTAATTAAAGATTACTTAATTAAATAGAAAGAGTAATTATGAGAGCATATCTCATTTTATTAAATTAAATATCTCAACAAAATCTCTCTTCAGTTCAAAAAGGGAAATTTCTAGTTCACTATTGATCAAAAATGAGTTAAATCAGTTAACTCCTTTTTCTACTCAAATTGAATTAGTTAACTCATTATTTTACTCAAATTAAATCTATTAACTCTTTTTAATTAGGAAATCTCCCTTTATGACTAAACTTCATGTTGGAAATGATTGAAATAATTATAAGAAAAGTTGAGGGAGATTGTTGGAATAAAATATGGAACTAGTAAAAAATGTCCTCAATCATTGTTTTGTCATTGATGTCAAACTTGCTACTTGCAGGGATGACAATTGCTTTAGTTATCCAAATACTATCAATTAGTTGATTGTCAAGGAGGAGGCAATTAATAAGATGTAACTAAAATAGCTAGAGAAAGGTTGAAGTTATGATGTTGGAATGAAGTACAAGGATTAGCTAAGCCATTGATGAAAGAATGTATTTGATGGCATACTACAAAGAATGGGCACACTAAAACATATCAAAGATTTAAGGTTTTAACTAAGCATTTTGTAAAGCTCAAACTAAATTCATTAGAGAGAATGAGTCGGGCAAGCTAGTAAGAGCCGAGCAAGTTCTAGTTAATGCCGAGTAAACTTCAGATGTCGAGTGGTGCCAAGTAAGTTCAAGTGCCGAGTAAATTCAAGTGCCAAGTAAGTTCAAGTGCCGAGTAAGTTCAAGTGCCAAGTAAGTTAAAGTGTCGAGCACCAATAACTCAATATTGCCAAGTTGCTGCATTATTTAAGAAATCGAAGATTCACCAGATCTAAGCCGACAAGGTTGTTATCTAGAAATATGTGAATTAAAAGGAAGATAAGAATGATGAGTTGGTGGCACAGAACACCATGTAGAATGTTTTTAAGATACAACTGGTGAAGTTTCAAGAAGAAAACAAGATATGGGGTAGATACATTGTATCCTACCTAATCAATTTTGAAACCCTAAAATTAAAGAGGGAGAATTGAGCGGTAAAGGAAAATTAGACTTTTATATAAGAAGACATAAGTTAATAAGGGAAGTAGAGAGCGAGAGGGGATAGAAGGAAAGGAGACAGTGGTCAAGCATAAAAGCATGAAATACTGAAGAATGTGCCTAGGAGAAGATAGCGCAAAAATTTTATTTGTATAGACGACCACAAAGATGATTGCATTGGCAGAATGAGTTAGAGGACTCAAGGAGATGAAGCTTGAAGAGGAAGACAAGCAGTCAGAGCTAAAGAGATTAAAGCCAAGCATAAAGATTGAACTGATAGTGTGATCTGAAATCTACAAAGTATGTTGTAAGTTATATCAGATCGAAAGACCATTATTGTTACTTTCTAGCAATTGTAACTGTAAGTCTAAATCCTATGGACTTAGGTTGGTTTAACCGCCATTAGAAAAATCATTTAACAGGGTGACATTCCAAGTGAATGTTCTAAAGACCTTTAACCAAGCCCATTCCTAACAGTTTGGTGAAATCCTCTAACAAGGTCACATTTAACAGTGTGTTGTAAGCCTTTAACAGGGTAGGCTTTTGATAGGGCATCACTTCAGAAGAGTGAGAATCAAGTAGCATGTTACTAGTGGTTTTTCTCAAATTGGGTTTTCATGTAAATCATTGTGTCATGTGTTGATCTTGAATGTTTTATCTTTGCATGCTGATTTATTGTAGCTTGCTTATATGATTGATTTAAGTATGGATTCATTAAAAGTAGTAAAAAGGTATTAATAGGGCATTTGGACCTTGAATAAATGATTCACACCCCCTCTCAGTTATTCTAAAGAATTCTAACAATTGATATCAGAGCCTGACTGCTGATTTAGTTTAAAGGGACTACTAGCAGAAAAGATCAAAATGCCAAAAAGAGAAGTTTCCAAGCTCAATAAAGACAACTTTGTTGCGTGGAAAAGTTTGATGAAGCTACATCTTGGATCCATAGGAGATTATACTCAAAATTCAATTGTCACTGAACATGTAGATCCAACAGGTGCTCCTACTACAGAAGACATGAAAAAAAAACAAGAACACAATCAGACAATGCTGAAAATTGCATCTGCACTCAGCTATGATGAATTTGATGATAGCAAAGGATGTGACACTGCATTCAAAATGTGGAAAGCACTATCAGCCATCTATGGAGGAGATCAGAATGTACAAAGAGCAAAAAGAGAAAGTCTCAGAGGAAAGTTTGATGATATAAAAATGGAGAAAAATGAGAATGCTGCTCAGTATGGTGCAAGAATAAAGGAAGTGGTAAGTGCAATAAGATGCTTGAATGGTCAACTGGATGAGGATACTGTTAATAGTAAGTTCTTAAGAACCTTGCTCCCTATCTATGCTATTAGAGTATCAGAAATACAAGAACTAAGATGCATACTAGGAAATAATCTAAGCTTTGAAGGTATAATAGGTAGACTCACAGCATTTGAGTTATCTAACTTTGACAACTACAAACCTGAAAATGTTGAATCTGCTTTTAAGGCAAAATTATCACTGAAAGATGTCAAACAGGTAAAATCAAAGAAAGGAAGAAAAATGAAGTATGTATCTAGTGACAATAGTACTGATGAGGAAGATGTGGAACAATTAGAAGCATTGCTCGCTAGAAGATTTCATAGGGGCAAAGGAAAATTCAAAGGTAAGATGCCTATCATCTGTTTCAATTGCAATGAAGTAGGTCATATTGCTGCAAGATGTCCACAGAAAAAGGATTCCAAGGAAAGCAATAAATACAAGAACAGAAGAGATGATGACAAAAGAGATTACAAAGAAAAAGGTAAGAAGTGTTATATTGTTGAAGAAAATTCTGATGACAATGATGATGAAGTTGTTTATGTAGCCATGAAGGACCAATCTAATGAAGAAGAAGCCACAACACTGGTGACTTGTATAAACAAGAATGACAGATGGATCATAGACAATGGATGCTCACATCACATGATAGGAGACAAAAGTAAGTTTGTCAACTTTACTTAGTATGATGGAAATAGTGTTAGATTTGGTAATGATGATCCATGTCAAATCAAAGGAAAGGGTTCCATTAAGCTCACAGAATAGATTTCATGTGATAATGCATACTATGTTGAAAGATTAAACTACAATTTACTAAGTGTCTCACAGTTAAGCAATATAGGTTGCAAAGTGGAATTTGAAAACAAAATTGCAAAAATCTATGATACTGATGGTAAACTAATAGGAAAAGGAGATCAAACAAAGAGTAATTTGTTTTACCTTGATATGGATGATGCTTCTTGTCTATTTGCAAAATTTGATGATGAATGGTTATGGCATAGAAGATTATGTCATGTCAATTTTGATAATCTAGTCAACATCAATAAAATGAAGAAAGTCAGAGGTCTACCAAAACTGAAAAAGCCTAATAATATCATGTGCAAACAATGTCAGCTAGGAAAGATGACAAAATCAAGTTTCAAAAGCAAGAACTATACATCTAAAGAGATACTTGAGTTAGTTCACCCTGACTTATGTGGCCCAATGGAAATACAAAGCTATAGAGGAGATAAATACATAATGCTATTTGTTGATGACTATTCCAGGATGATGACTGTTATGTTCTTAAAACAAAAATCTGATTCTTTTCAAATGTTTAAATGGTATGTGGCCAGAGTTGAAAAGGAAACTAGAAAAAGCCTGAAATGCCTAAGATTAGATAGAGGTGGTGAATTTACATCAAATGAATTTGAGATATTCTGTAATGACAATGGAATCAAAAGACAAACGTCAGCTCCTAGAACTCCTCCACAGAATGGAATTGTTGAGAGAAGAAACGGATCTGTGATTGACTATGCGAGAACATTATTGATAGAAAAGAATGTTGCTCTAAAATACTGGAGAGAGGCTGTAAGTGTAGCTGTTCATACACTAAATCGAGTACAAGTCAAGAAAGGTACAGATACAACACTTTTTGAATTATGGTATGGTTACTCACCCAATGTAAAACATTTCAAAGTGTTTGGTTGCAAATATTTTATCCTGAAGGATACTAGAAATGGAAAATTTGATGCAAAAAGTGATGAAGGTATATTTCTTGGTTACTCCACTAGAAGTAAGGCATATAAGTGTTTGAATATTAACAGCAACAAAATTGTGGAAAGTGCAAATGTAAATTTTGATGAGCACATAGAAGTCCAAGCTGAAGAACCAAAGAAAATGGAAGAATACAGAACTTTTGTATATTCTTATGAAGGAATGATTGTTGATGAGGATGATGAAAATCAAATTGAAAATCAACAAAAAGTGTCAGTTTTAGCCGATTCACAACCAGTGAATGTCGAGTTGAATTCAGAAGCCGAGTTACAAAATGAAAAAAATGCACAATATGATTCTGAAGATAGTACACATAATGAAGAACAACCTGACAATGAAGTGCATAGTGATCCTGAATCTGAAAGATCAAACTTGGAAACAAGGACAGAGCCAAGATTATCCAAATATGTAAAAAGACATCACCCTGCTGAACAAATAATTGGTGACAAAGATGCAAGACCAATGACAAGGAATAGACTTAGACATGAATCATGTCTGACTAGCAAATCTAAACCCAAGATAGTATATGGTGCATTACAGGATGATGACTGGTATAAAGCTATGGAAGAAGAAATTAATCAAATAAGGAAAAACAAAACCTGGAGCTTGGTTCCCAGACCAACTGACAAGAATGTGATTGGTACCAAATGGGTATTTAGAAACAAACTAGATGAGAATGGTGAGATTACTAGAAATAAAGCCAGATTAGTATGCAAGGCTTATGCTCAAGAAGAAGGAATAGATTATGGAGAAACATTCGCTCCTGTTGTTAGAATGGAAAGAGTAAGAACTTTACTTGCATATGCTACCTACAAAGATTTCAAAGTCTATCAGATGGATGTAAAATCTACCTTCTTAAATGGTATACTAGAAGAAGAAGTCTACATTGAACAACCAGAAGGATTTGTTGATGAGAACAATAGGGATATGGTGTGTAAGCTACATAAAGCACTCTATGGTTTGAAACAAGCACCTAGAGCATGGTATGAGAGACTTCACAAGTATCTAGTGCAAATTGGATTTGAAAAAACTGATGATAACAGCAACATGTACATCAAAGCTGAAGAAGGTAAAGACATTATTGTATCTGAAATTTTTGTGGATGACATAGTATTTGGTGGTAAGGAAGTACTTTGCAAAGGCTTTGCTGATAGAATGAAACATGAATTTGAAATGTCTATGTTTGGAGAAATCAAATTTTTTGTTGGATTGCAAGTACACCAACTTAAACATGGAATATTTGTTATACAATCAAAGTACATCAAAGAAATTTTTAAAATGTTTGGATTGGAGGAATCCAAACCAGTAAGCACACCAATGGCCATAGGAAATAAGCTGTCCAAAAATGATGAGTCAACTGAAGTCAATCAAACAATGTACATATTCATGATTGGAAAACTACAATATGTTGTGCATAGTAGACCAGACATAGTATTAGCAGTTGGAATAGTGGCTAGGTTTTTTGCTAATCCAAAAGAAAATCATCTAATAGAAATAAAAAGAATAATGAGATATCTCAAAGGGACTAATGATTTTGGTCTATACTACAAAAAGAATGGAAAATTTGAACTGAATGCATATACAGATGCAGACTGGGGAGGAAACATTGATGACAGAAAAAGCACAAGTGGAGGTGCAGTATTTTTAGGCAAAAGGCTGGTTACCTGAACTAGCAAGAAACAAATGTGTATATCCCAATCCACTGCAAAATCAAAATATGTGGTAGCTGCAGTCAATTGTACAAACATTGTATGGCTCACACATCTATTGAATGGAATGAAAGAAGAAGTAACAAAACCGGTGATATTGTATTGTGATAATACAAGTGCTATAAACATATCCAAAAATCTAGTGATGCATGCAAAAACCAAGCATATCGCAATCAAGTATCATTATGTCAAAGAATTGGTAGAAGACAAACAAGTGAAGTTGGAATACATTCACACAAAGGAACAAATTGCAGATATCTTCCCAAAACCATTGCCCAAGGATGCCTATGAATATCTTAAAGGCAAATTAGGGGTCATACCCCTAACCCAAGCAGTTTAAGGCAACAAGGAAGCTGCCTTGCATCAACAGGAATAAATCATTGAAATATTAATAGGTTGATGCAAAGGATGATAGCAGGTATAGAAACTCCAAATCAGTCACAAGCATGGTGACAGAGGGAGAAAATCAACAAGAAGCCAAAGCTTATATTTTGCATGATAAAAATGCTATATCTTTGGCATTTATGTCAAAGAGGGAGAAATATGCAGAAAAACTGATCAATGCAAAGAAAGAGGGATATATATATATATATATATATATATATATATATATATATATATATATATATATATATATATATATATATATATATATATATATATATATATATATATATATATATATATATATATATAGAGGGAATTATATGAGATCAGTAGTGAAATACAACAAGACAACGTATACAATCTTGGTGGTAACTGAATTGATTACTTGATCAGTTTGGTTTGCCATCAATGCCAAAGAGGGAGATTGTTGGAAATGATTGAAATAATTATAAGAAAAGTTGAGCGAGATTGTTGAAATAAAATATGGAACTAGTAAAGAATGTCCTCAATCATTGTTTTGTCATTGATGTCAAACTTGCTACTTGTAGGGATGACAATTGCTTTAGTGATCCAAATACTATCAATTAGTTGATTGTCAAGGAGGAGGCAATTAATAAGATGTAACTAAAATACCTAGAGAAAGGTTGAAGTTATGATGTTGGAATGAAGTACAAGGATCAGCTAAGCCATTGATGACAGAATGTATTTGATGAAATACTACAAAGAATGGGCACACTGAAATATATCAAATATTTAAGGTTTTAACTAAGTATTTTGTAAAGCTCAAACTAAGTTCATTAGAGAGAAGGAGTCGGGCAAGCTAGTAAGAGCCGAGCAAGTTCTAGTTAATGCCGAGTAAACTTCAGATGCCGAGTGGTGTCGAGTAAGTTCAAGTGCTGAGTAAATTCAAGTGTCGAGTAAGTTCAAGTGCCGAGCAAGTTCAAGTGTCGAGCTGGTATAGGTGCCGAGTAATACAGAGGTGCTAAGCACCAGTAAATCAATAATGTCGAGTTGCTGCATTATTTACGAAATTGAAGATTCGCCAGATCTAAGCCGACAAGGTTGTTATCTAGAAATCTGTGAATTAAAAGGAAGATAAGAATGATGAATTGGTGGCGCAGAACACCATGTAGAACATTTTTAAGATAAAATTGGCGAAGTTTCAAGAAGAAAACAAGGTATGGGGTAGATACATTGTATCCTACCTAATCAATTTTGAAACCCTAAAATTAAAGAGGGAGAATTGAGCAGTAAAGAAAAATTAGACTTCTATATAAGAAGACATAAGTTAATAAGAGAAGTAGAGAGCAAGAGGGGATAGAAGGAAAGGAGACAGTGGTCAAGCATAAAAGCATGAAATGCTGAAGAATGTGCCTAGGATAAGATAGCGCAAAAATTCTATTTGTATAGACGACCACAAAGATGATTGCATTGGCAGAATGAGTTAGAGGACTCAAGGAGACGAAGCTTGAAGAGAAAGACAAGCAGTCAGAGCTAAAGAGATTAAAGCCAAGCATAAGGATTGAACTGATAGTGTGATCTGAAATCTACAAAGTATGTTGTAAGTTATATCAGATCGAAAGACCATTATTGTTACTTTCTAGCAATTATAACTGTAAGTCTAAATCCTATGGACTTAGGTTGGTTAACAGCCATTAGAAAAATTCTTTAACAGGGTGACATTCCAAGTGAATGTTCAAAAGACCTTTAACCAGGCCCATTCCTAACAGTTTGGTCAAATCCTCTAACAAGGTCACATTTAACAGTGTGTTGTAAGCCTTTAACAGGGTGGGCTTTTAATAGGGCATCACTTCAAAAGAGTGAGAATCAAGTAGCATGTTACTGGTGGTTTTTTCCAAATTGGGTTTCCACGTAAATCATTGTGTCATGTGTAGATCTTGAATGTTTTATCTTTGCATGCTGATTTACTATAACTTGCTTATATGATTGATTTAAGTATGGCTTCATTAAAAGTAGTAAAAAGGTATTAATAGGGCATTTGGACCTTGAATAACTAATTCACCCCCCTCTCAGTTATTCTCAAGAATTCTAACACCTCACCTTTAATCTTGACCGCTGATTAAAATTGATCTCAACCGTTGATGAATTCCAGGAAAGTCTATTTAAGAGACCCTCGTCTCTTCATTTTGAAAGGTTGAATGAGAATTTGCATCGAACTGTTGCTGGAATTCATACTCACATTTTTTCATATTCAAATTTGCAAAGATCAAGTTTGACAAAAAGTTGACCAGATTTAATCATGGTTGAATTGAGTTGACTAGTTTCGAAAAGAATTTTGAAATAATTAAACAAAATTATTTAATTAAATGGAGTACTTACTGCTAATTAATTAAATAAAGTTATTTAATTAAATGAGAAGCCATTCCTAATTAATTAAATGAAGTTATTTAATTAAATAAGAAAAGTGTCTCTAATTAATTAAAGATTACTTAATTAAATAGAAAAAGTAATTATGAGAGCATATCTCATTTTATTAAATTAAATATCTCAACAAAATCTCTTTTCAGTTCACTATTGATCAAAAATGAATTAAATCAGTTAACTCCTATTTCTACTCAAATTGAATCAGTTAACTCCTTATTTTACTCAAATTAAATCTGTTAACTCCCTTTAATTTGGAAATCTCCCTTTATGACTGAACTTCACCTTTAATCCTGACCGCTGATTGAAATCGATGTCAACCGTTGATGAATTCCAGAAAAGTCTATTTAAGAGACCCACATCTCTTCATTTTGAAAGGTTGAATGAGAATTTGCATCGAATTGTTGCTAAAATTCATACTCACATTTGCTCATATTCACATATGCAAAGATCAAGTTTGACCAAAAGTTGACAAGATTTAAACACGGTTGACTTGAGTTGACTAGTTCTGAAAAGAATTTTGAAATAATTAAATAAAATTATTTAATTAAATGGAGTACTTACTTCTAATTAATTAAAAAAAAGTTATTTAATTAAATGAGAAGCCATTCCTAATTAATTAAATAAAGTTATTTAATTAAATAAGAAAAGTGTCTGTAATTAATTAAAGATTACTTAATTAAATAGAAAAAGTAATTATGAGACATATCTCATTTTATTAAATTAAATATCTCAACAAAATCTCTCTTCAGTTCAAAAAGGGAAATTTCTAGTTCACTATTGATCAAAAATGAGTTAAATCAGTTAACTACTTTTTCTACTCAAATTAAATTAGTTAACTCCTTATTTTACTCAAATTAAATCTGTTAACTCCCTTTAATTTTGAAATCTCCCTTTATGACTGAACTTCACCTTTAATCCTTACCGTTAATTGAAATCGATCTCAACCGTTGATGAATTCTAGGAAAGTCTATTTAAGAGACCCTCAACTTTTCATTTTGAAAGGTTGAATGAGAATTTGCATTGAATTGTTGCTAGAATTCATACTCACATTTGCTCATATTCACATACGCAAAGATCAAGTTTGACCAAAAGTTGACTAGATTTAACCACAATTGACTTGAATTGACTAGTTTTGAAAAGAATTTTGAAATAATTAAAAAAAAATTATTTAATTAAATGGAGTACTTACTTCTAATTAATTAAACAAAGTTATTTAATTAACTAATAAGCCATTCCTAATTAATTAAATGAAGTTATTTAATTAAACAAGAAAAGTGTCTCTAATTAATTAAAGATTATTTAATTAAATAGAAAAAGTAATTATGAGAGCATATCTCATTTTATTAAATTAAATATGTCAACAAAATCTCTCTTCAATTCAAAATCACTATTGATAAAAAATGAGTTAAATCAGTTAACTTCTTTTTCTACTCAGATTGAATCAATTAACTCCTTATTTTACTTAAATTAAATCTGTTAACTCCTTTTAATTTGGAAATCTCCCTTTATGACTAAAATTCAACTTTAATCCTGATCGTTGATTGAAATCGATCTCAACTATTGATGAATTTCAAAAAAGTCTATTTAAGAGACCCTCATCTCTTCATTTTGAAAGGTTGAATGAGAATTTGCATTGAATTGTTGCTGGAATTCATACTCACATTTGCTCATATTCACATACGCAAAGATCAAGTTTGACCAAAAGTTGACCAGATTTAACCACGGTTGACTTGAGTTGACTAGTTTCAAAATTTTTTTTGAAATAATTATACAAAATTATTTAATTGAATTGAGTACTTACTTCTAATTAATTAAACAAAGTTATTTAATTAAATGAGAAGCCATTCCTAATTAATTAAATGAAGTTATTTAATTAAATAAGAAAAGTGTCTCTAATTAATTAAAGATTACTTAATTAAATAGAAAAAGTAATTATGAGAGGATATCTCATTTTATTAAATTAAAATATCTCAATAAAATCTCTCTTTAGTTCAAAAAGGGAAATTTTCAGTTTACTATTGATAAAAAATGAGTTAAATCAGTTAACTCCTTTTTCTACTCAAATTGAATCAGTTAACTCCATATTTTACTCAAATTAGATCTGTTAAATCCCTTTAATTTGGAAATCTCCGTTTATGACTAAACTTCACCTTTCATCCTGACCGTTGATTGAAATTGATCTCAATCACTGATGAATTCCAAGAAAGTCTATTTAAGAAACCCTCATCTCTTCACTTTGAAAGGTTGAATGAGAATTTGCATCGAATTATTGTTGAAATTCATAATCACATTTGCTCATATTCACATACGCAAAGATCAAATTTGACCAAAAGTTGACCATATTTAACCACAGTTGACTTGAGTCGACTATTTTCGAAAAGCATTTTGAAATAATTAAACAAAATTATTTAATTAAATGGACCACTTACTTCTAATTAATTAAACAAAGTTATTTAATTAAATGAGAAGCCATTCCTAATTAATTAAATGAAGTTATTTAATTAAATAAGAAAAGTGTCTCTAATTAATTAATTATTACTTAATTAAATAGAAAAAGTAATTATAAGAGCATATCTAATTTTATTAAATTAAATATATCAACAAAAATTTTCTTCACTTCAAAAAAGAAAATTTCCAGTTCACTATTGATCAAAAATGAGTTAAATCAGTTAACTACTTTTTCTACTCAAATTCAATCATTTAACTCCTTATTTTACTCAAATTAAATCTATTAACTCTCTTTAATTTTGAAATCTCCGTTTATGACTGAACTTCACCTTTAATCCTGACCGTTGATTGAAATCGATCTCAACCGTTGATGAATTTCAGGAAAGTCTATTTAAGAGACCCTCATCTCTTCACTTTGAAAGGTTGAATGAGAATTTGCATCGAATTGTTGCTGGAATTAATACTCACATTTTCTCATATTCACATACGCAAAGATCAAGTTTGACCAAAAGTTGAGTAGATTTAACCACGGTTGACTTGAGTTGACTACTTTTGAAAAGAATTTTAAAATAATTAAACAAAATTATTTAATTAAATGAAGTACTTACTTCTAATTAATTAAACAAAGTTTTTTAATTAAATGAGAAGCCATTCCTAATTAATTAAATGAAGTTATTTAATAAAATAAGAAAAGTGTCTCTAATTAATTAAAGATTACTTAATTAAATAGAAAAAGTAACTATGAGAGCATATCTCATTTTATTAAATTAAATATCTCAAGAAAATCTCTCTTCAGTTCAAAAAGAGACTCTTTTTTCTACTCAAATTGAATCAGTTAACTCCTTATTTTACTTAAATTAAATCTGTTAACTCCCTTTAATTTGGAAATCTCCCTTTATTACTGAACTTCACCTTTAATTCAGACCGTTGATTGAAATCAATCTCAACCGTTGATGAATTTTAGGAAAGTCTATTTAAGAGACCCTCATCTCTTCATTTTGAAAGGTTGAATGAGAATTTGCATCGAATTGTTGCTGGAATTCATACTCACATTTGCTCATATTCACATATACAAAGATCAAATTTGACCAAAAGTTGACTAGATTTAACCACAGTTGACTTGAGTTGACTAGTTTCAAAAAGAATTTTGAAATAATTAAACAAAATTATTTAATTAAATAGAGTACTTACTTCTAATTAATCAAACAAATTTATTTAATTAAATCAGAAGCCATTCCTAATTAATTAAATGAATTTATTTAATTAAATAAGAAAAGTGTCTCTAATTAATTAAAGATTATTTAATTAAATAGAAAAAGTAATTATGAGAGCATATCTCATTTTATTAAATTAAATAACTCAAAAAAATCTCTCTTCAGTTCAAAAAGGGAAATCTCGAGTTCACTATTGATCGAAAATGAGTTAAATCAGTTAACTCTTTTTTCTACTCAAATTGAATCAGTTAACTCCTTATTATACTCAAATTAAATCTGTTAACTCCCTTTAATTTGGAAATCTCCCTTTATGACACAACTTCACCTTTAATCATGACTGTTGATTGAAATCGATCTCAACCGTCGATGAATTCCAGAAAAGTCTATTTAAGAAACCCTCATCTCTTCATTTTGAAAGGTTGAATGAGAATTTGCATCTAATTGTTGCCAGAATTCATACTCACATTTTCACATATCCACATACGCAAAGATCAAATTTGACCAAAAATTTAGCAGATTTAACCACGATTGACTTCAGTTGACTACTTTCCAAAAGAATTTTGAAATAATTAAACAAATTTATTAAATTAAATGGAGTACTTACTTCTAATTAATTAAACAAAGTTATTTAATTAAATGAGAAGCCATTCCTAAATAATTAAATGAAGTTATTTAATTAAATAAGAAAAGTGTCTCTAATTAATTAAAAATTACTTAATTAAATAGAAAAAGCAATTATGAGAGCATATCTCATTTTTTAAATTGAATATCTCAACAAAATCTATCTTCAGTTCAAAAAGAGAAATTTTCAGTTCACTATTGATCGAAAATGAGTTAAATCAGTTAACTCTTTTTTCTACTCAAATTGAATCAGTTATCTCCTTATTTTACTCAAATTAAATCTGTTAAGTCCCTTTAATTTAGAAATCGCCCTTTATGACACAACTTCACCTTTAATCATGACCGTTGATTGAAATCGATCTCAACCGTTGATGAATTCCAAGAAAGTCTATTTAAGAGACCCTCATCTCTTCATTTTGAAATGTTGAATGAGAATTTGCATCAAATTGTTGCTGAAATTCATACTCACATTTGCTCATATCCACATATGCAAATATCAAATTTGACCAAAAGTTTAGCAGATTTAACCACGATTGACTTCAGTTGACTACTTTTCAAAAGAATTTTGAAATAATTAAACAAAATTATTTAATAAAATGCAGTTCTTAATTCTAAATAATTAAACAAAGTTATTTAATTGAATGAGAAGCCATTCCTAATTAATTAAATGAAGTTATTTAATTAAATAAGAAAAGTGTCTCTAATTAATTAAAAATTATTTAATTAAATAGAAAAAGTAATTATGAGAGCATATCTCATTTTATTTAATTAAATATCTCAACAAAATGAGTTAAATCAGTTAACTCCTTTTTCTACTCAAATTGAATCAGTTAACTCCTTATTTTAATCAAATTAAATCTGTCAACTTCCTTTAATTTGGAAATCTCCCTTTATGACTGAACTTCACCTTTAATCCTGACCGTTGATTGAAATCAATCTCAACCATTGATAAATTCTTAGAAAGTCTATTTAAGAGACCCTCATCTCTACATTTTGAAATGCTGAATTAGAATTTGCATTGAATTGTTGTTGGAATTCATACTCACATTTGCTCATATTCACATACTCAAAGATCAAGTTTGACCAAAAGTTGAGAAGATTTAACCATGGTTGACTTGAGTTGACTAGTTTCAAAAAAAAATTTGATATAATTAAACGAAATTATTTAGTTAAATTGAGTAGTTCTACTTAATTAAAAAAATTTATTTAATTAAATGAGAAGGCATTCCTAATTAATTAAATGAAGTTATTTAATTAAATAAGAAAAGTGTCTCTAATTAATTTAAAATTACTTAATTAAATAGAAAAAATAATTATGAGAGCATATCTCATTTTATTAAATTAAATATCTCAACAAAATTTCTCTTCAATTTAAAAAGGGAAATTTTCAGTTCACTATTGTAAAAAATTGAGTTAAATCAGTTAACTTCTTTTTCCACTCAAATTGAATCAGTTAACTCCTTATTTTACACAAATTAAATCTGTTAACTCCCTTTAATTTAGAAATCTCCCTTTATGACTGAACTTCACCTTTAATCTTGACCGTTGATTGAAATCGATCTCAACCGTTGATGAATTCCAAAAAAGTCTATTCAAAAGACCCTCATCTCCTCATTTTGAAAGGTTGAATGAGAATTTTCATCGAATTGCTGCTGAAATTCATACTCACATTTGCTCATATTCACATACGCAAAGATCAAGTTTGACCAAAAGTTGACAAGATTTAAACACAATTGACTTGAGTTGACTAGTTTCGAAAAGAATTTTAAAATAATTAAACGAAATTATTTAATTAAATAGAGTACTTACTTCTAATTAATTAAACAAAGTTATTTAATTAAATGAGAAGCCATTCCTAATTAATTAAATGAAGTTATTTAATTAAATAAAAAAAGTGTCCCTAATTAATTAAAGATTAATTAATTAAATTGAAAATGTTATTATGAGAGCATATTTCATTTTATTAAATTAAACATCTCAACAAAATCTCTCTTCAGTTCAAAAAGGGAAATTTTCAGTTCACTATTGATAAAAAATGAGTTAAATCAGTTAACTCATTTTTTAAATCAAATAGAATTAGTTAACTCCTTATTTTACTCAAATTAAATCTGTAAACTCCTTTTAATTTGAAAATCTCTCTTTATGACTGAACTTCACCTTTAATCCTGACCGCTGATTGAAATCGATCTCAACTGTTGATGAATTCCTAGAAAGTCTATTTAAGAGACCCTCATCACTTCATTTTGAAAAGTTGAATAAGAATTTGCATTGAATTGTTGTTGGAATTCATACTCACATTTGCTCATATTCACATACGCAAAGATTAAGTTTGTCCAAAAGTTTACCAGATTTAACCACTATTGACTTGAGTTGACTAATTTCGAAAAGAATTTTGAAATAATTAAATGAAATCATTTAACTAAATGGAGTACTTACTTCTAATTAATTAAACAACGTTATTTAATTAAATGATAAGCCATTCCTAATTAATTAAATAAAGTCATTTAATTAAATAAGAAAAGTGTCTCTAATTATTTAAAGATTACGTAATTAAAGAGAAAAAGTAATTATGAGAGCATATCTCATTTTATTAAATTAAATATCTCAACAAAATCTCTCTTCAGTTCAAAAATTAAAATTTCCAGTTCACTATTGATAAAAAATGAGTTAAATTAGTTAACTCCTTTTTCTACTCAAATTGAATCAGTTAACTCTTTATTTTACTCAAATTAAATCTGTTAACTCCCTTTAATTTGAAAATCTCCCTTTATGACTGAATTTCACCTTTATGAAATTTTTTTCGAAACTAGTCAACTCAAGTCAACCGTGGTTAAATTTGGTCAACTTTTGGTCAAACTTGATCTTTGCGTATGTGAATATAAGCAAATAAGAGTATGAATTTTAGCAACAATTCGATGCAAATTCTCATTCAACCTTTCAAAATGAAGAGATGAGGGTCTCTTAAATAGACTTTCTTTGAATTCATCAACGGTTGAGACTGATTTCAATCAACGGTCAGGATTAAAGGTGAAGTTCAGTCATAAAGAGAGTTAACAGATTTAATTTGAGTGAAATAGGGAGTTAACTGATTCAATTTGAGTAGAAAAAGGAGTTAATTGATTTAACTCATTTTTTATCAATAGTGAACTTGAAATTTCCCTTTTTGTGTTGAAGAGAGATTTCGTTGAGATTTTTAATTTAATAAAATGAGATATGCTCTCATAATTATTTTTTCTATTTAATTAAGTAATCTTTAATTAATTAGAGACACTTTTCTTATTTAATTCAATAACTTTATTTAATTAATTAGGAACGGCTTCTCATTTAATTAAATAAATTTGTTTAATTAATTAGAAGTAAATACTCCGTTTAATTAAATAATTTCATTTAATTATTTCAAAAAAAAATTTGAAACTAGTCAACTCAAGTCAACCGTGGTTAAATTTGGTCAACTTTTGGTAAAACTCGATCTTTGCGTATGTGAATATGAGCAAATGAGACTATAAATTCCAGCAACAATTCGATGCAAATTTTCTCATTCAACCTTTCAAAATGAAGAGATGAGGGTCTCTTAAATAGACTTTCCTGAAATTCATCAACGGTTGAGATCGATTTCAATCAACGGTCAGGATTAAAGGTGAAGTTTAGTCATAAAAGGAGATTTCTAAATTAAAAGGAGTTAACAGATTTAATTTGAGCAAAATAAGGA